>JAZAYU010000169.1:336765-725324 GCA_038501625.1 Corbicula japonica
AGAGCTGTGCAATTTCAACATAATGAGCTATGATGGGAATATCTTATATCCCTATTTTGTGGAATATTCCGAAAATCTATAAATACAAAAGTACATTCTCTGCTCAATGCGTAAAATAGGACTATAGATTTATTGCAAAAATCACATTATTTAACAAAACAGAACATGTAAGATATTACAAGAACACAAGTTTTATTAAAGCCGACCGGGTTTTTGACCAACGAAAAATTCTGTTTTTGTCGGACACAATGTCCGGTGCAAAATAACAGCCAGCACCGTTTCATTTTTGGAAAATTTACTTTTACTTTCTTCTCCGCTGCTATTTTTAACTGTTAAACTCGTGTTTGTCCATGTATCACTATAATTATGTAAACCCCGTTGCGTGTGCTTTCGGGTCAAGGTTGCTTATTATATAATTGAATTCGCCGATGTAAGCAATCATGGCAATCTCACTAAAGTCAGATCTAACAAAATGTTAGCGTAGCGGTTTTCAGGAAATGATTTTAATCAGATTGACAATCATGGCTGTCAACGTTAGGCGAGCCAGTAAAAATATTCTTATTGATCCACCGACGACTTTATTGAAGATGAATTAATGAAAGCATAAGATAATGTATGATTCAGATTTCTGTTCGAAGTGCATACGTGATACGGCGTAAATGCAGAATCGTTGAATTATGGCTTTATGAGTGAACAATCATGCACTGATATTTGTATCGTATAATGAGTGAATGAAACAGCACTGATCAAATTATTAACCCTGCGTTGGTGGTAGTGATAGAACTTTTACCATCATTGACGGGATATGTATATATCTGATTGTGTGTTAATTGCAACAATATCACGAATGTAAAGCTAAAACGACTTAATACGATTTGAAAGTGAGGCACAGTGGTTGTGAGAAGTGGTAGGTATTAAGATAAGTATATCCAACATATTTTTTTACAAAAATAGCCATGAACAAATCAACAATATCCATGCATTAAACCACATGACGGCATTACACATCTAATTGTAATTAAAAGAATAACTATTAATATTACATGTTAAGCAAAACAATTCAACTTTAAGTTGAAACACTGGTTTCATTTAGTTTCAATGGAATTACAGTATAAAATGCAGTGAGTTTTCCCTTTTCTACACTTCAATGCCTTAAAAGATACCTCGAAAAAAGATAGATACTAACTTACACCAAAGATGGTATATACCTGGACTTTAGTTCCTTCCCCTAAAAAAAGCCTACCTACCGACCCATTGTTTTTTCAAGGATGTAACCAGAAACAAACCTATTTTTAGGCCTTATATAGGGAAGTCTGTTTACAGGTCTTACACCTACATCTAAACACACTCATTAAACCACACAAAACATTATATTAAATGACCACATGGATTTTATGATATTGACAACAAAATGTTGTTACTTTTAAGATATTTAAATGATAAACAGAAAAATTCAACGTTTTTAATCATTTGTCACCCATTTTCGCGACAAGGAATATCAAGGTCAAACACACTTTTACAAATATTTCATATTGTTTCACGTTAAACAACAACTCTGTCCCCTGTCAATCACTGGGTTCCCTTTCAATCACTAGGTCTTCGGTCAATCACTGGTTCATAGGGGGTCAGAGAGTCGGGATAATGGACGGGCTGAAAGCCGAGTTTAACCTCGACCACCCTCCACTGCTCTCACACATTGTTAAATCACGCCCTAAATATTCTTTAATATGCAAAATCATAAAATTATACAAAATGTACTTGTTAAATCCATTATGATCTAATATTAAACCTTGCGTATTGCGGGGTTGAAAAATGACGTTTGCAAGAAACCATGATTGATGTTTTCAATATGCACACGCGGGTTAACTTTGGCTCGACACAGAAACTTGTCAGAGTCTGTTGTTTACAGATTTTCATCCGATAAAATGTTAAATATTTTAGGAAATATATAAAAATGATACGAGTTTCTGCTAAATTAAATGTTAGTTATTAGTGATTGCTATTTTTCACAACTCACTAACTTACCAAAACTTAAAAACCTAAATAATCTCAGGGTGGGTTTCTTACCGGACATAATTTAAAAACTTAGATAATCAGGTTGAGTTAAGGTGGGGTTGAAGCGTGTGGGTTAGGGGGATTGAGTGAGTGGTAATGGTCCTGTCCCACAAAACAGACAACTCACTCGATCCATTCATTGACTTAAATAATAATAATGATGTATAAAACCCACATAATTGTAGTTTTAATCTTCATTCTGATGTTCCGAGTTCCATCCAAATGCGAGTCCAATAGATCAGCCTTGTACATATTATTTATCGTTCAGTTGACAAAGTTTTCTTTTATAACATATAATAAAATACGCGATTCTAAATATTAACAAAAACATGATCTATTTTATGTGTTTACAAGTGTTGTGACAACGGGAAAGCTCTGGGAAAACCCACGAATTACGTTTTTTGAGTTATAAATCTATTCTTTACAAGGAAGGTACATAGCTGCAGAAAATACCATTCTGATACTTTTAAATTTTCAAGCATAGGAGGTGAATACTTGTAGAAAAAAAGTCAAACAGGATATATAAAACGACTTATGTAAGTTTCGTTTTTTATTATCGTTATGCAATTAGAGACAAACATGTTTCGATCTTTTATTGTAAAAACACGCATTAAAATAACACTCAATGCAAACTTAATAAATAATATGTAAACGAAGTGCTTTAAAACTTAACTTACAAAATCCAAAATATTTTAATAATTTGTCCCTATTATTAACATTGGAGCAGACTTTATGAATAAATAATCAACAGAAACCTGATATTAAACACGTACATGCATCGAGGTATGCACGAACGCAAGTTTTATTTATCGACTTGCAAACTTGGCAATTTGACAGATATCGGTATATTGCCCTTTCTAATAAACAACAAATAGAAAATTTCAGATACATTTTGTAATTTAAAAAGACTATTTCTCTTTATATTACTTGACTATTTCCAATTTTATGTAGACTGCACATGGACATGACTGGAAAGCATTTAAACAATTACATATTTAAGGTGTTCCGTTGCGGCAATTCGTTGTTTTGCATTTTCGCCCACTTGGGCGAGACCACGAAAATGTCGAAACACGATACAAGATCGCGAAAACACGATTCGAAAACGCGAAACAATGATGCGAGGTCGCAAAATTACGATGCAATAACGAAAAATTAAGTTTGAAACAAAGTAAATCCGTGTCTTTTAGACTTCAATGTTAAATTCCCAATATTCAATGTACACTAAACTTGATTTCCATCATCTAAATTTCCAGGCAACCTTATATTGGTATGAAAATCTACATTTCATCTATTCAAAAACACGCAGGAAATTGGGGATTAACTTACTTGAAAAAAGATTACTGATCTCTAACCGAACATTGTTTGTTAACACCCGCTAAAAATCCCAAATGATGTTGAACTTGAAAATGTTTAGTTTCCCAATATTCCAAATACAATACAGCATTCTGATGCATTTGCAATATCTCCTTCTGTTAAACTTGATATTCTGAAGAACGGACAGTTGAACACCATGCCTGAAGGTTATAAAGCTGAGATTCGAAACCAGTCTCAAATCTCAAGCATCTGATTGGCTGAAATGGCGACCAGTCGCCATTTCAGCCAATCAGATGCTTGAGATTTGAGACTGGTTTCCATGCTCAGTTTTATAACCTTGGGCACATCTTAAGGGTGATGATCTTTTAATATAAATTTGATGCAGAAATAAAAAGCCATGTTGGAATGCGAGGGCGCAACGTTAATATCGCGACCTCGCATCGTGGTTTCGCAATCTGGGCCTAATATCAATAACTAAAGCTGGAGATCAGTCTCAAATCTCAAGCATTTCATTGACTCAAATGGCGCATTGCCGCCTTTTCAGCTAACCAGATGCTTGAGATTTGAAATTGGTTTCCAATCTCAGTTTTATGACCTTTGGCTCTCGTTTTCGTGTTTTCTCCCAAGAGGTCGACAAGGAGAAACAACGATGATCTCAACAGAACAATTTGCTACACTGTTAACACGGCATTCGTGGCACCTTCAAGATTGCACCAATGACACAATAAATCATAACATAAGCTTAATAACATTGTTTGAGTTGTGAAATGCTTATGTATATTAAAACTTTAAATAATCGGCCAATGGTAAATGATGAGCACAAGCTCTCTCTCTTAAATCCTGACCTTGCTTCCGGTTTCATAATTTGATTTTTACAACATTCAGATACTTTTGCAATAAAACATCCTTAATCAGCATTACAGTCGGATTCAAATAATGCTCATTAGCTATTGACAAAAAGACATCAAAATCTACGACAGCTTTGAATAGAGAAATTATTTTACGTGAGAAACCAGAGTACCTATAGGCTAGGAAATCAGCGATCTGTTATTTGATTTGTATACATATGTACGTTACTGGCAATTGGAATGTCCACGTAGGATTGGGACGACCATGTTGTCATTTATGCTTTCACAATAATGATTGACTTTGCCTAGAATCTTCCTTGACTGACACATTATTACCTATGGAAAACCACTGGTGTATTTCCTTATTGTGGTTCACGTCTTAATATTAACGGTATCGCTTCCGTGGCTTGCAGTCGTAGTATGCTCACTCGATCACATATATTTCTATCTTACACTGGTATAAACAAACACCATATTTCTTTTGTTATAACTTAGACAATAATAATTATAGTGTTGATAAATATTGTTATTAATGGTTTATTATGACAAGTTTTCTTGCTGGTTACTTACACTAGTAAGAATTGCGAACTCTGGCTAAATGTGCTCGTGAAAAGGCCCAATTAAACAGGGTCTGCAATGTTTTGCTTTTTTGTCGTGTTCGGTTGATTCAAAGTTTCTTCATACCTAGTTTTCTTTTTGTTTACGAAATCCCGGATTTCGTTTAGTGATAATTTTTTGAACAATTATTTGGTAGCAGAGTCAAAATATCGTCCTTAACACCTTTCTTCAATTTTTCTCCAACCTTTTAGCATTAGCAAACAGTGGCAAAAAGTACCCCAATTTCATTTATTTTTTTGTATTGCATTTGTGTTTCTTGACTTCCTGACACAGACCAACAAACACAAAACAATTGTTTTCTTTTTTATTTCTTTTCTGTCTTCTTTCTTTCTTTTATCCCCCGCCCGGCTAGCTCAGTTGGTAGAGCATCGGACTGTCAATCCAGGGTCGTGAGTTCGATCCCCAGCCGAGGCGGGAAAACAATTTCTCCGTAACAATTGAACTCGGACATTGCGTCTGAGAGTCATTTGTCCCTAACCTCTGATTCAAGTGAGGAAGCAGTCAGTCGCTTGCGGAGAAATTGGTTAGTACTGGTTGGAGACCCAGGAATACCGGTTAGGTGGACTGACCGCCGGGATATAACCTAGAAAGCTGTTGAAACCAGGCGTTAAAAACAAACAATCTTTCTTTTATCCCTGTCATCTTGTTCTTGGATATTTGACCCCAGGTGCTTCGGTATTGGTAAGTCATTGAGTAACCTAAATTTGCTTGACATTTCTAGCCTCTTATATTTCATAATGTTTGATACACTATATATCAGGTATGAGATGATTTGGTATATTGTCCATGAATTTCAGAGCTCATATGCAAACGGTTTTTCTTTTGTTTTAGTAAGTGCTTTGTAATTAGAACATGAATGAGACTAAGTTGTGCTCGCAAACATTAGTAGATACTTAGATAAAAACATGTCTTGACTAAAATCTAGGTAGCAATGACTATTTCCCGCAAAATTCATTTTTTTAAATTCAAGCAAGTTTTCGCCATTTGCAATGTTGGTGATACCTTAATAATACGGAATCGACCCTACGATTTCGACGCGCGAAGCGCGTCGAAATCGTGTCGATTCCGATTACGGTATTGCGCATGTCTAACGGTCTATACCAAGCGGGTTTGAAACCGCGTCTTCCGGTTTGCAAAATCTGACTATGGGGCGCGTCACGGGAAAAAGTACATTCGGACAGTTGACGAAAATAAGACCGAAGGTACCTTTCCCGTGGCGCGCCCCAATATCACTTTCATCATTGCAAAGTAAGGCTTTTTCTGATTGGACAATATGACTTGAATCCAGATTGCTTGCTTCTGGATTTTCAAACTGAAAAGCCGCCATTTTGTTTCTCGATTCACATTTTCAGATGTTCTGATTCCATATGTTAGATAACAATTAAGATTGAACTCGCCCTAAAAATCAGGTAAATAAGTTTCTACATTGATTAAAACCTAATATTGTCACATAGTTAGAGTCTAACTGTATACTTCACAGTACTGTAGTGATGAGCATTACGGTAGTTGTTCGAAATTTGGTTAATTGCAGTGCGGTCCATAGAAAGACCGAAAAACGCCAAAAAAGCGAAAAACGCCGGAAAACTCCAAAAAACTAAAAATACTTATACAATTGTACATTTATATAAATATGTATTGTACTGATGATTTGATTACATAAAATATATATTATATATTTCGTTTGGATTCATTTATACACGATTTATGCCAAAAAACGTTCTGTGATTGGAGTAGTATCGAATGCGTCTGCCGGAAAACGCTCTACAATTTCGTATCTTAACTCAAAAACATAAATAAATATTGCAGTTATATAAGTTTATATATTTTACTGATAAATTGTTTACATTTTATAGCTTATATGTTTTGTATGGATCATTCATACAGGCTTTATGCTAGAAAATGATCTATAATTGGGGTAGTATCGGACGCAACTGCCGGAAAACGCTCTGAAGTTTCGTATCTAAACGCCGAATAACTCAAAATACAAATATATATATTTATATTACAGTTATAAAAGTTTATATATTATACTAAAACTTGTATACATTTTATAGCTGTTATATATTTCGTATGGATCATTCATACAGGCTTTATGCTAGAAAATGATTCTATAATCGGGGTAGTATCGGACGCAACTGCCTGAAAACGCTCTTAAGTTTCGTATCTAAACGCCGAATAACTCAAAATACAAATATATATATAACAGTTATAAAAGTTTAAATATTATACTAAAACTTGTTTACATTTTATAGCTGTTATATGTTTCGTATGGATTCATTTATATAGGCTTAATTCCGAAAAATGTTCTATGGGATAGTATCGAACGCATCTGCCGGAAAACGCTCTGAAGTTTCGTATCTAAACGCCGAATAACTCAGAATACAAATATAAATATTGCAGTTATAAATATATTTATAATACCGATAAATTGTTTCCATATTGTAGCTGTTAAATGATTCGTATATATGCCGAAAAAAAAAAACATTCCATGATTAGGGCAGCATAAAAGACGTCGGCCGAAAAACGTTCAATAGTTGGGCAGTATCAGACATCGGCCTAAAAATGTTCAATGATTGGGGCAGTATCAAAGACATCGGTATGAACATTACAGTTATAAAAGTTTATATGTTATAATAAACAATGTTTACATGTTGTAGCTGTTATATGTTTCATATGGATTCATTTATATAGGCTTTATGCCGAAAAACGTTCTATGATTGGGGTGGTATCGAACGCATCTGCCGGAAAATGCTCTAAAGTTTCATATGCACATGCCGAAAACCTCGAAATACCTATATAAATAATGTAGTTATAAATAATTATATATTATACTGATACACTGTTTACATTTTATACCTGTTAAATGATTTTGCGGCATATTGTCCGTCGAAAAAACATTCAATAAGTGTCAAAGACATCGGCCGAAAAACGTTCAATAGTTGGGCAGTAGATATAATAAAATTATTAAATGTGAAGAAACTAATTTATTTATGATTTATGATAAGTTTCCATCTTCCTAAAAAAATCCAATGATAGTGGCAGTATGATGAATACACTAGTCAAAATTTCTAAACCGCCATTAGAGACATGTATATTTTTTATTGTAAAGAAAATGAGGAATGATTTGTTTTCTATTATATCTTGCAAATCAATAATATTCTCACGTTTATTCAAACATTTTCTTCAAATCATATTAATATAACATACAAAAATTGACGTAAACGTAACGGACCCCAAAGTGGGAAAATGTCTCTAGTGGCGGTTTAGAACTTTGGAGTAGTGTATATTTGCCGAAAAACTCACTTTTTGTGTTCATAACATTGTTTTATTTATTAGTATTTAAATATGTTTTATAATATCTGACTACTGACCTGGCTTGATTCTCAACTGTAAAAATCTCCGCTGTATAAATTTGCGTACTTTGCTTTTCTTCATTAGATTTACCTTGATAAATATTATCTTTTTATAATGATGTTTAATAAATTGATTAGTGTTTGTATAAATTATCTTCATTTGATGAAGCCGAGAAACTGCCTTTATAATTAAATTTATATGAATTAAAAAAAAAACTCGTGTTTTCTATGTTACGAAATCGTCAAAAAAAACTGCACGGAAAACGTTTACTTTCGCGCGGAAGAAAACACGAGCACAAAATGATCACTGATTTGTTCTTTTTGTAATTATTAATTTTGATCCTAATGTTGTTTCGGGTTTGAATTCGTGTTATACTCTATTCCAAAAGAAAAAGTGCATTTTGTTTTTGGTGATTTTTCATTAACTGCCATTCTTAATGCCTAAACATTTAGAATCAAAATTTGATCATTTAATTTCTATAGTGACAATAACTATGATCTTATCTCAATTGTGAAACCTTAGATTTCGCAACGATATCTAAGATGTATCTCTTAACATTTTGATATTATTCTATATAGATTCCTTATTACATATAAATTCGTTTATTTGTGTATGCTGCATTGAAAATTGTTCTCATTTCACTAGTCAGAAATTTTTTGAATTCGCATTTTTATTTAACTTGACTGTTGTTACTTCGCAATACAGTTTGTTATTGTCGTTCGTTGGAAATCATAATAATTACCACTGAATCAGCATTACTGCGAAGAAGTAAATGTCTTATTTTATCACAAAAAGTCATATATTGGTCTCCGCTCACTTCATTCATAAAAATCCCCGAATACCAGTATTAACATGGTCTTTTTTAATTAGAACTAATAATATGGTTTATATTATACGCATATTCGTATATTTTCAGTATATTTTGTAAAACAAATAACGTTCAGTCTGTAATAATGCAACAACACTTAGTTGATCGTTCATTATTATTAATTTATAATAATGATTATTTTAATGACTATTTTTATAAAGCATTCATTGTAACCAGGAACTGGCCAATGTGTATATTTAAAAATAGAACTATATCAAAATTGATTGTGACATGACATAAAATGCATATTGTTTTAATTTTAAGTAATAAGATTAAATTTTGGTGTCCATACTTCAAGTAAAAATAAAATTGTCTCTTTTGTTTACATTTGAATTGATTACTTTTGATAATTTACAAATCATCTGCGGCGGGATTACGTGCAGGTGTGCATATTTAACACTCAATTATTTGTTCCATTAAACGGCCCCTAATTAGAAAAAATTAAAGACGCAATTATCAATGCGCCCGCTTTGAAGTAACATTCGGCGCCGGATGTCCAATTACCCGAGCGCACTTTTAAAGTAAAAAACACACAATTATATTTTATCAGTATTTTAGTGAGTAATTCGGTGAGTAACTCTATACTTGTATAAAATACATTATAATCTTGCCTCCATGTCTGTCTCCTGTATTCCATCATGAAATACTATAAGTGTGCAGTATGCACAAAAGTGTGCAAAAATAATACAATTCAGTGCTCTAAGTGTCAAATTTGGTTCATGGGTCTTGTGCAAATCTTAACAAAAATGATTTAAATCTTGGTCAGTGGATTATTTTGAATCTATTTGTCAATGTTGTGCTTTTACTGGATTGGAATACAATGCAGGAGCAACGCTCACGAGGTAAGTGATAAATATAAGTGATAAATATACCCCTTATAAAAAAGAAACCTGACACTTAATAAACTAAACAATTTAAAATTAATATATAAAATCTATATATTCAGGCCTGTCCATGAAAATAACGGCTTAAACACTTAATTTACATTAAGTGAAAAGACGAAATGCACAGAAAAGTTCATAACATATTCAATTAATTTTTTCCAACAAGAATTCGCACGGCTTATCAATTAGCTTCCGGAAAAAATAGGTTAACAAGTGTTGTACAGCGTATACGTAATATGCTAGTTATGTTGTTTTGAAAGCAATTTGATCGAATTGAGTCTTTTGTGGTTTCATCTCGGTAGTACAGTACGCTGCGCATAATGGTTTAGGCACGCCCAGTTTAAGTAGGCGTGGTTAACGGATAAAGCGATTAGCCAACCAGAAGTTTTTTAGTGTCCTCGTCGAACAGGTAGAATATTCTTGCACTCCTGATTTAGACAAATTAAAAACATCCTCTGTATAGATGCACTGGTCATTTAATTTTTATTCCATATCAGTGAACATTCACATTATAATAATAGAAGGTCGCATTTGATGAACAAAAACCAGAAACAAAGAATTGGGAAATAGAATTACTACGCACGTACAATATGCCTGTTCAGCGCGAACATGACCCGTGACACAAGGACTCCGGCAAACAATACGATGTTGTCAAAAAATAAAATAAAAATATACCAAATGTTTCAGAATTGTTCACACCGTCATACAAGTTTCATATTGTCAGTAAGTAGTTTGTTTTTGTGAAGTTTGAGCATTACTGAATACGTTAAAAGCGGCATCGCCGGAGTTCTCTTACGTGGTCAGCTCTCATCATAACTTAAAATTTGTTTTATATCTTAAACTTGTTTATGTTCACTGCTTGTTTCATCTGAGTTTCTCTTTTATTTCATTATTAAATGTAAACTTATTGTCGTTGTTTACTGAATATATGCATTTTGTTTCTCTCACTTACGTTCGGAGGATGCGTGTCACTGTATCCGTTCTCGTTATCTCTTTATAAACAGGAAATATCTGGAGATATGGCAGTTATTGGTATAATGCGGTTATTGTGTCTTTCAAATATAAAAACATAATTCAATATTAATAGAAATCTAATAGGCATATACACATTATAAAATTTTAACAGTAAACCACTGGCTTACATACACCGATATTATCTTATTATAAATTCGCAGCGTTTCATCTTCAATTCCATGTAAAGTCTAAAAACTTGAAACTTGATACATCATGTTCACTCCTTTTAATAAAATAATCATCAAATTCCATTCATGGAAACCACTAACATTTATTCATGGTAAAGATAAAATCAAAAGCCTTAAAATCGTCGGTTGCGGATTTATACTCCGTTAACGAAAATTCGCGTCTCCGTATTTTAATCTGGATTCTTATTTAATGTTGAACAATGCTTTAAAATTCTTTTCAATAATGAGATTTCATAGTTGTTACACAGAATTTTTAGCAGTTTTTGCTGGTATCTTCTTCGCTTCTGTCGATTTTGTGACAGGTTTTTACCCTCGCCTCAATTAAATGCATTGATTTATTAACGCACGAATAAATGTTCATGATTGTCAATTGCTTAAAAAAGAAGTAAATAATATTCATCTAACGTTTCAAATTGTGTGTAGAGCTACTCCATACGGAGATACGAAAATTTAATGATCGGTGTAGTTAGAACATTGTATATAATTTTTGATATGCCTGATTATTGCAAATGCACTTGTTTGATTCACAATATACACCTGCGGTGACATATATTTCCAATAAGCAGCACGTTCTGTGACGATAGTACTTCCAGCGTACATATGTCCTGCTTTTAAACTGGAAATACGGCTACACTATGCGCTTCTTTTCTCTTAACTACATACATACCGGTTTTATAGCACGTGCTAACAGTGTAGATTCAGATTAGTTAGCATATAAATTTCGCATCTAGATCTACACTGTTCGCCCATGCCATAATAGACGTATGAATGGAGTGAATGATCATCTTAACTATTAGTTGATAAAAGAATTCATTTTACAGTAATTCTTGAGGGCCATGTTCAGTCGTCATTGTCCTTTCATCGGCAAAAAAGAAAAATATCAAAATATCGTCAGTTCGATAAAACTTTTATTAATGTATGAATATGGTTAACATTAAAGAAATATATACAAGTATATATGTGTAGCATATCTTTAATAAAATAAAACACCATGATACAAAAATCAATAATTAACAAAACCTGTTAGATGACAATTTAAGTGAATATTGCAATATATAATATTCAAAGTGTATTCCGTGGACCCGTTGAGAAAGAATAAGAAGTAAGCGTTTTTCGGCACTATCGGAGCCAGAACACGTTATGCGTTTTTCGGCACTATATCGGGGCCGGAACAAGTTGTGCATTCTTTATCTACTTATTAAACAGTATAAATCCTAAAATGGTTTCATATTTATTATCAACTACTACATTTAGTGAATAAACTGGGTTTAAAAATATATTTTTATTGTTATATTTATATGTGAAATGAGATATAAGTGGTAAGCGTTTTCCTGCTAATATTGGAGACGGAACAAGTTATTTTGAAATTCTTTGTCTATTAAAATATTATAAATCTTTAAATGACCTTATAGTTAATCAAAACAATTACATTTAGAGCATGAGCTGTTTTGTTTTATTAATAGTTGAAATTAGTTGAAGTAAGCGTTTTCCGGCACTAAGTATTGGAGTCGGAACAAGTTTTTCTTTGCATTCTGTGTCTCCTGAAATAGTATACATTCTTATATGACCTTATATTTATTCACAACTATTACTTTTAGCGCAAAAACTGCATTTTGGAAACTATAAATTTATTTATAGTTATCTCTTATTTATAGTTGAAATTAGTTATACGAAATTAGGGTTTTCAGCATTTTCCGGCACCATATTGAACCGAGAACAATATGTTTTACATTCTTTTTCTACTGAAATAGAATAATCCTTTTATTTAAATTTTATATAACCTTATTTTTTTTAAACGTTTAATGTTAAAGCTGTTTAGTAACTATTTTTAAAGTTTCATTTTATTTATAGTTGAAATAATAATTAAGTGAAAGCGTTTTCCGGCACTAAGAACGTATTGGAGCTGGTACAAGTTATTTTGCATCTCTGTCTACTGAAATTGTATAAATCCTTATATGACTATATTTATTCACAACGATTCACAACATTTAGAGCATACACTGCTTTTTTATGAGTATTTTTACATTTTTGTTTTAATTATAATTGAATTAAGTAATGCTAAGCGTTTTCCTGCACTATATTAAACCCGGAACAATTTTTTGCATTCTTTGTCTACTGAAATAGAATAATCCCAATATTCATTTTATAACCTTATATTTATGCATAACTTTTAAATTTTATAACAAACTATTGTTCAATGTTCGTTTTATTTATAGTTGAAGTAGCTACGAATTGACAAATAAGTGGTAAGCGTTTTCTTTATCGTTAAAGCGTTTTCCGGCACTAAGTATTGGAGCTGGAACAAGATATTTTGCATCTCAGTCTACTGAAATGGTATAAATACTTATATTACCTTATATTTATTCACAACTATTACATTTAGAGCATAAACTGCTTTTTTATAAGTATTTTTACATTTTTGTTTTAATTATAGCTGAAATAAGTAATACGAAGTAAGCGTTTTCCTGCACTATATTGAACCCGGAACTAATTTATTTTGCATTCTTTGTCTACTGAAATAGAATAGTCCATATATTCATTTTTTATAACCTTATATTTATGAATAACTTTTAAATTTTAGAACATAAACTATTGTTCAATGTTCGTTTAATTTATAGTTGAAGTAGCTACGAATTGACAAATAAGTGGTAAGCGTTTCCGCACTATATTGGAGCCGGAACAAGTTATTTTGCATTCTCTGTTTACCAAAATAGTATAAATCCTTATATGACTTTATATTTATTAACAAATATTACATTTTGATGATATGCTCTAGTGTTGTAAGTATTTTTTCATAGTTTTCCTGCATTTTTTGGCGTTTTCCGGCGGTTTTCGCTTTTTTGGCGTTTTTCGGTCTTTCTACTAACCCATTGCAGTGATACCGGTTTCCACAACATTCTAAACATTGGAATTTTACGACGTTTTTATTTATTTTTTTACTGAAATCATCAACAAGAACAGTAAGTTTAACATTGCAGATTAGATGGTAATATCGATTGCTTTCGTTTTAATTTGGTGTGGGAAAGCGATAAGGTATTACGTTGAAATTAACTCTGGACAGAACTGGTCAAATGAAATGTGACCAAAATTTTTGAAGATACGAGTCAAGTGTTTTCATGATCAGGACTTGAACCCAAAGTTTGCAGATTAAGCATAAAGCTACTCTGCTAATATAAGTTGTTTGAGGCATGGTAAAGCTGAGTTTACCGAATGCTATCTGAATAATGCTTCATTAACAACAAATATAAATTTTTAGAGCTGACTTTCCAAAAAAATGAGGCATATTCTAGAATTATTTAAGGTAGAGCAACTGTAATGCTTTCCCGCGCTTTTTTCTCGAATGTCGGGAATACTCGGTGAACTGTCACTAACAGTCGACAATAATCGATGTTGCTTCGGCTACTATCGACTCTGACGAGTAGCGTCGGAAGTCACCGAGCCGATGTTTGATGACGTCGAAAATTTTTGCGCGGGAAAGCATTACAGTTGCTCTACCTTAAATAGGAAGCACGGCGAAGCCGTGTTAACCACTTATTATTTATTTCAGATTTTAGGAATAACTGCTCAGCAGAGGTGTAGAAATTTTGTTTTACCCACTTTAAATAGGAAGCACGGCGAAGCCGTGTTTACCACTAATTGTTTATTTCAGATTTTAGGAATAATTGCTCTGTCAGAGGTGTAGAAATTTTCTTTGACCCAATCACCTTACAGGTTGAGTGAATGAGCAAGTGACAGAAAGTACACTTGCTCTTACATTTTAAATAAAATACTCTTTCTGTAAAGCTTTGTTTACCAAATGCTATCTGAATAATGCTTCATTTACAACAAATAAAAATTATTAGAGCTACATTTCATAAAAAAAATGAGGCATAGTGTTGAATGATTTAAATAGGAAGCACGGCGAAGCCGTGTTTACCACTAATTATTTATTTCAGATTTTTACCGGACAGGTCGGACAGTCCGGCGACTTTAAAGAAGTCTGTCACTAAGAAAAATAAATTAAGTCATTGGAAGGTATATGCATGTATGGGCAAATAATATCATTTATAAATTTTGTTTTTTGTAATTTGTATTTCAGTTTGAGGTATACATATAAAAGATGCCTGACAAATCTGGTTCAAATAGCATGAAACTGGAATAGGAGAAAAATAAGACTACTGGAAAGGTAATTTTTTTAAATTTACCTATAATAAACTGTACAAACACTCAAACAGCACAGAATTTGCCCTTCCTTTACATGACTATGCATGGCTGGACAAACCCACTAGCCCGACGCCTTGGACAAAGTGGAAAATGGTATCGGACAATCTCAAAATATCTGATTGCTTGTCTGTGGGCTAGCTCAATTTTTTTAGTGTAGACTAGTTTAAACGTTAATTTGATATGCGCCATTCTCTTTTATGCATATCATATTACAACAGCAATAAATTTATTACAAAATAACATGTTTTGAGATCTATTTTAACATTATCAAGCCCCCCATGTAATGGTTTCTCTTGAATTTCCTGTTCCTTTCTGTACTGTTAATACTGACTGAATTTGCTTATTTGGGCAAAAGTGGGACTACATTGTAGCTGAAATGTTTACCCAGCCAGTTTTAGACTACATTTCTGTTACTAAAAAATCTAAATTTGTCCAGCCCTGCTACCGTGTACCATAATCTGTGGCATGTTCACACAAAATCACCTGAACATGCCAAATTTTTGGAAGACACAGAATCAAACGCCACAAAGTTTCTCTGCAGACCATGTTGTAAATACATTATGGGTCCCTTTGGTCACTTATTTAATCCTTTATTTAGTGGATAAATCTCATAATCTTGTTCACGTTTTTTAGAAAGAAAACGATGCTGTTTTAGTTTTCACAGTCAATAACTTAACATACTTCATGGACACACCTTTTTAGCACAAATGGTCAGCCCATGTAAATCCAGATCAGATGGCATATATGTAGATTCAGATCAGCTGGCACATCTTTATGTGGTCTTTATTACAAATTATATAAAGTTTAAAATGTGATAACACTCTGGAATTAAAGCTAGCATGAAATGTTCCATCATTTCGATCTTCCTTTTATGTGATTTTAATAAAAAGACCTTACATGTAATAAATAAATTATGGCAACAGTATGAATTGTTCACTGTTAACTGCAACAGCAATTTATGTACATCTTCATAAGCCACAAAAGGTACTGTATAACTGAAGTACTAGTTATCAGCGAAGATTTAAAATCAAACATTTTTTTTCAGAGATGTGTATCACCAAGGTTATGAAGCCTATAGATACTTATAAATGCAGAATTGGTAGACAGCTACGGCACAGAATATGAACATTAACATAGTAAACAGATAAAAGGTTTGCATAAATTTTCTTTATTTTCATTTATTAAAGCTGCATGAATGTATAATAGCAGGGTTGGCCTATTGACTGGTCAATTGAGTATTGAGCGGGCCGGTGGTCAATAGTGGTCATAACTGGTCAATGGTGATCATTTCTGGTCAATGCTAGTCATTACTGGTCAATTTTGTTCACAACAAAACTGTCCGAAATGTTCTTTAAATCATTCAAAATCCTTTAGGCCCTTACAATAGCCCCTGTATGGGTCTAAGTGGTACTTCATTCAGGTTTATTATTGGATAAGCTTTAAATAAACACAACTTCTTAATTGGTATGTGCCTATGTTCAATAAGCAAAAGAAATGTATGTCTTAATATTTTAAATCAATTTTAACTGTCAACAAATGAATTCATAAAAGCCTTAAGATATAAAAATTTTTTTGAAGATAAATTAATTTGCGGTTGATTTTAATATTTCAGGAAAACAGCTTCACATGAAATGCTGTGGGAAGACCAGGTTAACTGTTCTAGACAGTAGATTGAAGAGAAGGAGAGCTATCAGATCCAGTTATTACGAATTTCAGTGTTCCACAGGGATCCATATTAGGACCGAAATACTTTACGATGTATACCAAGCAAGTCGAAAACATGACTATCACAGTTGGTGAGACATCTATTTGAGCTTCAAGTTCAAATGACAGCATCAGAAATCTTGGGGCTCACTTCACACCACAAATGGACATGGAGAAACATGTCAACACTGTCTGTAGATCTGCCTACCACCAGCTGAGAATAATCGGATGCATACGGAATTACATTACAACCGATGCTACAAAAACATTAGTTAATTGTCTAGTAACATCAAAGCTTAACTATTGTAATTCATTGCTCTTTGGTATTCCAAAACTGACAATGAATAAACTACAACGGGTTCAGAATACAGCTGCCAGAATCTTGACAAAAACTCCTCGTCATGACCTTATAACACCAGTGTTCAAGGAACTTCATTGGCTACCAATATGTCAACGGATCGATTACAAGGTCCTACTATACACTTACAAGGCTCTCCATGGACAGTTCCCACAGTACATTATTGACTTATTGTGTGTGTACCGACCAGCTAGAGACCTTTGTTCTAGCAGTTCTTTAACACTTTTAGTACCACATACCAGAACTGTGACTTTCGGAAACAGTAGCTTTAGCCATGCTGCACCAAGGTTATGGAATGCACTGCCAGAGTTAGTTAGAACTGCACAGACACTTGACACTTTAAAAAGACAGCTAAAACACACCCTTTCCGCTCATACTATGTATAATGTTGATTAACTGGATATATTAACAATCATAAGACATTGGGTTGATTTTGAACGAAGAGTGATGCTATAATGTGTTATCTACACATCAACGCACTTTTTTTTAAACTTTCTTCTATGTTTTTCATGCAAACTTTTTAATCCAAGTTTATTTTTTTATTTCTTTTTTTTCTATGTTTTATTTGCCCATGCTTACATGTAATTAATTCTTATTGTATTATATTGCTATATCTTGCTTGTTGTACAGCACTTTTGAATATATGAAAAGAGTGCTATATAAATCTGGACTAATTTGAATGTTTCATTCTATTTAGATAATAAATTTCTCTACTGTCACTAAGTGCCGTTTAACTAAGAGTTTACAGGAAAACTGGTGTATTCAACATCTCAAAGGATACTTCCAAACTTCACAGAATCATTCAGCTCACTAAGATGTAGTGTTTCATCTATTATGATTCAAATTTCTACATTATTTGATATTGCCTCATAACAAATAATTTGGTATTTAATATTGAAAATCAAATTATAACATGTTTAGTAGCAAAATGTTTCTTATTTTAAAAGCAATATATATGTGATACTTAAAATGTTCACTTATGAAATTAGTATCAATTTCTTGTAAAAAATACTTATTTTGTAAATTGTTAACAAGAAATATTCTTATTACTCTTCATGATTTTTGACAGTAAGTTAAGTAATGTAAATTGAGAACCTGAAGCCAGACTTGTTGATTGATATCTAATTAAATATATTTTATTTCCTTTGAATTGTAAGGAACTATCACATGTTATCAATCTGACGCTTTTATCACATATTGTTTACATGTGCTTTAGGTCTTACTTTTCTTAATCTGTCAAAATCTCAATTGTTAAGTTGTAAATGTCAATTTTTGAAAAAGGTATATAAACAGAATTTTCTAGGTAAACAACAACAAAAACTTTGTGAAGGAATTAGCTAAAACTTTGTGACTAAATTAATAATACTTTGTGAAAACTTTGTGAACTGTTAAAGAGACTTTGTGAACTTTAAAAGTAAAAAGGGAAATTAAGCTAAAAATCTTAAGACATTACTTTGTGAATCAAAAATTATTAGTTGTAAAATTGTTATTGTGGATTTATTTTATAAACCGCAAATAAAAGCTTAGAAACCTTAAAAGACTTTGTGTAGAACAACCACTCTGTGTAAAACAACAATAAACCCGTGTAACACCAGCTGCTCAAATAAGCACTCACTGCAGAAGAAGAGATTAACAACCGTTACGCAAAAGTCGTTATACACTGAAAGCTCTTCATAATACATCTTACAACCTTGATCAGTTTTGGTTAAAAAGTAAAACAACAAATGATGATTTGTTTCTTTATTTTACTGTTAAACATTCGATACACATCTCTTTAAATTCGTCGATTCCGAGAGAGGCAGTGCCTTAGTTCATATTATTTAAAAACGAGTGTTTTATGTCAATGGATCATTTAATGTTACATCATAAGACATCCGATAACGATATTGACGAACGTTAAAATTAAGTATCTACTTTGTTTATGACGATGAACGTCATGGACACACAAAAAAGTGTGATATGAATTAACTCTTACAATATTCGGTCATTAAGGAAGAAATTTAAAAGTTATAACCGGAAACCAGCAAACACACCTGTCTCAACAAAGCATTTAAAATTGCACGTTATACAGCACTGCGTGCACCATCAGTATCAATTCATTGTAAACCTGTTCTTTGTAATGGTCAACAAAGCAATATTGTCAACTTGTAAAATTCAACCGATCGATTGCCAGACAAAAATGTGTTTGTGCCAATGCTTAATTGATTCGCGTATGGCTACTAATAAGCTGGTGTCATTTAAATGGAACAATAAGAAAATAGTTCAGGTAAATATTTTTATGATAGTAACGAAATCTGTTGTGTTTTAAAGTCCGTAAATTATTGTTTCTGTGATATAAATTTAAACACGATGAATTTGTATCAGATTTACTTCCGGAAATTGAAGAAGAACACTAATTTACTTCTGTCACGCTAGGAACGCATTCTTACGGCAATCATACGGCGTTATAGAACGCCGAGATGCTCGCAGTACTATCGAAGGCAGGCCCGGACGCAGCCCTATGGCTGAGGGGCTGCAGCCCCCCCCCCCCAGCCCGGCCGCCTTTTTTTAGTTGCCTTTTATGATCAAGTGTTGTGTGTTGAAACATTTCGCTGACCAGCAATTAATAACCATGGATAGATGTAGCTCGGTGGCATATTAACCGCAAGCGACAATTAACAGTGATGTAAACATGAGTGATTTAAATACAATTTTTCATTGGTTGCTCGCTCAGCCATTGCCCAATCAAAACAGGTGGAACAATAGCGTTCTGAGTGCAGTAAAGATTGGAAAAGCTTTACAAACACTCTACTTAGGAGCAATTAGCAGTTTTTGAGGAAATCGAAGAGATTCTTTCATTTTCTTTTGTTTTTCTGCGAACCTAACTCAATATCTGTCCACAATTTTAAGAGGGAAATTTTTGACCAGATAATGGGAACATTCTGAAAATGAAGAGGTCTCAGAGTACACTTCATTCATTTGGATTTAGTAAACAACAAAAGTTGGATAATTTATGTTCATCCTCAGTTCGAGAGAACTGTTCATTTTTTGCACACTGAATAAGTAAAGATATAGTTTAGGTATACTTAAAATTGCACCATTTGAGCACACCTCATAAAAAAATCGAATGCGGGAGGGGTATCACCTCCCGCACCCACCCCATCATCAGCCCCCCCATCATGTACCAGTCTGGATCCGGGCCTGGAAGGCATCGCCGAAACAACGCAATGACATAGTCCCCAGACATGCTGGGATCGCGTAGAACGCCGACTGCGCTTATTCAAATTGTTATTTATTTTATTGTGCTCTTACAACACCTGTACGGAGCTTTCACGGCGATCATTGCGCTTTGGTTTTCATCGTCGTTCTAATGACAATGACAAACAAGACGGGAAACACTTATAAACATTTATTTCAACATGGCAGATGAACGCCAGAAAGCAGAGCTAAAGTTCTCCTATATAAAGGTCAAGTAGAATCATTGTACGTATCAATCTGGGACAACGTAAAGGGCACAAATGCACAGTTTCAATTGTTCCAAAACAAATAAAGATTGATGTGTGAATATCCGTTTTAAGGGAATGCACACGAACGTCTTCAACACGCCGTCAGCGCAGTACAAGCGCCGCGAAAACGCAGTACACGCAGTGAGAGCAAAAGTTTCCAACAAGAATGGCGATGTATTAAAAAGAAGTTATTAATATTTCGACCATTTTAAGCATGGGCTAACATGTGTAATAGGAAAAAATCGCCATAAAAGATATGGCAAAAAATCGCTATAATTTTTTGGGGGGGCGAAATTTGGCAATATGTTGTAGGGGATTTGTAGCAATAAAGGCTATGTCCATATGTCGCTAGTTAAGTTATAGGGTAGAGACATGGAAAAAACATATTTAATCCTTAAAATAACCAAGTAATAACTTAGAACTCTATTTGGATCACCGCTATTGATCCGATATCAACTATACATTTAAAGTTATAAACTTTGAAAGCAAGCCCTTGTTTGGTAATGTTCCATCTTCAAGCTAGCTTAGCTTCAAGAAAATAAGCAACAATCATGATTTTCTGTTCCTTTGCAAAAGATTTCACTTGTTCTCTACTTGGGTCTCTGATTCTCTCAGTAACAATTATAATGATTCTTACGGTCTTAATCAAAATGCATTTTGGTATCATTATATTTCGCGTGGTCATTATTTTCTTTTATTTCGCGCTAGGAATTGTGCTGTTTGGAACATATCTTTCTAATTTCTACACAATATACAAGCTTAAAAACAAATACGGGAACAGTGGCAAAAGGAGCCAGTAGAAAGCATTAGCATTCCCGATTATTTAAAAAATAAGATGAACAGAGAACTTTGAAAGCCACCGAACACGACAAATATGAAAATATTGTAGTCTCGGTTTGATTGAGCCTGTTCATGGGCATTATGACCTAAATATTTTCTCGGATTATTTTCCAGTAAAACTTAGTATTTTGAATTATAAACATTCGCGGGTTTTAGAAGAGTTAAAGAAGGTCCAAGATCGAAGAGACATTTTTACACTCAGGTATATATGATATGCAGAAAAGTCTAGTGAATACTGTCCAAAACTGTCTTCGGACGATTTTTAGCGTGGGTGGAATGATTTGTCGAACGCAACGGTTGATAACCATTCTAATATTTAGTTCAACTAAACTAAACTAAAGGAAACTGCTAACGTGTAAATTGCAGAATAATAAGGTCAAGTAGGATATACAATAACGGCATCTCTAAGTTTCTCTTTTACAATCGGTAGGCAATCATAGACCAAACGGTTTCGATCTATTATTGCAAACAAATAAATAATAAAAAAAAACACTCAATGAAAATATAAAATTATATCTACACCAAGAGCTTGATGTATTAAAATAGATGAAAAGGGAACTTTGAAAGCCATCGAACACGACAAATATAAAAATATTGCAGGCTCGGTTTGATTGAGCCTGTTCATTGACAGTAATGGATGTGTCTATTACTGCCCACGCCACCTAGCCCCTGGTTGAGCGCAACTCAATATTTACACTAATAAACAGTAGAATTAAGACCATCCCAACCGATGGCGTGCATATGGCGGTGGACATGGAACATTCAATGCGGTGTTTTCAGATAAATACCATTCCATGTTCAGCGGCGTTTGGTTCTCTGATAAAAGAATGGATTTACCCTAAACGAGAAAACAACGGGCGGAACTAAACAGAATAGAATTTTGACAGGGGATCTTAGAATATAAATCCTGCATATCACTGAAGAATATAAATCCTGCATATCACTGACAACGCCAAGATAAAATATTTACGACAATACGGTCGAAGTTCAATCCACAAAAGCAATACTCTATAACTACATGTTTCATACATTGCGAAAACTAATTGAAATTATGTACGACCGTATTGTCGTAAATATTTTATCTCTGAAATCAGAGACTTTTTATTCAACTTGCTAAACAATTTCTGAGCTCCGGCATATGTACCTGGAATTTTCTCTTCATAATAAAATCGCTGGTTTAGCCTTTCACCGTTTTTTTTCCACCAGTGGGCTTTTGCCTACCACCTGGGACTTTTGCCCACCACCGGGGCAATGCCCTGAGGTTTTTGCCCCGAGGTTTCACCTCTACTCATATTGATCGTAGATTTCTAGAGCGCCTGTCGGTTCTTTTTTCAGTCGGAATGTGTTTTTACGTGTTCCGGTTTTTATCTATTTTTACACTGGGCCACGGGAATCGTTCAAAAATGACATAAATATTAGGTATCGAATACTATTCAATATTGTCCGTCACAAAACAACGTAATCATAAAGTCATAGCATCGATTTATTTCAGTACAGAACGATACGTCAGAGTTTGCACTCGACGACAATGAAACTGCTGACAGTTGCAACATTTCTCGTTGTCCTCGTGGGTACTGAGGCATTTTTTGGTTTTGAAGCCATCGTCGGTGCTATTGTTGGCATTACTGCCAGCGGATTTTTCAATAGCGCGGAAAAAGCAGTTCTTCAAGTTTCGAATACTGTTGAAACCAACGTGGCGGCAATACGTTCGATGCTGGAAAACCAAATCGTTCCCGATTTACAAGAAAAGCTCAATATTGTCGGAAAATCTACAGAAGAACTAGTAAATGTGATTAAAAGTCTCAAAGCAAGCATTGTCGAATCGCTCAACAAAATGGGTGACGTCATTGGTGATATCGGAAAAAAAGTGAATCACGCTGCAGAAGAAATAGTACATATGACTAAACGTCTCGAAACACGCATTGAAGAATCGCTCAACAAACTTGACGACGTCATTGGTAATATCGGAAAGA
This sequence comes from Corbicula japonica, assembly GCA_038501625.1. Lineage (NCBI taxonomy): Eukaryota > Metazoa > Mollusca > Bivalvia > Venerida > Cyrenidae > Corbicula > Corbicula japonica. The sequence goes on from JAZAYU010000169.1 coordinate 360,472, forward strand.
ACGTGAATCACGTTGTTGATATTATCATAGTTACCGCTTGCGTTCTTCTGTACAAACTGTGCAGTTACTGCCGATCCAGCGCCCGAAATAGCTACCTGTTTTACCAATATTTGACCTTTCTGATGATTATATCACTGATTACAGCAATGGGAGTATTGCTCCGAGTATTTTGTTCCGCAGTTCTTCAGTACGAGCATGGGCGCGCTGCTACGATAATGCTCTGTGTTGGACTACCGATTGCCTGTAATCTTCTTCGAATGGTACATTACTTTTTTACCTGTTTACGACCAGTGGTGTATTTCCTGATTTTGGGACCACACCTCATCATCTTTGTAACGCTAGATGCTCCATTTAGGTGCGTTATTCGAGCCTACAAGTTAGCCAAAGAAGAAAGATCACGAACGTATGTATTAATAACCATATTGCTTCCGTGGCTGGCACTAATATTCGGAATAATGGCGTATCGCCGATTTGATGATGTCTGGATGGGACTGTTGACGTCATACCTGTATTTCTGCTTCAATGCTGTTTGCTTATACTTTTGCTATCAACCCAGAGAACGTCTTCGTGAGCTTCCTGGCGGTGTCAGTACAACGGGACCGCAGCTGGACAATTCAAGACGCCAATACCAGCAGATTCCATACCGAACATGACATTTTAAGATAGTGTGTTATTGTGTTTTATAAATTTATAAACAAACTATCAATACAATGTTTCATATTGAAAAGTTCCATGTATGAACTTTAAAATTAACTGTATCTTTCTTAAATTCTGACAAAAAGACACACCCTTTCTAGTTTAGAATCTTACAAACCGGCACACTATTGGAAAACCTCCTATGTTCCACATTTCAGTACCTATTCGTCATTGCTTTTATATTTTACATATGCAAAGAAAAGTTAGAAAAGTAAAAAATAAGTTTGACCTACAAAATGCTAAAATTCTATTTGCAAGCAAATACAAAAACTTTTCAGCACACACTATTGCATTTTAATGTCTTAATGAGTTATATGTTACTGACAACAATATGTTATGAATATGGTCCAACAAATGTATACAATATGATATATTTTTAAACGTGTGTTTATTTTTGATTTTCTTGTATGAATATGTTCGATTTTATTATTAATGTAAACACTGCCTTTGTTAAAGGGTAAGAAACTTTAAACCTTGTTCTTCTTTCAGTTTCAATTGTAGAAGTCAGTGTAAAAATTGGTGAATTTTTCAAACACGGAAGTATATAAAATTAAGAAATTGTAAAACAGTTTATAGATTAACTTAAATTCCACAAGAGCATTTGACTGGACAAAATGGTCTTAATAGTGGGGTGGTCTTTATTTATAAGGCTGAAGAGCCAGTTTTGCTTAAGGCATAATGCAATTGTGGAGTAATTTGAATAATAAAACTTGTCCTTCTTCATCTAATGTGACAAAAACTAGTTTTGTTTATGTTCGAGGTAATCTTCTTAAGTTTCAGCCGAACGCAGGGGTTAAAGAGGCTGAGCATCGTCTGATCAGGGGTCAGGGATGATGCAATCGACTCATGAAGGGGAAGCTGTGAAAATTTACAAAAAAAGATATTTGTTTTAATAAGCAGACCTTAATCTATAGGAGCTGTATGCATAATTATCTCGATTGGTTTCGAGGTAATAAATATCAGTATCTACAAATAAAGCTGTTTTATCATCACAATCTTTAGAAAGGAAATGCAAAGTAAATGTTTCTATTTAGTCTTCTTAGCTCAATTACCTAACTTGATGGTAAATGCCAATTTCTAACCATGCAGCATGCCAATAATTGTTGGACCTGAACTATCCCTTTTGTGAATACAGATTGTATGTACTGTCTCTGCTTCGTGCATGGCTGGCTAGACGGTGCCACCGTATGTGTATGAATTAAGAGTTATGTGTATGAATTAAGAGTTAACTATACATTTTATAGGTATCTTTTTTATCAGTTATGAAACATCATTTCTTTTCATATTTTAAGAGATACAACTATAGTATATCTAGTGTAGCTGATATTCTAATGTTTGTAGTTTTCTTTACTGTTTTTGTTTTTACTTTTTGTTGAAATATGTTTTGTTCTCTTTGTTGACAGGGCCGTTACGACGTTGACCGCCAAACTATTAATATCGTAAATAGTTATGTGTTCTCATGTTTATGTGTATGTACATACTGAGCCAGAGGGACATTGCAAATAAACTTGGAAACCTGGAGTCTGGTCATGACAGTGATGTTACCGATTGTATTCCAAGTGTCAAAAAGTGGTTTTGCCAAAGGGTTTGTCAATGATATCTGAAAGCTTTCAGAAGTTTTGTAATTGAATAACCAACGCCTTTAAAATAGTGTGCCAATTGCCTGACACTCAACACCGTACACATCTCAGTGAACAATTTAAGGAACTCATCTTAAGAGTTATTTTAAGTAATGCTCTGGTGGTAAATGAACGCAAATTAACGCATGCATGTGGGCGACAGTATTTATACGGGCGCTACATTGTACAATAAAAATTACAACCGCTTATACATGTAATTGAAATTGCAGATCTAATGAAAATGTGTAACATGCAGATCAGGAACTGGCACACCCAGAAGACATGGCTTCTCCGCGCAGCCAAGATGTAGAGTGGAAGAGAGAACATGATTTATAATACGGTCATTTTTAAATCAGACACCATGTGACGTTTTTGTGATTCACTGCTCGATTGTGCTATATCAAACGTTTTTTTTTCTATTATGCAAAAATTACGCACATTGAAACAGATTAAGTCCTGCTCAGACCGCGGTCTGCTGGCGGCATATGCATTTCCGTTATGAACCATAAACTGGCTAAATCAACCCGAACCTGCAAGAGTGTTCGCTGGCTTTTTAAATTCTTAAGGTTCATGTTTCATTTATTATAACACTGATGACAAACAGTAACTTCGTCTCTTTGCCGCTGAGAATCACGCCAACTGTTCAATGTCGTTTTTTCGCAATCCCTGTTATTTTACGTTTAGACAAATGACATGACGAAAACGTAATAGACCTTGAGCTGCCAATAGACCCCCCCCCCCCCTTGGGGAATTTTGAAGGGTATGTTTTTCTGAAAGCCTATACCATTCTACGCATTTTGCAAGTTGTTTGCACTCTGGCGAGTGGGGCGTTTTTACGTAACGCGTGTTTGAATATGTTACCTTTGAAAAAAGTTTGTGTAAGAATGAAATATTTGACAATTGTAAAAGTTCTAAACTAAACATATTTATTCTACACCAGAAAGCTCTAATCTACATTACTAATGCAATAAAACATCATTTACCTAAGGTATTGGTCTAAAATAGTGATAAAGGTATATTACTTAACATAAAAACCTATTAAAATAAAATGTATGACTCATTTCTTACGTGCAGTAGCAAGTAATTTGTGCTTATAAGTAAAATATAGTAAGATAAATGGGACTTCAGGACAAATGTAATACAGTGATATACATAAAGACATAAGCCCGTAACGCTATATTGAAATATGTTACCGAAAGAAAAGAAAATGGGAAAACAAGACATAAATGTATTAGACCTTGAGCTGCCAATAGAAACCCCTGCCCTCTGGGGGAATTTTGAAGGGTATGTTTTTCTGAAAGCCTATCCCATTCCTCGCATTTTGCAATTTGTTTGCTCTCTGGCGAGTGGGGCGTTTTACCGTAACGCCTGTTTGAATATGTGACCTTTGAGAAAATTTTATGCATTGAAGAAATAATGGCAATTATAAAAGTTCTAAAATAAACCTTTTTTCTTCTACACCAGGAAGATGTTTTTTTTTAATTTTTAATGCAATAAAACATCTGCAACCTAAGGTATAGGTCTATAAATAGTCATTAAGATATGTTACTAATCATTAAAACCTAGTTTAAAAAGTTGTATGAAACATTTCTTACTTACATTAATAAAGAATTTCTGTTTTATTTGATTAATTCATTAATATAAATAATACTGCAGTATTCAAATGTAATAAAGTCACATTGAGGCACATTTCTTGTTTAATGTATGTAAATAAATACATATATTTGTAAATTCCAAAAACCAAAATATCTGCAAAAAACAATGGAAAAAAAAACCATCTCAAAGATAGCAAATAAAATATTTATAAATAAAATAAATTATAAAGAAATAAACTCTTAAAGACATATTGTATGATTTAAAGGTAAACTGTGTTAAAAACTTTGTTAATATTATCTATAACTTTAGTTATATGTGACTTCCTGGTATGCATATTTCACATTTTTACTATTATGCTTTATCATATACTTATGCCTATGGTAAATAAATTTGACGTTGTGGTGTAATTGTTTTTTTTAAATACACCTCTTCATAAGTTTTAACGATTAGTTAGCTTTATCTCATAATAAAAATAAATACCATATCATAAATCACCATTTTTAAATATGTTACCCAAAAGAACGTATTTTAGTTACCAAACTCCCTGCACTTTATGTATCTTGTATTAAAATAGGTAATATATATTAAGAATTATGTTACAAAAGCAAATTAAGGTATTGATGCTGGTAATATTAAACAGTAATGTATTTTTCATTTAAACGTAGTTTAACTTTAGAGGTTTATGATCTGTGTACTGCTCAATATGCCTTGAAATAAATGTGTATGATGTAGATGGTTCAAGTTCGTCCTATTTTAAATCTTTTTAAATTTACAATAAACCTATCAATATGGCTCAGTGACAACATTGTAATACAGCTTACGTTTGCACTAATCATGGGCTGGTGCATCCAGTCTAAAGCTGTCCAGATACTCTCGATTGAGACAGATAATGGTAATTTGTTCTTAAAAATGTTGAAAAGAAAGAATAAACAAAATAAACATTTTTATTATTTTATTGTTTTATTTATGTCTTTAGTCATTCTGTAATATGTTACTAATTTTAACTTTAATGATCAGCAAAAATAATAATTATTTGTCTTTAAGAAAAATAACATTTTACAAAGATCTTAAGGAATTCTTAACACATTTTAAGCTTTTTTGAACAATGGAAACAATAATGTTTCATTTAGGACAATTTATTTTTCTTATTTCACATGTTTTATTTAACAGAATTGTCAGTTATTAATGCCCTAAAAGACCAGAACTGGTGCTTTCAACCTTGTTTTTAGTAAATATAGTTTATAGAAAGTTCATATTCACATTATGAATGACTCTACTGTTATCTAGATACAAACTACCGGTTAAAACACGGTTTAGAAATTGATTTTATTTAGTGATCTTTCTAAAGCAATAATTTTAATAATAAGGTAACATATATTTAATTTTAATTAGTTTTGTTGGTAACACTTTTCAAAGCAATAGTTTTATCTCTAGTCTTTTTACTTTTGGAACCAATTCTAAAAAAAAAATTTTTAAAGAATTTATTTCATAAATGCATTGTACTTTGTCAATATTGTAACCTCGGAATTATATGTTACGGAGAAGGTTTACAATGGAAAACATTTTAACAACATAACATAACATAACATAGTATACACTACAGACATCTTACTATGATTATTTTATAGTTTAATCTAAAATGATTGAATAGTCGTGATACAGTTTTGTAAATGTAATCAGTTCTTTGTACAACAATATCAGTTTAAGAGAAAATACTTAATTCAATCAGTAATATTAGTTTAAAAAACGTCTGTGAAGGTAATTAAACATTTTCACAGGGCTAACAAACATCTGGACATTGCACAGAGCACACATAGTTAATTTCTTCAAATAGATATCAGCTAATACCATTAAAAATAAATAAAAACAAGGAAATAAGCCTTATTTATATAAGTAACATATGTTATGTATGTTGAAAATTTGAAGTCATGCAAGTTTCACGAACACTTACATTTATAAAGCTCAATAATTTAATTAAACTTTATATTTTATGTTTGTTTATCCCAAAACATGAATAAAATGTTTGAATTAGCGATATGGTAACATATAAGATTATGGAAAAATTATTACAAATGCCAGTGTGATTTTTATGAAAATCACACTGTTTTATATTATTGATCACGCAGCTTTCAAAAACATGTATTATTGCCAAAGTTTGATTACAAATGAAAATCCTACAGGTAAGTTTCTGACTTAAATTACATCTTTTTAGGGTTATGTATGTTATACACTAAATATGTTACCTAAGTGCAAAACTTTTGAAATGAAAACTACATCAATCGACAGATAATACTTCATCCTTATATAAAAATATAAGTTTTATTAAATCGTATCTGGAATAGAGCAGAATTAAAGATTCAAAATCGATATATTTTTCTACAAATTTTAGGGGTAACATATTAAAACCTCCGTAACTCGCCAGAGTGCAAACAAACTGCAAAAAATCCAAGACATAACACAGGCTTTCAGAAAAATCAAGTGAACAAAATTTCCCAAGGGGGGGGGGGGGGGGGGGAAGAAAACATGTTTCTGGCCACCGGCCTATAAGTAGGACTTCCCGTTTTTGCTATTTATAGATTCGTTATTACAAAAATTTCCTGCTGGCTATAATTTAACGGAAACTGTAAGTGTTTACTTTATGAAACAGATTAATGCTAGGTATATAATATAATTATAATATACAAGTTTACAATATTTAAAAAAAATCAACACATATGGAATCTTCAAACAGTACAAACTAAAGTCATACAAAAACAGGTGTTAAGAAATTATTGTTTGCATTGTATTATTTGCAAGAAATAGTCAACTTAACTATAAACGTAATTAAAATAAATGTTTTGACAATTTTGGCGAAGTTTCTAGATAACCGAGAACAGGCTTTAGAGATAATTTTAAAACAACACGAGTGTATTATTATGCATATAGATCATTTAATGTTAGAGGTATCGTAACGATATTAAGAAATGTTTAAATTTACTATTTAGTTTCAACTTTGTTTATGACGATGTAAAGAATAAGAAAGTGTGATATAAATTAATTATTACAATAGTTGGTCTTTCAAAAAAAATTATTACAGTTATAACGGGGAACCAGCAACAACCTGTCTCAACTTGTGCAAATACATTTAATTTAATACCTGCGCTTTATTATAATAGCACGTTTTAAATACAATCTAAAAAGCACTAATGCCGCAAGTGGTAAAAATTCATTGCAAATCTTTTCTTTTCAATAACACACAAAAGATGTATATTGTCGATTGTAAAATTTTAACCGATCGATCGCCAGATAAAATGTGTTTATGCCTATGTTTAATATATTCGCGAATGACAAATATTTACCTGATGTCATTTGAATCGAACAGTAAAATACCGGTATATCCGGTAAATATTTTGTATAATACCATAGTAATGAAATCTGATATGTTCTGTCCGTACATTATTGTTTTTGTGAAATTAATTTTAAAATGATTAACTTATATCAGTTTGATAACGGAAATTGAAGTAGAACGATAATTACTAAAACCTAAGGCTCCAACGTTTACACGTGTAAACGGTAACGTTTCGTTTACGGGCCGTTAACGTTTTCAGAATCTCAAACCGTTTATACGAACGGTCACGTGATTGTAAAGGCGGCAAAATATTTGCTGAAAATCGGCAACTATACACTTAGAAAATATTAATTTTATTTACACACTAAGTACACAATTGTATTTTAATATGTAAATTACATTGTTGAGGTATAAAAAATCTCGCTTTGTTATGGGTTTCCACGATGTCCAGGGATTTCAATAGCTTCTTAAAACCGGGGTCATCTGATCCCTGTTGAGAATGCTCATGGGGTCATTAACAGATCGTATCTTGTGTTTAGTGAACTTTACTACTTATAAACTTGCTTTACCTTCATTTTAATTTATGTTCAGTTGTTAAATAAGGGTTTACTTCCTTTTTTAAAATAGAATATACACACAAGTTTTCTTTATTGTTGCAACGGTGGAGAGAAAAGTGAAAAAAGAATTTGCTTGCATAAAATGCAAAAATCTACATCAGCTGAAATTCCTGGATGTCGTGATTTTGTCGGTGAATGTAGCAAAATGACAGATTCGGAATTTCACAGGATTCCCCCGGAAGCTTAGCGATCCTATAAGATCCCGTTATAATGAAGTTGCATTGTTAGTTACAACTTACAAAGTTCAGTGAAAATTGACACATTGCTATCAGGTTTGTATGATATAAAAAACGTTTAAACGGCATCGTTTCGTTTTTCATGGTCCGTGTAAACGTTTACGAAAATTTGTAAACGTTGGAGCCTTACTAAAACCATTGTTACGCTAGGGCCGCGTTCTTACGGCTATCACATGGCGTCAATAGACGCCGAGAAGCGGGCAGTAGAGCGCAGTAGGGTCGCCGAAAGATCATCGTAGCAACGCAAGAAGTTCTCCTATAGCGCCATACGATCTTCGTAGTGGTCACAGTGCAAATGCTATTGTTGGCAGACGCGCTTGCACGGAGATTGTACGGCTACCTCTGAGATGTTACTGCGTCTCTACCGCGCTTACACTGCGCGTCAACGGCGCTTATTCAGTTAACGGAGCTTCAGGACGATCATTGAGCTCTCATTGCGTTTCTACTGTTTCCAAGACAACTTGAACTTGTTTTGAGATATGAGAACCTGTTGGGGCAAGTGTGAGGTTGGTGCACCTTAGAACCTGGTTTAAACCCCCAGTGACATTTTTGCCACTGACCGTTCCAAGGCAATAACCCCAAGGGTTCTAGTTTTCGTTAAGTGTTTGTGGCGTCTTATTTGAATTGTTTATACTTATAAAAACATGATCTCATTTGCTTTCTTCTTTTTCGCTGCTATGTTTTGTGAGTGTGGCGATTCCTGATGTGCATATTTCCCTTTTTAATATATAATGATTCATTAATATTATTATCGGATCATATTCAAAATGTATTTTGGAATCATTATATTTCGCGTTTATATTATTTTCTTTTTCAAGGATTTAAGCTATTTAAAGAACATATACTCAACATAAAAAAGAAACCTGACACTGTATATTTGGTGTATTTTCTGGAATCAGATTTAAACCTAATTGAATTGTGTCATGCAATAAAAGTTGTGCATGTTTTGAACTTAATTATGCATTTCGATATTTTTGGTGCATGAAACAAGTGATTCATTGGTTAGTTTCTTTTGGATGGTACAAACATATATAGATTTTGAATATGCACCCCAAAGGTTCTCTTCTTTGTTAATTGTTTGTGGCGTCCTATTTGATTTGAAATACATAATATAAATCATGCGCTCTCTCTCTTCCTCTCTTCTTTTTCGCTGCGTGGGGAGGCTGTGTTTTTTGAGTGTGGCGATTCCTGATATGCATATATTGCTTTTTCATACTTATTCAAAGTTACAGTGTCAGGTTTCTTTTTTTTGTTGAGTATATATTTCTAATATCTACACTGAGAGCTAGTTTTTAAAAATAACGGTAACAGTGGCAATCGAGCCAGTAGGAAACAAAAACATTACCAATCATTCGAAACATGGCTGAAAAAAAGACCAAATCAAGTAATTTTTTGCAAATATTCTGTTAAGTCTGAAATCCGTACAGTGATCCCTTTGAATTAATGACATTAATATACAGATTTGACTTAAAATCCCTACAGTATGATCGGGGTTTACTCCCTTATATTTGTATTTATTACAACAACAACTTTATTTGAGTCATCTAACGGCACTAATTGAATGTACGAGGAGACTTGAATTATTTGAAATATTATTTTCAAGTATTGTTTCAAAAGGAGGTTTTATCAGAATATTATTTTAGTTTTGCTTTCATTATGCTTTTAAACGGTTATGTGCACACCTTAAAATCCACTAACATTTATTATAATATTAATATAAAAAATTCACGTGCACGGTCGCTGCTTGTGATATTCCTTGTTTACCGTCGTATAAACACCGTCGTTTACAATGGATAAAACGGGATACTTTTGGTATAATATGTTCAATATTGGGTTGTACTTAACCTGGTACTAGACGGCGTAGACAGAAACTTGCACTTCCATAAATTAAACCCAACTATAGGCTCAATCAGGCAGAGCCTGCGATGTTTTCACAAATGTCGCGTTTGGTGGTTTTCAAAGTTTCCTTTTCATCTATGTTTGTAAATATACTAGCCCAAATTTCTAAACCGTCCACCTAATATGAGTGGTATTTTCTACATCGTCTTTTAAGTTATTCTAAAGAAAATTTGGATGAAGAATGAAATCATTATGTTCTAATTAAATAATTTAACTGATGTGTATGTCTTATATTCATTATTCTTCATCCCAATTTTCTTAAGAATAGCTTACAAGACGACTTAAAATATTCCACTTATATTAGGTGGCGGTTTAGAAATTTGGGTTAGTATAGTATTTCTACATATATACTTTCGGAATAACATTTCCAACAATTTGCTGTCTAGCGTTGAGATAAATAAAAACGACACTGCTGTCATGGATTGGTCTCGGGACAGATGCCCCTTTTATCGATCAAAACATCTACAGCAGAATTACAAGCAACGCTCAAGTCAGTCAGAGCAGAAACTCTTGAGTCGGTCACGGAATCTGCAGGTCAATTGCAAGAAACTCTCAAGTCAGTCAGGGAAGACGCTCTCAAGTCGGCCACGGACTCTGCAAGTCAGTTGCAAGTAACGCTCAAGTCTGTTGGAGAATCTGCTGTTGAATCCGCAAATTTGATCAAACATATTGAAAGATGAATCTTTTGAAGAAGTAATAAGCATCGTAAAGAAAACTCACTGGAAATTTGACTTGTTCAGTGTTGTAGCTTGCGTTCGATCTTTTGCAAGAAAGGGGAGATAAAAACGATACTTTTCAGAGTTACGCGCCACGAATTAATTAAGGTTCTGTTTAGCATTGAATTGCTGGGCAAACGATGGCGAGCTCGGGCAGCGGTATCTTCGATCCTCTGCAATTAGGGGGAGATACCAACGATATTAATAATATAAATTAATATTCAACGTTTTGCTCAGAAATAATAGAATCGTTGTTTAACATTTTTATTCCGGAACTATTCCAAGTTTGATGTTAGCAAATGAAATGTTCTGAATTAAATATATAAATATAAAAACACGTTTGAAGAAATAAAAAAAAAAGAGTCACAGTTGGAATCGAACCCGGGTCCCGGTCCCGGGTCGAAAAGGTTGCTAGGAAGGAGGGCGTCTTAAACCGCTCGGTCATTTTGGCTTTTGGAAACCGTGTTCGAAGAGGTTATATTTATGTTTTGTTTTAAGTTATGGATAAATCCCATTTTCCGCTCCGGCTACTATAAATTCACACTGGCATTGTAAATTCACGGTGGTAAATGGTCAAGCTACCGGAATCAAACAAATGCATCGAAGTTCAGGTACAAAAAAAAGGCTAAAGCACTTCCTTGGAACCTGGTGAATCGATCTGTTTAGCAGTCACTGGAAAGTGAAATATTGTTGCCTATTTCTCTCTTCAAGAAACTGACATTTCAGGCCATCCATATTACTTAAATTTGATAAGGATCGCTTTCTGTTTTATTCCGAATTATTGCCCCTACCAAGTTTCAATCGCTGTTTCGCTTCAACAGCTTTTGCTGAATCATTTCTTGTTTTGGCACATATATGATTCAAATGACACATTTTCAAACTCGCAGCTAATATTCTATCGTTTCGTCCTTATATAAGGAATAAACACAATCATATCAAAGTTTGTGTATTATAATTTCTCCGGTTAGAATTCGCTGAAAGCAAAGATTCACATGACCATGAAACGTCTTAAGGTAATGGACCACTAAATATTGGTGATCAGGCCTCAAAATAATTTTGTGCAGGGAATTTGCAGACCAGTAGCAGGAAGTCTGATTGGTAGAAAATGAAAATAAATATTTTAAAAAGAACATTATTTTTATAAAATATAATGATTTTGTAGTAAATTGAATACAAAAAGTATGAAATTGATAATGAAAAAAGTGCAATTCAACTTTTAAAATAGCTATCATTTTTGACAGAATGGAAACGAAAGTTCCGCAGAGACTGGGGTGATACACTTCTGTCTAAAGTGCCGAAAAAGTTTATTTGGTCATGCTATAGTAGAATTGGTATTTGTCGATGTCTCTATGTTGATTTTTAAGGCTTGACTCAATAGTAAATTCAAAACTTGATGAAAAGTTACCATGGAAGTCTTTGGAAATTGAATTAGTGGTTGGTAACCTAAACAGACTCTATCTTTACATTATTATACGCGATTCTAAATATTAACTGTAACACGATCTGTGTCGTTTGTTTACAAGTATTGTGACAACGCTCTGGGAAAACCCAAGAAAAACGTTAACTGCGTTATAAACCTTTTCATGATAAGGAAAGTAGACGGCTTAGGGAGTTACCATTCTAATATTTATAACATATTAATTAAAGGAAACTGCCTACGTGTATATTGCAGAACAATAAGGTCAAACGGGATATATAACAACGGCATCTGTAAGTTTCTCTTTTACAATCTGAGTCTAAAAGGTCTATTGCAAAAATTCAACATTCAGAAATAACACGCATTGAAAAACGTAAAAATAATATCTAAACATAGGGGCTGTACACAAACATGTTTAAACTTTTCCAAAATTGCATACAAAAGTGAAAATATTTTAGGCGATACTGTACTTGTTTCGAAACTGTCAGTCTTTTCATTATTTTTTTGGTTTTGTTTAATGATAAAATTGTGTATCTCAGGATCTGGATCTTGTTTACAAACGACAATATTGATCGAGGAAATGACAGAAGGTTTCTAGAACGCCTGCCGATTTTTATTTTCAGTCGGGATGTGTATATATGTGTTATGGACTTTATTTAAGCTTTAACCTAGAACATTCTAAGCTTTAACATAGAGCATGAGAATCGTTCAAAATTCCATTTTTAGTATCGGTGACCTTGAAATTTAAATTAGTATCGAAATATATCCAGTATTGTACGTAACTACATGAGCATGAACTACATGAGCATGAAGTCATTTCATCAATATATTTCAGTACCGAAGAATACGTCACAGGTTTGCAATGAACGACAATGAAGCTGCTGACAGTTACAACATTTCTCGTTCTCCTCGTGGGTACTGAAGCAATTTTTGACGACATTCTCGACTATCTTTCTGGTGGTGCTTTAAGTAGCGCACGGAATGCAGCTGATCAATTTGCTTATGCGGTTGATAAAATCGCTGCGGAAAGTAGTTCGATGCTGAACAAAATCGTCCCCGACGTACAAGAAACGCTCAATATTGTCGGAATATCTGCAGAAGAACTAGTAAGTATGACTAAAAGTCTCAAAACAAGAATTGAAGAATCGCTCAACAAAACTGTTGACGTCATTGGTGATATCGGAAAGAACGTGAATCAAGCTGCAGAAGATATAGTAAATATGACTAAAAAGTCTCAAAACAAGCATTGAAGAATCGCTCAACAAATTTGTTGACGTCATTTGTAATATCGGAAAGAACGTGAATCACGTTATTCAAATTATCTTAGTTACCGCTTGCGTTCTTCTGTACAAATTGTGCAATTACTGTCAATCCAGCGCAAGGAATGGCTACCTGGATTACCAATTTTTTACCTTTCTCAAAATTATATCACTGGCTACAGCAACGGGAGTATTGCTCCGAGTATGTTTCTCAGTTCTTGAGTACGAGCTCGATCCCTATGCTACGAATATGCTCTCTGTTGGACTACCGACTGCCTGCTATCTGCTTCAACTGGCGGGCACAAAAATTAGCCAAAGAAGAAAGATCACGAACGTATGTATTAATAACAATATCGTTTCCGTGGCCAAAACAGCGAGTAACTTAAATAAAAAAACATCTTGGGCACCGACCGTCTGTGTGACTGGGGCCTTAAGTCTTCGTGAGCTTCATGGCGGTGCCAGTACAACGGGACCACAGCCGGATACTTCAAGACGTCCATTCCGAACACGACAATAAAAGATAACGTGTTGTGTTTATTTAATTTATAAACAAACGATCAATACAATGGTTCCATGTATGAACTTCAAAATTAACTGTATCTTTATTAAATTCTGACAAACAGACACACCCTTCCTGGGTTTAGAAGCTTACAAACCGGCACACTATTTGAAAAACCTCATATGTTCTATATTTCAGTACCTATTCGTCATTGCTTTTTTTTATTTTAAATACGTTAAGAAAAAATAGAAAAAGTAGAGAAAAACGTTTGACATGCAAATCCCTAAAATTCGATTTGCAATCAAATACAAAAACTTATCAGCACAAAATATTAAATTTAAATGCCTTAATGAGTAAAATGTTACTGACAACAATACGTAAGGTCATATGGCCCAACAAATGTATACAATATGATATATTTTTAAACGTGTGTTTATTAGCTCACCTGAGCACAAAGTGCTCATAGTGAGCTTTTGTGATCGCCTGATGTCCGTCGTCCGTCGTCCGTCCGTCCGTCGTCAACTTTTTCTTCAAACGACTTCTTCTCTGAAACGGCTTGGCCAATTTTGACGAAATTGCCACGGATGTTCCTTGCATGAAGCTCTTCCAAAGTTGTTCAAAGGAATCAATTCCATGCAGAACTCATAGCAACCGAAAGGAAAAACTTTAAAAATCTTCTTGTCTGAAACCACAAGGCCTAGAGCTAAGATATTTGGCATTAAGCATCCTCTAATGGAACTCTAAAAATCTTCTTGTTTGAAACCACAAGGCCTAGAGCTTAGATATTTGGCATTTAGCATCCTTTAGTGGAGCTCTACAAAGTTTGTTCAAATTATTTCCCTGGGGTCAAAATTGGCCCCGCCACAGGGGTCACTTCACTTTACATAGTCTTATATAGGAAAAACTTTAAAAATCTTCTTGTCTGAAACCACAAGGCCTAGAGCTTAGATATTTGGCATTTAGCATCCTCTAGTGGAACTCTACAAAGATTGGTCAAATTATTTCCCAGGGGTCTAAATTGGCCCCGGCCCAGGGGTCACTTCATTTTATAAAGACTTGTATAGGAAAAACTTTAAAAATCTTCTTGTCTGAAACCACAAGGCCTAGAGCTTAGATATTTGGCATTTAGCATCCTCTAGTGGAACTCTACAAAGACTGTTCAAATTATTTCCCAGGGTTTTAAATTGGCCCAGCCCCAGGGGTCACTTAATTTCATATAGACTTATATAGGAAAAACTTTTAAAATCTTCTTGTCTGAAACCACAAGGCCTAGAGCTTAGATATTTGACGTTTAGCACCCTCTAGTGAAACTCAACAAAGGTTGTTCAAATTATTTCCCTGGGGTCAAAATTGGCCCCGCCCCAGGGGTCACTTCATTTTGCATAGACTTATAGGAAAACATTTAAAAATCTTCTTGTCTGAAACCACAAGGCCTAGAGCTTAGATATTTGGCATTTAGCACCCTCTAGTGGAACTCTACAAAGATTGTTCAAATTATTTCCCTGGGGTCGAAATTGGCCGCGCCCCATGGGTCACTTCATTTTATATAGACTTATATAGGAAAAACTTTAAAAATCTTCTTGTCTGAAACCACAGGGCCTAGAGTTTAGATATTTGGCATTTAGCATCCTCTAGTGGAACTCCACAAAGATTGTTCAAATTATTTTCCTGGTGTTAAAAATTCGCCCCGCCCTAGGGGTCACTTCATTTTACATAGACTTGTATAGGAAAAACTTTAAAAATCTTTTTGTCTGAAACCAAAAGCTGAAAGTACTTTTGTACTCAGGTGAGCGATACAGGGCCATCATGGCCCTCTTGTTTTTGATTTTCTTGTATGAATATGTTCGATTTTATTATGAATGTAAACACTGCCATTGTTAAAGGCAAAGAAACTTAAACCTTGTTCTTCTTTCAGTTTCAATTGTAGAACTCAGTGTAAAAATAGGTGAATTTTTCAAACACGGAAGTAGATAAAATTAAGAAATTTTTAAATAGCTAATAGATCTAGAATAACTTAAATTCCACTAGACTATAGGACTGGACAAAGATGTCTTAATAGTCGGGTGGTCTTTATCCAGAGGAAGAAAATAACCAAAAATTGATAAAACGGACATTTAAATTGTGGTCCTATTATCGGGATTGTGTTTACAAGGGGTTTTACTGTATGGGCACGTCACGGGAAAAGGTACATTCGTTCATTTTTAGTTATATTTTAGTTTTTAATAAATTTAGAAAGAACTTACAACTATATAAATCAATTTTCTAATAACTAAAATGTGATTTTGTTACATGTACACATTTTTGACAATGAAATGGTATTTTTTACCGCGAAATGCATAATAAATAATGTCGTCCGCTCACATTTATGACGTCATTTCAAAGATTGACGTCAACTATCCGAAGGTGCCTTATCCCGTGAAGCGCCCCGCATTATGGTTAATAGGTGTAAAGAGCCAGTTTGGTTCATGACATTATGTAATTGAGGAGTAATTTGAATAATAAAACTTTTCCTTCTTCAACTTAGTAATGTGACAAAAACCAGTTTTGTGTATGTTCGAGGTAATCTTCCTTACTTTCAGCCGAACGCAGGGATTAAAGAGGCATCGTCTGATCAGGGGTCCGGGATGATGCAAGCGACTCATGAAGGGGAAGCTGTGAAAATTTACAACAAAGATGTGTTTAATTAAGCAGACCTTAATCTATAGGAGCTAAATGCATAATTATCTTGATTGGTTTCGAGGTAATAAATATCAGTATCTTCAAATAAAGTTGTTTATCATCACAATCTTTAGAAAGGAAATGCAAAGTTAATGTTTCTATTTAGTTGTCTTAGCTCAATTACCTACCTTGATGGTAATATGCAAATTTCAAACCATGCAGCATGCCAATAATTGTTGGACTTGAACTATTTCTTTAGGGAATTCAGATGGTATGTACTGTGTCTGCTTCTTGCATAGTTGGCTAGACGCTGCCACCGTATTTGTATGGCTTCAGGGTTAACTATACATTTAATAGGTATCTTTTTTATCAGGGCCCAAGATCATAAAAATAAATCGGGAGACTGGTCGCCATTTCAGCCAATCAGATGCTTGAGATTTGAGACTGATCTCCAACTTAGTTTTATTATCTTTGGCCCAGTTATGAAACATCATTTCTTTTAATATTTTAAGTGATACAACTGAGGTATGTGGTGTAGAATATATTGTAATGTTTGTAGTTTTCTTTACTGTTTTGTTTTTACTTTTTGTTAAAATATGTGTTGTCCTCCTTGCTGACAGGGCCATTACCACGTTGACCCCCAGACTATTAATAGTGTAAATAGTTATGTGTTCTCATGTTTATGTGTATGTACATACTGAGAAAGATTGTAAATAAACTTGGAAACCTGGAGTCTGGTCATCTCAGTGATGTTACCAATTGTATTCCAAATGTCAAAAAGTGGTTTTGCCAAAGGGTTTGCAAGTGATATCTTAAAGCTTTCAGAAGTTTTGTCAATGATTCACCAATACCTTACCAATAGTGTGCCAATCGCCTGACAACACCGTAAACATCTCAGTGAACAATTTTTTAATTAACTCACCTTAAGGGTTATTTTAAGTAATGCTCTGGTGGCAAATCAACGCGATTTAACGCATGCATGTAGGCGGCAGTATTTACACGGGCGCTACATTGTACAATAAAAATTACAACCGCTTATACATGTAATTGAAATTGCAGATCTAATGAAAAAGTGTAACATGCATATCAGGAACTGGCACACCCAGAAGACATGGCTTCTCCGCGCAGCCAAGATGTAGAGTGGAAGAGAGAACATGGTTTATAATACGATCATTTTTAAAATAGACATCACGTGACGTTTTTGTGATTCACTGCTCTATGGTGCACAACCTAACACTTGTCCTAACAATTTCTAGTTGTCGTGGTGAAGTTAACCATAGCTATAGATTAGAAAATAGATTAAAAAGGCTATTGGCATTTTCTAGAGGGAAATGTAGGCAACCCAATGTGATGAAGCTGGGGCACCTGGATTTCACACTGCAGGAATAAAAGAAAAGATTGAGCTTCAGCTTTCTTTTTTTTAAGATTTTCAAAGAAAACTTTATGGACCCTTAAACCCATGCTACAGCCATGCAAATAAAAAATCTAATCAATGCAGTCAACAGAAGATAGCATGCAGAGCGCTTTAGAATATTGATTATGAATATACAGAAAGATTTACGAATAACGCGGGGAAACGTTTTTGACTTCATTTTGTTTTACTCATAAGTTAAATCTCCTCAAAACACTTTTTTGATATAACTTAATGAATTTAGAGTTTTAAACTGCATTTTTAGTTTCATTTAAATCTGGGTATTGGCGTTAAAACGTTTTTCTTATTTGTGTTACCACTTTTTTCAAAAGTTTTTTTTATTCTATTATGCAAAAATTACGTTCATTGAAACAGATAAAGTCCTGCTCAGATCGCGGTCAGGCGGCATATTCATTTCCGCTATGAACTATATATTGGCTAAACCAAACCGAACCTGCAAGTCTGTTCGCTTGCTATTTAAGTTCTTAAGGTTCATGTTTCATTTATTACAACACAGAAGAAAAACAACTAGAATTATCACTGAAAGTGATTAAATACCCCCACATGTGTGCTTGATACTTGAACTGGAAATGCTTCAAATCAGTGGCATAATGTGCCCCACTTTCAATTGAAAGTGTCGTCTTCACCGTAGCCACATATACAGCAAGTTTCATCACAATATCTCATTCCTTCTAAATTTATTGAGCAAAAACTGTTTGAATATGTTAATAACAGTGACCGTTACTTAACTTTTATCTTTAACTTTTATCTAACACAACTGTGTGCCAAAAATTGTTTATATACGTTAAGCTTTTCATGAGAAATCATCCAGAAACCATTTGTCTATTTTTAGTAACAGTGAACAGTGACCGTGACCCCATCAGGCCCAATTTTAAAACCAAGTTTCGTCTTCATTGACACTACCTATAGAGCAATTTTCATCACAATATCTCATTCCGAACCATAGTTATTAAGCATATACATTTTTTCTATTTTTAGTAACAGTGTCCTTGACTCCACACGCCTTTTTTTTTTGAAATTTGATACGTGTACGTGTACGGGTACGTGTAAGCTACAAGTTCACGTACACGTCACTGTTTTTATGAAAATCGTTTGAGAAAAGTGACTTGTAATAGTACGTGTACTTGTAAATTTCCTAAGTGAGATTTAATGCGTTTCGGTTTACTTCTATTATTGTCCTCAAAATATAGTTCATTATCGATACATTCACAGTCACGTGACAGACAAGAATATTAAAATATGGTTTCTCAGCGAAATGTTTTCACCATGTTCTATTGATCACTAGAAATTATTGAATTCGCATCTCCCTGACGTAAGGTCATTATTAATTATATTTATAAAGTATCGGTTTGCTCATTAACTTTTCATTAAATAATTATTTAACGAAAATATGATCAAATGATAACATGATATGATGAGACGAACAAATACGGTATCAGATCTCTTCTTATATATTAGTGTTTTAACAATAGACGAACTTCCATAATTCAATATTAATAACAGGATATGTATTCATAAATATAAATTTTTATCAATGACTTTATAATAATTTTTAAATATTATCTTACATAGCTAGATAAATGCAATTAACAAGTATCGAATTTACAATTAAACAATGGATGATGTATATGAAATTTTGTGATTAAAATAAAGTGTTGTCAAAAATTATAATTATCATACTATTCAGGGGAGGTGACTCAGCGTTGTATTGCAGTCATGAATGAAGTCCGTTTTAATACATGCTATTTTTTTCTCTTCATCTGGGGGCCTCTTAACCGTTAGAAATCGATCTGTTTGTGACTTGTTTGTAGGAATAACATGTCAGGAAAATAAATGAAAGCAAGTTCATGCCTATATCTCGTTTGGTAGAGGCGGACTAGTTCCGGAAGAGCGGATGTATATTTTTTGGCACCGTATTTGCGATACCGCGTTTAAAATAGGGTCTGTTCGTTTAGAGATCAGTAATTTTCTTACAAGTAAGTTAACCCCCCATTTGCTGTGTGTTTTTGAATAGATGAAATGTAGATCTTCACAGTCATATATGGTTGTCTAGAAATTAAGATGATATAAATCGTGTTAAGGTGGAACGCGACACTTTGCGAATTTTCGAATTTCTTTATGTTACGTCCTTTGAAGGTCGGCTGAGCACGATACTTATGTACTATGTTTATGGTACTTCTAAAATTCCGTTTGTTTTAATATTTCGGCCAGTTTATAGATAGGTGGTTTCAATATCCCAGCCAATATAGATTTGGATATTGTCCAATCACCCCCAAGAATATACTTCCTGGTTTTTAAATTTTGCCTTTGGCATAGTCTGTGATATGCAGGATTTATATTCTAAGATCCCCTGTCAAAATTCTATTCTGTTTAGTTCCGCCCATTGTTTTCTCGTTTAGGGCAAACCCATTCTTTTATCTGGTGACCATACGCCGCTGAACATGGAATGGTATTAATCTGAAAATACCTCATTGAAGGTTCCATGTTCACCGCCATATGCATACCATCGTTTGGGATGGATCGAAATTGTACTATTTAATGGTGTAATTACTGAGTTGCGCTCAACCCGGGGCTAGGCGGCGTGGGCAGTAATAAGCATTTCCATTACTGCCCATGAACAGGCTCAATCAAACCGAGCCTGCAGTATTTTCATATTTGTCGTGTTCGGTTGCTTTCAAAGTTCCCTTTTCATCTATTTATGAAATCTGTCATGGTATTTATTGACGATAATTCCAGCATGAATCCGCAAACCGTTTTTCGATTATTCAAATAGTTTTTTAGATGTTTACCTTCAAAGTTAGCTATCAACGCCAGTTTTCTGCAGTGACGTCAACGACGCTCGCCAAACAATTTTTCGAGGCTAACTGAAAATTGGGGTTTCCGAAATCATTTATTCTTTCACAGATGAATTGGCGCTGAAAATACCTTTCTGTTGATATAAGATTTAACATGATGTGACCAGTTCTGACAACGTTGTGTACCGTTAAACTGTCGTCTTTTTCAAAATTGTGAAAAATTCCCGAATTTAATTTTTGATTTTTTTGCTTAAAACGTTTGAGAAAAGCAATTCCAATTGAATAAGCGAATAAAATTTGGGGGTCACCGACTTAGTTATTGTGTTATTACCATTTTAATTACCCCTCTCCCCTTTTGAAAACATACGTTATTTTTGGAAATTTTAGAGAAAAAAAATTAGTTCATTAATTTAAAACTTCGTCAAAAGACACCACTGAGGAAGTTAAATTGAATTATCATATGAAAATGACATCTAATCGATTTTACTTATGTTAATTTGTCAAAAATATCTTTAAAAACGTTACTAGGGGTAAAAACGAACATTACAAATGCGTATAATACTTACGTCAATTATTTGTATTCGCACGTTACACTTATAATTATCAAGTATTTCGATGTTATACTTACAATTTCATTAATTCTGCTGTTTTCATCTTAGATTGTCAAAGCATTTTCGCAAATGCGTGCTAAATTTATTTAATAGTGTTCTTAATTACTCAAGAAACTGTTCAAATCGTTAGTCCATGCACGTAATAGAAATACTGTAGCGCATAAATTTGTGCGCGGTAACGCCTAAAATAATTTAGAAAATATATTTCGTAGTCCCAGCAGATCTATAAAAGGAATATCTATCAATTCTAGTTAGCTAACGGCCTTATTTTGTCTTGTAAAAAGTTAAAGGGATGACAAATACTCCACAAGCCGTGCATATGTTTGATTTGCTCCCATTGTTTTCTGCAAATATACATCTTGTTTTGCTTGTAAGCTGCAATTTCAAATGATTGACATTGATTTTACCTGCATCTAAGGTAGTTTTACAGTTCCATGATGGGATGCTCCATTAGCGCTGTCGTAACTGTATTTCATTTACCCATTTACGTTGTACTTCATATTGTGCAAATTCTTTTATGATTATAGAAGAGTTCAGAGTTTTCTCATAAAAGCGTTAAAAATAGTATAGTAAAAACAATAGCCAAGTTGTTAAGTGGTATGTTGCTTGAACTTTAGTTGGTGACATTGAGAATCGCACACAGTGAGAAACGACACAACAACGGTGAAGGCCGTGGCGCAAAGGTATTTATACGTCCCTCGTTTTCTTGTTTATATGTTCTTTCTCGGAAACTGCTGCGACACATACACTGACCAAGCAACATGTGGTTCCTGTACGTGTCTATTTCTTATCCGCCATAGATTGCTAAAAAAGTTTAAGACCGGCGATTCCGTGCTTATGTGCCGTGTCTGTGGTTATGCGCAATATGCGAGTTTTACTGTCTCGACAATCGACATAGAAAGGTACCACGAAATGAAGCAGCATCAGACGAAGAAAATTGCTGTAAATATTGATTTAGAAATAATCCGAAATTCGTTTAACCCCCCTTTCCTATAATTATATATATATATATATATATATATATATATATATATATATATATATATATATATATATATATATATATATATATATATATATATATATATATACTCGTATATGCACTTTATCGCATTAGCAAACAGCGTAGATCCAGATCAGCTTGCACATCCGGTCTAATCGATTTCTCTTTTAATATTTTGTCTGATCAGGATCTGGACTGTTAGCTTTTTGGGTCAGGAATAACCTGTTCAAAAGCGAACAGTGTAGATCCTTCGGGACATACACTGTTCGTCCATTCCATATATGCGTGTATATGGAAAAAATGCGTTAAGTGAAATTTAAAAATTAAAATTTACAATATTGCAAACAATTTTGAATATGGACCGCAGTCTGTGTTGTCCTATGATTTTTGTTTTCTATTATAACAAAAGCTCCTGTGATGCAATAATTGAACATTGCATTATTTCCCTGATTATAAATTAATTGAGATTTCGCGTAATATGAATAAGTTGTGAATATTTTACACATATTGGTTATAGACTGTTTTTTCATCTACCCCAAAAATACCTAGTGTGTAAATAAATTTGATTTGCGGCATCAAAATTTTCATAACGAGTCAGTCGTAATGTTCATCGAGCTAAATGAAGCAAATACAATTACATGTATACAGACAAGTTTTGCTCTTTTTATTTTATTGCTGTAGTAGCATTTTATTTTGCGGGGACCAGTTTTCGCGCATAAGCCATTGCGGTGCCATAAAATTGCGCAGTTACATGTATATTACATTCAGAAGCATTCATGATAAGCTAACACATGGTTAAATTTCACTTCACTTTCATTTCGCGCACGTTTTCTAGTGCAAATTAAGCGAAAATTAGATCCGCTTGAAACATAATGATAGGACAGTATCTCCAGAGGTTTTTCATAGCAGTTAGCCATATGACGAGGATTTAGCCGAAAAGCCGAGTTTAATAATATCACTTAAAAATTATCATGCAACATATGTAAGGCACGCTGACAAAATAACACCAGAGGGAACTTTTCTTAACAATGTAAAACTCCAAAAAATTGTGAAATTATCGTGCGAATTTACCTGCCCTTAAAGCAGCGCATAATGTGTAAAAACATGTTTTATTTAATTTTTTTCGTTCTTCTTAAATAACCATAAGTCATTGTAGTTGCTGTAATATTGGAGAATTTGAATAAAGAGTCATAAATTTACAGAAACATCACTTTCAATTACACGTTTTTTAAGAGGGGGAGGGTTGCTAAAAACGGCCATAGCGCAATAACGAAGTCGGTGACCCCCGAATTTTATTCGCATATTCGATTGGAATTGCTTTTTTCAAACTTTTTAAGCAAAAAAATCAAAAATTAAATTTGGGAATTTTTCACAATTTTTAAAAAGACGACAGAAAAATGGCAACACTCGACGTCATTTTTAACGCGAAAACGGCGTTTAACGGTACACAACGTTGTCAGAACTGGTCACATCATGTTAAATTTTATATCACCGGAAATGTATTTTCAGCACAAATTCATCTGTCAAAAAATAAATGAAATTGGAAACCCCAATTTTCAGCCAGCCCCGAAAAAGTGTTCGGCGGGCGTCGTTGACGTCACTGCAGAAAACTGACGTTGATAGCTAACTTTGAAGGTAAATATCTAAACAACTATTTAATTAATCGAAAACCGATTCGCGGATTCATGCTGGAATCATCGTCAATTAATACCATACCAAATTTCATAGAGAAATTCAAAAATTCGCAAAGTGTCGCGTCCCACCTTAAATGTGCATTGAATATTGGGAATTTAACATTGAGGTCTATGGGAATTGGATTTACCTTGGTTCAACCTCTACACGGCAGTAAATATTACACGTTTTTCAAATCCATGTAGAAGGTACCTTTTACGTTGATAACTTGTAAAATGACTTGTACTGTATTTAAGAAACTCATACCTTGATGAAGTAGTACCCAAATGATTTTTGCTACACGTACCAGTAGGCGTACACGTCTAACATCTCAAACGGCATGTGAAGTAAAACTCACTTCTCGCCAAAGATAGCAAGAACTCTTAGGCATGATTTTTTTCCTATTTTGTTGTTGTTATGTGATAAATTTTTATCGAAACCATTAGTTATATATCATATTTTTTTTATTGAATAAGAAATTGATATAAGATCAAACTAAGGGGCAGCTTAGCTTTTACTTTTCACAAATAACCGACGTTGATTTCATTGAATCTTGATACAGCAACAAAGTTACAAAGATATATACTAACTGTGGCCAAAGTTATTTCCTGGTATTTAAATAAATAAATTAGCAGCAATCTACAAGTAATTGGCGTACGTGTAGAACACTATGTACACGGAGATAACGTGTAAAAGGACTTGTAGTAAATTTTATCTACACATGTATTGATGACGTAAAACACACAAATATCTTCTACACGTACCCGTACACGTACACGTCTTAAATCTCAACCTCTCTAATATGTTTCGTTATTTCACAAGTATTGTAAACACGCTCTGGTAAAACCCACGAATTACGTTAACTGCGTATTAAATCGCTTTATGATAAAGAAAGTAGAGGGCTAAGGGAATTACCGTTCTGATATTTATAACTACTCAACTATAGGAAACTGCCTACGTGTAAATTGCAGAATTAAAAGGTTAAACGGAAAATATAACAACGGCATCTGTAAGTTTCTCTTTTACAATCTGTATGCAAAAAGTTTCGATCTATTATGGAAAAAAACATAATTTTCAGATATTACACTCAATGAAAACGTATTAAATAATATTTACACCTAGGGCTTGATGAATTAACGCATAAACACAATTGTTTGAAACTTATCCAAAACTGCATACAAAAATGAAGATAAAAATATAAGAACTATAACAGAAAAAATTTTCGTAAGAAGTTCCTCGTATTAATATAGTTCCTGATTGTTGCTAAATAGATAATATGATTGGAAAACTTTGCACAAAAATTGTATTTATTTATCTTCATTTTAGAAAGTTTGGAAAAGTAAAAACAGTAAAGAAAAACTGTTATACCTTAAAATTCTCTAAAATTATATTTTCATAAAATCACAAAAACAAAATACAACATTACTATAATGATCCTGGCAATAATAGCTTATGTCCTTTTAAAGAACTTTCAAATATAATTAGAGAATTCACACATTTACGCGACCAAGAAATTTAATATTGAACACACTTTATACAAATACATTTGTATCTCATATTGTTTATATACTAATTAGGTAAGTCAAAAGGACACGATATATTGTTGTCAGTATCATTTTATTCATATGGGCATTGAAAAAAAATGTTTTCTATGTCAACGTTTTTGCAAAAAAAAATTGAGGGAATGTTTAGTTCTCACTATTTTTCTTTACTGATTAATCGTGCCTTTATAATACAAAACAAATACTAAGTACAGTGCTTGGCCACTTATATTCGTTAAAAGACGTTAACGACGTCCGCGTTTTAGGGGAGGGCGTGTTTTTAAAATGCAAAATATGCACACTTTTTAACAAAAACATATAACTGTTTTTACCTAAATATTCGTCATACGACCCTTTAAGCGAATTACGCTGGGGATTGATTTGTAGAGGCTCTGGATATACTCTGCGGTATGGACTGCCAAATTAATTCAAGGCCCTCAAAATGTTTTATGTTGTGGGCACTAGCCTGCAGCTTTCGTTGTAAATACAGCCTCACATTTTCACTTGTGTTTAAGTCTGGCGACTGGGCTGGTCAACTTATTGTCTTTAACCTATTACTTTGCACCACGTGTGCGCGGTGGACGGGGACATTGTCATCTCGAAATGCACAGTCATTGGTAGGAAAATGTCTAGCTTTGACTGGCCAAAGATGTTCTTCCAGAACCTGAATATATTTCTCCATATTGATATTTCCGTCAACCTTCGCTATTGTACCGACGCCATGGATACAAATACACCCCCATCCATTTACTTTGACCGGGTACTGCTCGCGTCGTTTCACGAGGTCCGGTCTCCAACCTTCTTCCTGTTTTCTTCAAACATAAACACGGTGATCCTGTCAAAGACAAACTTGACTTTCGTCTAAAAATAACATACCTCCAAAGGTTCTCCACAGTCCTCCATCTCTTACCCCGGCACCATTCAACCCGCTTCCTCCTGTTCCCCACCTTGATGAAACCTTCTTCTTGTAAACAACCTTTCAATAACCTGAAATTTTAGTCTCATTCTCAAACCATTGTCGATTCTTATTTTTTAGTCGGGATTTGTTTTTATGTATTTTGGGCTTTATCAAAGTTTTACCTAGGGCATGAGAGTCGTTCAAAATTTACTTATACATTAGGTATTGAATAATATCCAGTATTGTCCGTCACAACAACAACATAATCATTACGTCATTGCATCAATATATTTCAGTACCGAAGAATACGTCAAAGGTTTGAATACAGCAATTAACGACAATGAAACTGTTGACAGTTACAACCTTTCTAGTTCTCCTCGTTGGTACTGATGGATTTCTCGACTTTCTTTTTGGTGGAGTTTTCAGTAGCGCAGGGAAGGCAGCTCGTCAAGTTGCTAATGCGGTTGATAAAAACGCTGCGGAAATTCGTTCGATGCTGAATTACAAAATCGTCCCCGAGGTAAAAGAGACGCTCAAGAGTGTCGGAAAATCTGCAGAAGAAATAGTAAATATGACTAAATGTCTTGAAGAACGCATTGAAAAGTCGCTTAACAAACTTGATGACGTCATTGGTAATATCGGAAAGAACGTGAATCACGTTGTCGACATTACCATAGTTACCGCTTGTGTTCTTCTGTTCTTCTTGTGCAGCTACTTCCAGTCCAGCGCTCGGAATGGCTACCTGGTTTACCAATATTTTACCTTTCTGGTATTTACATCATTGACTACAGCAACGGGGGTATTTCTCCGAGTATTTTATTCCTCAGTTCTTCAGTGCGAGCTCGGACGAGCTGCTATGATCATGCTCTGTGTTGGACTACCAATCGCGCTTGTCGTTGCCTGGAATGTTCTTCGACTGGCACATTACATTATTACCTGTGTGCGATCAGTGGTGTTATTCCTGATTTTGGGACCACGCCTTATCATCTTAGTAACGCTTGATGGTCCTTTCAGGTGGGTTTGGGCGCCTACAAATTAGCCGAAGAAGAAAGATCAAGAAAGTTTTTATTTATAACTATATCTCTTCCGTGGCTTGCAGTCGCATTTTTCCTACTAACATACGGAATGCTCGTGTATCACCGATTTGATGACGTACGCGCCTTCTGGATGGGATTGTTGACGTCATACCTGTATTTCTACTTCAATGCAGTCTGTTTGAAATTTTGCTATCAACCGCTAAGCCCCAGTCAACGTCTTCGTAGGCTATACGGCGGTGCGGGACCGCGGCGGGATAATTTGAGGCGCCTATAACAGCAGATTCCATACCGAACACGACATTAAAAGATAAAGTGTTATTGTGTTTGTTTAATCATGTTAATTTATAAACAAACGATCAATACAGTGTTGCACATTAAAAAGTTCCATGCATGAACTTTAAAATTTCCTGTATCTTTCTTAAATTCTGACAAACAGACACATCATTTCCAGGTTTAGAATCTTACAAACCGGCACACTATTTGGAAACCTCATATTGAACATATTTAAGCATGTGGCAAAGCTACTTAACGTACTCCTTTCGTCATTGCTTGTTTATTTTATGCACGTTGTGTTAACTTAGAAGAGTGAAGAAAAAATTTCACTTTCAAATCCTAAAAATTGTATTTGCAATCGAATACAAAAACAAAGCAACACAAAATGTAATATCAATTTAAATGCTTTCAACCATAATTATGTAAGATCCTATGGTCTAACAAATGTATACATATGAGGTATTTATAAACTTGTGTTTTAACTTCAATTTCCTGGTCGCGAAAATGGATGACAAATAATAAAAATGTTGATTTCTCTTTTCTTAATTGAAAGTTATTTTCACGTATGCAATATAAACATACATTAAGAACATTGATTTCTGCAAAGCTATATTGAACTGCATTTCTGCCATTTGAGAGTATTTAAGATCACGCCAGACTTCTTCCTTTTTGACTTTATTTTTTATTTTCTTTTATGAATATATTTGATTTTATTATGAATGCAAAAACCGTCGTTGTAAAAACAAAGAAACTTAAAACTTTGTTCTTTATTTAGTTTCAATATTAAAAGTTGTTGTACACATTGGTGAATTTTTTAACAATGAAGTATATAAAATTAAGATATTTTAAAACTGTTTATGGAATAACTTAAATTCCACTAAACTATATCGTTCAAAGTCATTTGAAATAATTGGTCAACCAACAACTAACAAATTTTGAAATCTTAAAAATATATGGTCCTCCTTTGTTAGTAATATTTATTGACCACCGCCATTTTTACTTCTACAACAGATTAAAATTTTTACCCCGGTATTGAGAACACTTATAGGACTGGACAAAATGGTCTTAATAGTGGGATGGTCTTTATTCCGAGGTAAAAAATAGCGGAAAACTGATAAAATGGACTTTTGAAATAGTAGTCTTATTATCTGGGGGTCTAAATTTCGAAGAGGTGTTTTAGATGATGCAAGAGATTCATTAAGGGGAAGCTGAGAAATTAATCCTTAGGAGTTCTATGGATAATTACATGTTGAGCTATTTTAAAATGGTTATACTTTTGTTTAAGCTCGTTTCCATGTAATAAACATCAGTAGATATATCATAAAAAGTTGTTCATCATCACAAACTTGAAAACAAATAGTTAATGTTTCTATTTATTTGTCTTAGTTTCTATTACCTCCTTTCATGGTCAAATGCAAATTTTAAACCATGCAGAATGTCAGTCAATTGTGGTGTCAGTGTACATGTATGAGCATACTTGAAATATCCTTTTTGGGGGATGGTATGTGTTGTGTCTGTCTCTTGCCTGGCTGGCTAGGCACTGCCGCCGGATTTGTATGGCTTTGGGGGTTAACTTTACATTTTATGTATATTTTTATCAGTTATGATAAGCAAGTACTCCTCTAATATTTGGTGTGATAGAACTGATTTTTCTAAGCAAATTTTATAAAGCATAGGGTATGAGATTTTGCTAGTGAATGAAATATGTGATTAAAGTGATCAAAATGATTTCGACCAAAACGACAAAAAAACTTCGAAAAAAATCTGCCGATGTAACTTCGCGTCAGGTCGTTTTGCTAGTATAAACAAAGAGAAATCAGAGTTTAAAACAACTCTTAACAACGATTGATAATATCCTATACATCTATTAAACATATGTTCACCATGACATGTTCTTTGAAAATGCGAAATCGCCTCAGATGATAATTAATTGACAGTTAATTGTGCAACTTGGTATGCTGGTGGCAGAGTTTGTTCATGCACTCTGTCCCCGAAGGAAAACACCTGTGTCAAACGGAACTCAGTATGCGCATTTGTCATTTCTCATTTGTTGTTCTTAAAACAGGTAATGTAAGATAGATGTTTGCTTGGGCATCGGCTTCTTCATCAGCATCTTCAAGAACCAGCTGCATATTCTGATATAACAGGAAATTGGTAGGTAGTTTGCAATACGATACAATAGATAATTGTTAGAAAAAAAAACATCTGATGAAAATGTACAAAAAAGCAACATATGCATATCAGGAATCGCCACACTCAAAAAACACAGCCTCCGCACGCAGCGAAAAAGAAGAGAGGAAGAGAGAGAGAGCGCATGTTTTATATATGTATGTCAATTCAAATAGGACGCCACAAACAATTAATAAACAAGAGAACCCTTGGGGATACCGCCTTGGAACGGTCAGTGGCAAAACAAATTGCCACTGGGGGTTTAAACCAGGTTCTAGGGTGCACCAACCTCATACTTGCCCCAACAGGTTCTCGTATCACAAAACAAGTACAAATTGTATTGGTGAAATAACTCCAACCCACCCATCAGCTCAACAATGTTGCATGCAAAAGCAGACAAACATATAAACATAAGAATTTAATAGCATTGCAAAGCCAAAGGGCGGGTACTCGATGATCTTTCCGAGACCAGAGCACCTGGAGTAAAATCAGCAAGAACACGATGACAGGGTTAAAATAACAAATCGAGCTTTTAGGTTCTTTTAAGAAAAGATTTCCCCATTAACTTTCATAAACTCTTACACCCCTGCCACCGTCGTGCAAACAAAGAGGTAAGCATAATGATCAACTGTAGATGGGTTAATCACCAGGCCTGCAGAGCGCTGTAAAATATCATGTTGGTAACCTTTCTTTTTAAATTTACAGATGGTTTTTACGAATAACCGGGAGAAATTAACATCGCCTTTTATCTTCTTAAGTTTATAAATTAAATCTCCATAAAAAACTGGCTGTGAAATTCCTTGTTGCAATAGTGATTTTAAACTGCAGCTGTATTTATGAATTATATCTGGATATCGGCGATAAAACTTGCAAAAGGTTTTCCTTAATTTGTGATACCGATAACCTTATTTTAAAAGTTTTTCTGTAATGCAAAGATTACGTTCATTGAAACCATTCACATCGTTGCAAGCTCTTGAAAAGCAAACAAGCTGTGAGAAATAAACCCCGTAAGAAGTTGCACGAGGAACATCGCCGTCTAGAAACGGAAAATTTACTATATTAAAATTAAAATCATCTCTTTTATCATAAATTTTAGTAGAGTGAGAGGGAACGGTTTTTTACAATCCACAAAGATGGAAGAGGAACTTTAAGAGCCATCAAACACGACAAATAATCAATAAATTGCAGGCTCGGTTTGATTGAGCCTTTTCATAGACAGTAATAGAAATGCTTAGTACTGCCTACCCCGCCGGCCCCTGGTTGAACGCAACTTATATTATGTACACCAGTGAACAGAACAATTTGTATCCATCCCGAACAATGGTGTGCATATGGCGGTGAACATGAAGTCTTCACTGCAGTATATTCGAATTAATACTATTCCATGAACATCGGCAAAAAACCGAATTATTTTTCACTAAGTTAAACGCTATTTGCAATGAAATTGACGCAAGTCCCTAAAGATGACCATGTGTAAAGAACATCTGCTATTCACTGCTAAAATGACAACAAATTGCAGTTGGACAACAAGCGAATGAGGAACATCGCTAGTGTCACAACACGTTGTTGTCTCAGAGTTTTAAATTGCTGTAAACAAAACGGTGTGTGGAGTCACCATTACCAATGGCCTGTCATTGGCAGATAAACTATCTTCGAATGGTCTTCTCAATCATGTTACCAATGGTATGCCAGTGGTTTTGCCAAAAAAATGTGAAAGGTCTTGCCAGTGATTTACAAAAGCTTCTTGAGGTCTCGTCAAAGATGCGCCAATAGTTATACCAATGATTTTCCAATTGTCTAGTACATTGCAGTTAACTATTTAAGGAACACACCTCAAGGGTTTTTCTTTAGTAACGCTTTGACGGGTTGCTGGAAAATAATGGCGAAATGATTCAAAATAAATACAAAAAATAGTCAATACAACAAAGATTCAACAACCAAATATGTTTTTTTTTTCTGTTGATTCGAATGATTCCGTGAATTTCTGAGGTGTTGTCAAAAGTCAAAAGCTATATATTGGACAAAATTACATAAATTCAGGCAGTAAACTTTATGCTTTCAAACACTTTAATTAGAGTACGGTATTACATTTCAGATTTTCCTCAAATTTAGTCTTTTGATCTTAGAACATAATACTTTGGTTTAGTATATTGCAAAACACCCGATTCTTTGTTATATATTATTATGTGCATGAAAGACAATAATGGCAGATATGTTAATGAATGGATCGGTTCAAGTATCAGGTTTATTTTAGGTTTCATTTGTTTTTATGACAGCTTGTTTCAGACAGAAACACATTTAACATCTGAAATCTTTTTAAGTGAATAAATCAGCTCGTCACTGAGTAATTTAACATGTAGTTCATTTGTATTTCTGTAAAAAGAGACAGTTTCGCAAATTTTTTATTAGATTAATAATTTATTGGTCGGCCAGCCATGCCAATACAGGATAGGATCAAGGTACAGAAAAAGAGACATTCAACATGGGTCAGATAATAATATAATCAAGGTATAAGACATACAACATGGGTTAGATAATAATATAATCAAGGTATAAGACATACAACATGGGTCAGATAATAATATAATCAAGGTATAAGACATACAACATGGGTCAGATAATAATATAATCAAGGTATAAGACATACAACATGGGTTAGATAATATTATAATAAAGGTATGAGACATAAAACATGGGGCACACAATTATATAATCAAGGTATGAGACATACAATATGGGTTAGATAATATTATAATACAGGTATGAGACATACAACATGGGGCACATAATTATATAATCAAGGTATAAGACATTCAACATGGAATACATAAATATATAATAAGGGTATGAGATATTCAACATGGGGTACATAATTATATAATCAAGATATGAGACATACACATGGGGCTCATAATTATATATTCAAGGTATGATACATACAACATGGAATACATAACTATATAATAAGGGTATGAGACATGCAACATGGGGTACATAATTATATAATCAAGGTATGAGACATACAACAAGGGGTACATAATTATATAATCAAGGTATGAGACATACACATGGGGCACATAATTATATATTCAAGGTATGATACATACAACATGGAATACATAACTATATAATAAGGGTATGAGACATACAACGAGGGGTACATAATTATATAATAAAGGTATGAGACATAAAACATGGGGTACATAATTACATAATAAAGGTCTGATACATACAACATGGAATACATATATAATAAGGGTATGAGACATACAACAAGGGGTACATAATTATATAATCAACGTATGATACATACAACATGGAATACATAACTATATAATGTTGCTTGATACAGTTGAACTGCTTCCACTAATGTCATCAGGTGGGTACCACTTGTATCTGCTTGTTTCGCCCTTTTAAACCCTGGACAAGCTCAAAGTGGTGGGCAATATTTTTGATCAGACACTACCCATTAGTGGACGGCTTTCAGCTACTGGCGTTCCTCCTGAGCCACAGCCAGTTGGAGCTCTTTTCAGCAGATTGTGAAGACTTTTTAATGGCCAACTTTCTTGCCTGTACCACGATGCCAACATCCTGGAACATCTTCCCCAATGATGGTGCGGGGAACCCTCGACATATAACCTCGACTGGATAGTTCCAAGCCTACCATCCAGCCTGCCTACACTCCTGGATGAGGTCTTCATACTTGGCCTTCTTGCGCTCGTGCGCTTGGGTACATCTTTCTTCTCAAGGTACCGTCAACTCCACAATGACAATCTTCTTTGCCTTGGTTAAGGACATCACTATGTCGGGACGGAGGGTGGTGTGGACAACGTCTGGAAATTGTAGTTGTTTCCCAATGTCTGCCTGCAGCACCCAGTCATTAGAGCCGTCAAGTATGCTGCAGGGTTGTCCTCTCTTGTTGCCTTCTATCCTTGCCCCTGCCTGGATGAAGTTGATGTATCTGAGCTTGACATGTACCCGCGCCTTCTTCTTCTGTCTCTCGAGGGTGTCGGCTATCTCCCGAAGTACCTGGTTGTGTCTCCATCGATATCTTCCCTGGGATAAAACTTCTTTACACGACGACAGAATGTTGTCCAGAGTAGCTCTGCTTCCGCATAGCGCACACTCAGCAGCTTCCACCAGCCCCCATCTCTGAAGGTTAGCAGGTGTTGGCAAGACATCATATACCGCCCTGATCAGGAATTGGAGTTGGAAAAACTGGTAATTCCAAATGTCTGTCCAGGTTAGTTTCCTTTCTGTTATCTCCCACTTTGTCCAGCTTCCCTGGTTCCCCATCTGGACTGCCTTCACTTTCCTTGACTCTTCCTCCTCTCTCCTGATCTCACTCTGGACAAGCGCTCGGCGTTCGCCTGCAGTGGCAGAGTTCCATAGTGGCCTGGTGTTGTTTCCAAGGCCCTGTCTGCCTGAGCAGCTTATCCCCACAATGTCCTGGTGTTTCAATCTGTTCTCCGCCTTCTCCTCAGCGCTGGATTCTGACATACAACAAGGGGTACATAATTATATAATAAGGGTATGACACATACACATGGGGCACATAATTATATAGTCAAGGTATGATACATACAACATGGAAAACATAACTATATAATAAGGGTATGAGACATGCAACATGGGGTACATAATTATATAATCAAGGTATGAAACATACAACAAGGGGTACATAAATATATAATAAAGGTATGAGACATAAAACATGGGGTACATAATTAAATAATAAAAGTATGATACATATGTGACCGTTGGTCGGTGGCCACTAGATGACTGTCCGAGCTTATTAAGCGTTTTGGGGGAAAACTTGGCTCAAGCGGCGCAGCCACCGTTTGGGTCTCTTGGTCACGAACTCAACCCCGTCCCCAACTATTTACTGGGAACAGGTGAATAAATTATAACTCCATTTGTGAAGTTCTAAATTCCTTTTTATTCTGGTGAACTATAATACTTAAAGTTATTCTAATATTCCAATTTCACAACGATAAACACATCTAAAGACAAGCACCAAATTTCTAACTTGTAGATGTTAACACAATAAAGACTTTTGTACGACTTTACTTGTCGAAAACTTTCTTAAGACTAAAGATACATTCTAAAATTGATATTAAGGTTTTTCTAAGACAAAACCCTAAAAACATAAATTAACCAATGAAAATTTAAAATAAAGTAACATATTATCCAACGAAAAGTTGTGTTACAAAATATGTGAAACCCTTAGCTCAATTTGGAGAGTTTACTTAACAATTTATGATGGCTTCACACTTAATCAACAAAATATGCTGAATTGTTTATACAGCAAAGACCAAGTGCAAGCTGCTAAAATCCTAAGCAGCTTGGCTTAATTAAATCTTCTTTGATAAGGTGATAACTTGAAAACATTTAATACTTTACTTAAATTTAAGATGTTAAGTAACATATTTCAAAATAACTAAAACCAATTAATAAGAATTTCTATATTTTAAAATTTAAAATAATTAAATTTCAAAATTATGCAATAAAGAGTTTATTGCCTGAAATACTTGGTTACACTTTACCTCTCCTTGAAAAAATGATTGTCCTCAATCATGAAATATATATATATATTTAAAAAAAAACAAAAAAACAATTGTTAAATCATATATAAATGCAATAGAAATAACACAAACGTTCAGATACAATACATTCAGTTTAGCCGGCTGGATACATACACAAACATACATCATAGATTCATACATTATATGTTGTTGTTTTTTTTCTTTTATATTTTTTTTATGACTTTGTTGTTTATTTACAAAGTTAGCACTAATTCAAAGCCTTTTTTTAAATATGCAATTAATATTATATGGTAATATCATTTAAGTTTATGTACAAGAGCTCTATAATATTCATATGATATGATCATGAAGAAATAGCATTTAACTTTTCATCTTCTATAAAATGACTGTAAATCTTGTCTGATAAAAGTACATTTGAATAGAAAACATTGTTATTGTCTGAATTGAGACAAAATAATAACACAATAATAAAGTAAAAATGCAACAACAATTTCATAGAATTGCAGTCTTCATAACACATATATTTGTATACTTGCTGGCTTTATCTTAAGTATGGCATGAGACTTTAACTAATAAGCCTTGTGATTATTTAATCACAAATAATAATAACTATTTGCTTGATGCAACTGTATCTATGGTTAGATCTGTAGTATAACTTTACTTGACTGTCACTTGATCTACCACAGGAGTATGGTTCTATGCTTTTTGGCACTGTAGTTTTATTCATAATTATGCATTTTTGCATTTGGTGATGAAACTGTCCGATGTGACTGACTTAAGTATGTCATGGAACTTTAAAGTCTTCAATCACATTAAGTATATTTTGTGTGAATCACTTTGTTCACAACACTTTTCCACTATATTTTTATGTATCATATGTAACATTTGTTTTGTGTTCGACATTCAGTATGTAATTTAACTTGAATATTGTCTTCACAAACGAATATAATTTTCTTCAAATCTGAAGAATTCTCATAAATATTTATTCGAGTAGGACGTTCAGTATGGGAATGTAACATTTTTCATCTGTCCTCCCGCATTTAAAGTTAACACTCTCTGTAAAATATCACAAATTTCTGTGCTTCAATAATTATTCACTTTTCACATTTATGTGCTTTAATTTCATTTTATTCACTTTTACTGTTAAATGTCACAAATTTCTGTGCTTTGATTTTATTTAATTAACACTAGTATTATGGTAATGTGAAATATTCAACATTTTGTGGGACATTGTTCCACCCAATTGAAAACAGTTGTATTTGTATTATATACTTTCATAATCAAATATTTTGTCATGAACAGCAATCATATTTTTTTTCCATAAAAGTCTTTTGTTTAAACACAAGTTTCAGATTCCACTTTAAAGGAAACCAATTCTTCAAGTAAATAAAAATTGTAATATTTACTGTGTAAAACACTATTACTTGTTAACAACAAATAAAATCTGCAAAAATTGACAACCTTAAGTGTGCTGAAATACAGAACTGAATAAATAATATTTATCAGCTAGATTTAGATCTGAAGTAAGCATGTAAATCTGTAAACTCAAAATAAAAATTTATCTTCTAATACTGGTTTACTTTTTCTTATTTGATTTGAAAATTTTACCAGGCTGGCTAATCTTGGCAGCAATTCTATACAAAAGTTGCCTAACACACTTGATTGGGGCCTGCGAAAATGGAAGCCAGACAGGTTCACGAGAGTCAACAAGAAAGACTTTGAAGAAAGTAGAATCTAGAGGGTTTGTTTCATCATTTGTGATGACAGCTCTGATCATTTTAGCTTCTACTGGCTGTCCATGATCAAGAAGAGCAGTTTGCTTTGCCAGTTTTCATAGTCTACCTGTTGTAGACAGTCAAACAGTGAATTTAGGTACGGCTGCATTTGCTTTTTCCTCTCTGATATTTTAAAGGGAACTCCAGAACTTGAGGTAACAGGGTGAAATCCAGGTTGATGACTATAGATTTCTTGATTTGATAGGTCATAAGTTTCCCTGTAACCTGTCATAAATGGTTTCCTACTGGTTGGCTTTACAAAGTTGACATTTGGTGGCAACCTGTCGAAGAATTTATGGTTTTGGAGGGGGCGCTTTCTTTTTCTGCCTGACATAGTCCTGTTGATATGGTATTCTCTGATGAAAACATCAGGAATTGTGGAAGCGTACTCCCATGTGCTGGGTTTTGTAGAATCCTTCCATTTTATCCTATAATAGAGTGTGTCTTTGTTCCTTTTGGAAGTTATGATTTTGTCTATGTCTTCTGTTTTGAATTTCTGTGCAGTGGATGTGTTTGGTAGTTGTGAATTTTGATTGTTTGAAGTTGATGGCTCTTGAAGCTGTGTGTTGGGTGTTTGATTGATTTGAGTGAGTTCTTGTGAATTGTAATTGTGCTGTTGCTGCTGCTTATTTAATTGCTGCTGATTGTCTTGTTGTTGTTGCTGCTGAGTGTTTGTTTGTTGCTGTTGCTGAATGTTTTGTTGTGTTTGAGCAGTCTGAGTGTCAGTGTTGGTGTTTTTGGACTTTTTGGACCTAGCTTTAAATTTTGGATTTGCTGGCTGCTTACCACGTGATGTTGAGGGTTCTTGGTGTTGAATTGGGATTTGGTTGTCATCCTCTATGGTTATTTCCTCAGCATTAAGTGGTTCCTCCAGATGCTCATAACCTGGCGGTGGATTTGTTGGTCTATCATTGGGATCAAAGTAGGGTTTGAGGCGTGTGGCATTTACCAAAACCTTAACCTCTTTGTTGTCATTGCAACGCCTTAGTTTGAAGGTGTTGTTGGGACCAGTTACCGCTATATAATACGGTCCTACCCATTTCCTGTGCAGTTTGGGAGCCATGCCAGGAGGTACTTTTGTACAGTACAGCCATACCCTGTCGGTAGGTCTGTACTTAGTTTCCTGACTCCTTTTGTCATACTGCTGTTTGTATTTGTCTTGTGCAGTTTTGATGTTTTCAGCAGCTATTTTCCTAGAAATGTCTAAATTTTGAAGAACTTGGGCCAAATGTGTTTTGAAGGAAGCAGAAAGTGTAGATTTGGGAGTAAGAGCAGTGTCTATAGGAAGACGCATTTCTCTGCCAAAGAGTAAAAAGAAAGAAGAATGAAGAGTTGATTGGGTAGCAGGGGTCATCCGATAAGCCATCATGATAGAGGGAAGTAGTTCTGGCCAATCATCCTGCTGTCCCTTACAGTAGAGTCTAAGTGACTGAAGGATCACACTGTTCATTCTCTCTACAGAGCCATTAAGTAAGGGCCGGTAGGAACTGGTATAGAACCGTGTGATCTGAAATAGCTCACAGAGAGCTTTCACGAGCTTTGACAAAAACTGCTGTCCTCTGTCTGACACAAGGACATTAGGGGCTCCATAGCGACAAATGACTTCTCGAAAGAGCACAGCTGCAACTTCGGTGGCTTCCTGTGTGCGAAGTGGGAATGCTTCACACCACTTGGAATAGCTGTCAACTACAAGAAGGACATATTTGTACTTATCCTTCGTAGTTGGGAGACCTCCTAAAATGTCTATGTGCCAACGTTGAAACAAGTCAACAATAGGCATGGGTTGTAGAGGCGGTTTGCCATGAATGTCACGTTTTACTCTCTGACATTCTTCACAGGACTGTATATATTTCTGACAGTCTCCAAACATTGACGGCCAATAATATTTTTGCCGTAATGCTGCGTAGGTTCTTTCAAATCCTTGGTGCATGCCACCAGCTAAGCTGTCATGATAGGATTTTAATAAATCATCCCTTAAAATTGAGGGCACACACACCTGAGTAATAAGTTTTTCATCCTTGGGGATTCCTTTTGTTCTTGGTGTGTACACATGTAATAATACACCCAAGTCCGAAATTTCATACTGTTCTGATTCTGCAACTATTAATTTTGATTTCTTCATATCATCTGGTAATTCTTTCTGTAATTTATATTTTATGATGTTTTTGTAAAATTCATCATCTCTTTGTAAAAATATTAAATCCATGTTTTGTTTAATGGGGTCATCAGTATTTACTGAGCCCTGCTGTTCCGAGTCTTTGTCTTCATTGTTTGGTGCTGCCTCAGTGCAAGCAGTGGCTGGTGCCACAGATGGAGTGAGAACTTGGTCATGACTGTAAACAAGTGTTACAGCAGCCAGCTCATTAGACTGTTGGTCTGTGAGCTGACATACTGCTTCACTTGTGTCATTTAGTTCTGTGCCACTTTTCTCTTTGACCTCAGTGTAGGGGCAACGAGAGAGTCCATCTGCATTACCATTAGCTTGAGATGCCTTGTGAACTATCTCGAAATTGTACCCTTGTAATAAGTGCCCATCTTCCGAGACGTCCTTGGCAATTCTTTATTTGCTTAAGCCACTTCACAGAAACATTATCTGTGTACACTGTAAAGAAGCTGTTGGCAAGTTATGGTCTGAAATGTGACACAGCTTTAACCAATGCCAACCCCTCCTTATCACTGATGTGCCATCTTGTTTCATGGCCATGTAAAGCTCTTCCGCCATACGCGATAGGATGCTCCAGACCTTCATCATCCAGTTGGGACAGTACATAACCAATAGAATGATCAGAGCTGTCAGTTGCAAGAATGAAGGGTCTATCGAATTTATGGAAAGCAAGAATAGGAGCGTAAGTAAGAGCTTTTTTAAGAGTGTTAAAAGAGTCTTCACATTCTTGTGCCCATAAAAATTTTGTATCTTTCTTCAGAAGTGCATTTAATGGTCCAGCTATTTTAGCATAGGACTTAATAAATTTCCTATAGTATGAAGTCATGCCTAGAAATGATTTAATATGCTTGGCATTCTTTGGGCGTGGATATTCATCTATTGCCTGAGTTTTCTGTGGGTTCACTTTTATTCCATGTTTAGAAATTATATGTCCTAGGTACTCTATTTCCTTGGTGGCGAATTTACATTTGGTGGGTTGGAGAGTGAGATTTGCAGAGCGTAAATTAGAGAAGACTTGAGAGAGATCAGAAATATGTTGGTCAAAGTTGCGACTGAAGACTAAGATGTCGTCAACATAGACCAAAGCTATTTTCCAGTTGAGATTTTTCAGAACGTTACTCATTAAGTTCTGAAATGTTAACGGACTGTTCATAAGGCCAAATAGGAGGCGCGTCCAAGAATAAACAGATTGATGAGTAACAAAAGCAGATTTGTGAGCAGTCTCTGGATCAAGGGGAACTTGCCAGAAACCACTCTTTAGATCAAGAACAGAGAATACCTCCGCTTTCGCATCGGCGATAGTGTCAAAGAAATCAGAGATGTGAGGGATAGAGAAAGAGATAGGTTCAGTAACTTTATTAAGTTCTCGGTAATCAACCGCAAATCTCCATTCACCATTTTTCTTTTTGACGAGTACCACAGGACTGTTCCAAGGGGAGTCTGATTCCTCAATGAAACCATTATCCAGCAAGTCTTTAACCTGGTGCTCAGTTTCTCTGCGCATTTCAGGACTTTGCCGGTAGGGAGCCTTTTTGATAGGCTTATGGTCCCCAGTTTCAATTCTATGCGAGTGCAGATAAGTAACTCCTAATTCAGAAAAATCTTTAGCAAAAGAACTTCTGTTTTTGCCAATGAAGATAAGGAGTTTTCTCTTTTGGTCTGAGGTGAGATCACTGTCATCTAGATTGATGCCTAGGTCTTCAGCAATGTCAATGTATTGCTGATCAGAGAGAATTTCAGCATTTATAGAATTCACAGATTCAGAATGTTCAGGCACTTGAGTCTTTTCATGATCAGTAACCTTTTTGATAGTAGAGAAGTTTATTTCAGAAAGGACAGAAACTCTAGTATTAGGTTTAAGAAAAATAGGAAGAGCAGTTGGATTCATCAGCCGGTAATGAACCTTGCCATCTAACACTCTAGATAAGCATTTGCCTCCTGCCAGTTCATCTTTGGCCAAGTGTTGTGGTGGCTCACACAGCACAATGTCTCCATCCTTGAATTTCTTAGTTTTCAAGGGTAATAGAAATTCAGAATGGGGTGGAATAACATGTGAAGAAAGAGTTTTGCCAAAGTCAGTTTTAGAAAGGTCATCAGAAATAAGAGAAATTGTGATAGGCTGATCTTTCTGGAAAGAAATAGAATTAGTCTGAAAGTTCAGCTGAATGCCTTCCTTCTGCATAAAGTCACGACCAATAATAATAGGTTCATGCAGCTTAGGAAAGACATGGAAGGTATGTTCAAAGGGAAAACCATCAATAAGAAAAGTAAGAGTGATGGTCCCTAGCACAGAATGAATCTCACCACATACACCATAGACATGTTGAATAGTAGCACTATCATATTGGGGATTTTTATGTAATTTCTGCACAATTTTTTCACTAATGCAAGATATGCCAGCACCCGAATCAAAAAGAGACCTGTACTGTTGATTCTCAATTTGAATAAATGCTTTAGAATGTTTATCTAAAGAGGAAACTAGAGAGATAGAGGGTTTTGCCTCACAATCATGAGTGATGCTAGAGCACTGTTGTTTAGAGCACTGCCAAGGAGCCTGATACTTAGACGGAGCCATTTTATCAAAAGCACTTAAAATTCAATAGTAACTGAATAAATAAATTGTATTTAACCAATAATAACTATACTGTAAAATCAGTAAAACTAACTTTTATCTGGTAAGTGAAAATAACAACCTTTTAAAAATATATGTCTGTAAACAGCTAAGTAAATTTAAGTATTGCCTGTAATTATTTTTACAAATTTTGTAAAACAAAATTATTTCCAGCACTTATGAGGTGTCTTTTTTTTTTAATTTAAGTTTTAACTATCTGCATGAACTTACTAAAATTTAATAAATATTGTAGATGTTACACTGAAATAAATAATTTAGGTAACAATAATTTACAAATTTATAAAGGCTTGTAATTTTAACTCAAAACATAAAATATGAATTAATACTATTTATAGAGGAATCTGTAAAATATGTAAATGCTGTTCTATATAAAATAAATAAATAGATTTGATTTTTACAACTGTTCGCAATATAGGCAAAACAATATAGCACCAAATGTCGAAACTTCACTTACCAACAACTTTATTCAGTTCTAAGCACAGTTTTCACTTTATGTCATCTTCTTCTTTCTTCATTCCTTCCTGGCTCCTGTGTCTGGTATGGTTTTTGGCTTCTCCAAAGTTATTTGGTTTGGCTCCCTGGTTACACTTCTATGTGGTTTTGATTGATTTAAAGAGACCCTGATTGAAATAATCAATAGCTTCCGGTGAATTATCGCAGGATAATTCACGGGGCGTCGTTCAGCTGCGTAGATATCTATACTCCCCGTCAATAGAAAGTTACCACTCTGGTAATTACTACCATCTGTAAGTCATTGATAAAAGACATATTACTCCCCGTCAATAGAAAGTTACCTCTTTGGTTATTACTACCATCTGTAAGTTATTGATAAAAGACAAATGCGGGTTATATAACCCGCATTTGTCTTTTACCAGTTACTTACACATGGTAGTAATTACCAGAGTGGTAACTTTCTATTGACGGGGAGTATATATGTCATTCGGGGCTACAATATCAGGACCAAATATCATCGAGCATGCAGAGAGTGCTGTAGATTCAAACTTGGTTTATATATGGTGGCTGATTTATGCCATTTCGTTTTTTTCGTTATTTCGCCGCGAAAAGACGAAATAACGAAAAAACGCCACGCGAAAAGACGAAATAACGAAAAAACGCCACGCGAAAAGACGAAATAACGAAAGAACGCCACGCGAAATAACGAAAAAACGCTATTTTTGCGCTAAATAACGAAAAGTCGCCGTGCAAAAAACGCCAATTTAACTGCACAAAAAAGCGTTTTTTCTAGTTTCGCCTGGCGTTCTTTCGTTTTTCGCTTGGCGTCTTTTCGTTATTTCGCTCGGCGTCTTTTCGCTCGGCGTTATTTCGTTATTTCGCGTGGCGTTTTTTCGTTGTTTCGCGTGGCGTTTATTCGTTATTTCGTCTTTTCGCGTGGCGTTTTTTTCGTTATTTCGTCTTTTCGCGTGGCGTCTTTTCGTTATTTCGCTTGGCGATTTTTCGTTATTTCGTATTTTCGCGTGGCGTTTTTTCGTTATTTCGTCTTTTCGCGTGGCGTCTTTTCGATATTTCCTTTGGCGTTTTTTTCGTATTTTCGCGTGGCGTTTTTTCGTTATTTCGTCTTTTCGCGTGGCGTCTTTTCGTTATTTCGCTTGGCGTCTTTCCGCTTGGCGTTTTTTCGTTATTTCGCGTGGCGTTATTTCGCTTGGCGTTTTTTCGTCTTTTCGCCTTCCGGTTGACATGCGCAAAGTGTAGCAACAGTAAAGATGGTCATATGGGTAAAAACAACTATTCACGGACGGAAGGAGGGAAAGACAGACAGACGGACGAACGAAAACCATTCCTATACCCCCATCCCGCTACGCGGCGGGGGATAGAAATGGAAGGGCAGAGGCAGTACAAATGACTTTTTCCCAACCACCACCACCAAAAAGTTTTGATTGGTGCGAGTTTTGAGAAATAAAAGTCAAAAAAAGAAATACAGGTGGGGTGTGATGGATAGGTGCCTGATTTCCTACCCAATCCCAACAAGAAAAAAATTTGATGGTTTAAGTTGATTAACAAATAAAATAAACTACAGCTCCGCGAGTTAGATGTGTCGCCTAACAAATTTTTTGTTAGTTTATTGATCTACAGTTATTAGCAATGTATTTGCACAAAATTCACATATAAAGTAACCTTTTAATTGTCTGATTGCAAGAAACATGCACAACAAGTTAAGTCCTTGGCAAGAAAGGCACTAAAATCAAACAAGGGAATAATTTAAAAGAATGACAAGAAATGCTCTATAAAGTCAATCATAGGGGAATAATTTAACGACATTAA
This sequence comes from Corbicula japonica, assembly GCA_038501625.1. Lineage (NCBI taxonomy): Eukaryota > Metazoa > Mollusca > Bivalvia > Venerida > Cyrenidae > Corbicula > Corbicula japonica. The sequence goes on from JAZAYU010000169.1 coordinate 404,839, forward strand.
TGGGACAAAATATGAGCAATATTGTCGCAAAGCATACCTAACACTGCTATTACGAAAAATGAATACCAAGTTTGGAGTCATGTGAACATATTGTGACATTGTTACGCTCCTAACAAGAAATGCTCTATAAAATAAAAGAAAATTAATTCAAAAACGGAAGAAGGTAGAGTTACGGTTCTTGTGCAGTGCACTTCGAGTCATTGCAAGGAACATGCATACCAAGTTTGGAGTCATTTGAACCTATGGTGACAGTTACGCTCCGCACAAGAAAAGCTCTGTAAAATAAATCAAAGGGCAATAATTAAAAAACGAAAGAAGGTAGAGTTACGGTTCTTGTGCAGTGCACTTTGAGTCATTGCCAGAAACATGCATTCCGAGCAAAGAGACGCCAAGCGAAATAACGAAAAGACGTCAAGCGAAATAACGCCACGCGAAATAACGAAAAAACGCCGAGCGAAAAGATGCCAAGCGAAATAACGAAAAGACGCCACGCGAAAAGACGAAAAAACGAAAAAACGCCAAGCGAAATAACGAAAAGACGCCACGCGAAAAGACGAAATAACGAAAAAACGCCACTCGAAAATACGAAATAACGAAAAAACGCCAAGCGAAATAACGGAAAGACGCCACGCGAAAAGACGAAATAACGAAAAAACGCCACGCGAAAAGACGAAATAACGAAAAAACGCCACGCGAAAATGCGAAATAACGAAAAAAAAGCCACGCGAAATAACGAAAAGACGCCACGCGAAAAGGCGAAATAACGAAAAAACGCCACGCGAATATACGAAATAACGAAAAAACGCCACGCGAAATAACGAAAAGACGCCACGCGAAAAGACGAAATAACGAAAAAACGCCACTCGAAAATACGAAATAACGAAAAAACGCCAAGCGAAATAACGAAAAGACGCCACGCGAAAAGACGAAATAACGAAAAAAAGCCACGCGAAAAGACGAAATAACGAAAAAACGCCACGCGAAATAACGAAAAGACGCCACGCGAAAAGACGAAATAATGAAAAAACGCCACGCGAAAATACGAAATAACGAAAAAACGCCAGGCGAAATAACGAAATAACGCCGAGCGAAAAGACGCCAAGCGAAATAACGAAAAGACGCCAAGCGAAATAACGAAAAAAAAGCCATGCGAAGCTAGAAAAAAACGCTATTTTGTACAGTTAAATTGGCGTTTTTTTGCGCGGCGACTTTTCGTTATTTGGCGCAAAAATAGCGTTTTTTCGTTATTTCGCGTGGCGTTTTTTCGTTATTTCGTCTTTTCGCGTGGCGTTTTTTCGTTATTTCGTCTTTTCGCGTGGCGTTTTTTCGTTATTTCGTCTTTTCGCTTGGCGTTATTTCGCGGCGAAAAAACGAAATTGCATAAATCAGCCACCATATTTATACGATTGACGTGGAGAAATTATAGCCATTTATTTTCTTTTATAAATAAAAATCTCCATACATGTAAAACACAGGTGGAGAAATACCGTTTACCGTAGTTCTTTTAAACTGCAGCTGTATTTTTGAACACAAACATCTGAAGAAAAACATCTTATGTCGTTTTTTTTTCTATAATATCAAGTCTTAAAGCGCAAATATACAATAAAAAGGAATTCAGGCAAACGATAGTTAACGCTTATTATATATTCGGTCCTTTATGAGGAAATATAAAGTAAATGGGAAACCAGAAAACACACCTGTCTCGATTGTTCTCTAATAGGAAAATCGACCACATTTATAATAGAGCGCTGCACGCACCATTAAATGTATCGACAAACCATTGTAAACGACTTAAATTAGATCATTTCAAAATTGTAAAATTTAACCTATTGATCACCATAGAAAGAAAATTTGTGCTAATAGTTAACTTTTTCGCAAACGGCAGCAAATATAAATTAAAACTGGACAATAAAATAAGCCAGGTAAATATTTCATATTACGGAAATATGTTTCTAAAGTCCTAATTAAAAGTTATTATTTCTGCGACATTGACTTTAGCTTCATAAAATCATATTAATTTTGCTTTCGCAAAATGGCGTTGAACGCTTATGACTAGCATCACTGTGAATTGCAAAACAACTCATTTTACTGAAAGTATGGCACTGGGATTTGTACACACTGGGTCTAGAAGGAGAGGGACTTAAGATTTCCGAGTTTGGGACTAACAACCGAAAAGGGATCAAGAGACCTTGCCTCATATTCAGAGGCAATTATCAGGGGAGGGCGACGGAGGTGTGCAAAAATTCATGCTCCATACTTCGAGATTAGTAGAAAATCCGAGCCCCGCTAGCAGCTGGGTGTGAGCTAGAATCTAAGCTCTTTACTCCGGCGCAAGGGCTAGCAGTCCGGGAGGGAAGTAATCCTTGCTCCATCATCAGGTCAATTTTCCTCCGGCTGGCAACCGGTCAGGATGCTATCATTTGAGCTCCATACTCCGAGGCTAGCAGTTGTGGAAAGCAGCGGAGAGGGGACAACAATCATAGCCCCATACGCCGAGGCTAGTAGCTTGGTAGGGGCAAGGATCCGAGATCCAGCCACACTTCGAGACTAGAAGTCTGAGGGGAGAAAAAACCGAGCTATGCACATGTATTCCGAGGCAAGCAGCCCGGGAGGGGCAAGAATGCGGGCTTCATACTTAAAGGCTAGCAATGCCGGTAATACAAGCTCCATTCTTTGGTGGCTAGAAGCCTGGTTAGAAAAAAGAATTCGAGCTTCATTTTCCGGGGTTAGCTGCCGGGGTGCAAGAATCAGTGCTTCGTACTCCGAGGCTAGGAGCCTGGAAGGGGCAAGAGTCCCATTCTGTGAAGGGGAGGATGCAGTAATCCAAGCACAGAATTTCTCTAAATAGTTTGCCGATTACCGTTTGAAAGCGGTTAACTCTCAGTTTCTTATTATCGTTGTTTCATGTATTCCCCATTTTCTTAACATTGAATCATTCAGTACTGTCAAAGGAGTTCAGTCGGTCTCCGGTGCTCAGAGATATGAGTTATATACCATTTAACATATTAACATATTACGTACTGCAGACTAGTATTTCTCGATAGTAATTGGTCAACGCAATGGAACCGAGAAATGTGTGTATTGAAAACAAAACTATAAATAAATACAATCATTAGAATTAAGTAGTTTCACATGTTAAAGTACAAATCTAAATGAAATTACTACTTCAACAAACAAAACCAGTCCTTAATAGTTAGCGTATTATGAAAAAAATGCTCAGTCAATGTGTTACCTGAAAATACCTTATAGTAAGTTCCATGCTCAATGTGGTGCACTCAATTGTTTGAGTCTTATCAAAATCGATACTATTTATTCAATCCGGGTCAGTAACAAGCATTTTCATTGCTTCTAATAAACAGGCTAAATCAAACCAAACCAATAATAGTTCAATTTGTCTTCTTTTGTAACTTTCGAAGTTCTCATAACCACTTTGTTCTATAAACAAAAGCTATATACTACCTCTGCACTAAACAATCGATATAGTCTAAGTGTAGCCAGGTCATATTTTGATGCACCAGTCTATATAACTACTCGAAGATCTTGCTTGTTGTTCTATCTTTCCTGTGTTTTTATCCCTTGAAGTTCTTTTACCCAAGTTGTCTCCCTTTGATATTCTTTAAGCGGGAATCAGATTTTTCATGCGGGTTTGCAGTAAAGGGGCAGGGGATAGTTTCGCACTTTGGTCCTGGTCGATTTTCTGAGTATTTGGGGTAGCCGTGAATAAAATGCATAAAAATCATTGTTTGAATTAAAGATGGCATATTCTTTAATAATATTGTATAGTATATGAAATGTGAAATCTGATCACAGTGGCTCAAATGCATTGATGCTAGCTTTGTATGTTTTGAGTTGAACAGTTGCCGGATGAAAACACATTCGGCCAGGCTGAATTTGAGAATAATTTGGGGGTGAGGTATTTCAATGTCAAATGCTGAAAAATCGAGATGGGTGGGAGACACTTTCCAGCTGCTTGGGAGATTAGGGACACATAAAATATTAGCATGAAAAGGGTTTTATTTGAAAAGTCATTGCAGGAAATATTTTGCAGGTTCTCAAATATGTAGAATTTCGGCCAAATTTGCATTGGAAAATCAGGACTTGGAGTGACTTTAAATGCCTATGTAGATCAAATGACTAGTTCTGTGGAACAGTTAGATGTGGTTTGTAAAAAGCTAGACCCCTGCAACACAGAAAGTACAACAACACAATTTTAGCTGTGCAAAGTTTTTATTTTTGGTCAATGTAAGCTTGCACGGGGTCCCAGACTCGGAAACTGTCCCCTGCGCCCTAAAGACAAGGAGCAATTCTTTGTTAGAAAACATTGTCTTTTATAAGGCTATCAATGCCGGTATATGTGTTCAAACAATCATAATTATCAGGTAACACGATGCAATGGCTAATATCTTATTTAAATGCGTAATTTTCCATATTTGGCAATTTATATAATTATGACCGTTGTCGTGACAAACAATCCAGTACAGTGCGGTCGCCAATAACGAATTTTCCCCAATAACGGAATAAAATTGATTTCAACGGGCAACACACTTTTTGCTTGCGAAAGTATATAAAGTTTAAAAATGTAGTCCTTTAGATTGTCCATTGAAGTCTTATTCTATAAGTTACTGCCAAATGTTTACGCACGTTTTTCCTCGGATCACGCGACGCTTGCGATGATGTTCGAAATCGTCTGTGTGATTTAGCATACGTCTTATCAACGTTCGACAGAAACTTGCGTGTTTTCAAATAAAAAAGCGAAGAAACACCTAAAAAGTATCAAAGACCTATATTATAAATAGGTCTCTGAAAGTATGTATTATATGAAAATGCATAAAAAACGACCTATTTTCGTTTTATATGTTTTTTATAATAAATTCCGCGGAATATTAAGAGTTGTAGGTAATTTCTCCAATAGCGGTATGAGCAGACTAATAGCGCATTATTGTAGGGACCGTCTCAAAATGGATTTTAGCTGTCAGCAGGGTTTCCCCCAGGATTTCAGGAATGGTCGTCGCAGCATAGACTGATTTAATCCATTTTGTCGCGCGCTGCAACGCGGTGTTTCATTTACAGTCTTATGTATATATCATTTTTGCTTCTTATTTAAATAAATAAATGAAAAAAAGTTTTGTTTTTATTCTTAGGTGGCTTTATTCATTTAAAGCCTTTTAAATGACATCTATGTTAATAATAAATGTGTATTCACACACACTGTTCTGTGGCTGCTGTAGGTTAAAAGATTTATAACAAAGATTCAAAACTCGTAAATTAAATCCTTACACCAAAAAAGTTTATGCTTTTTTAAATTGAAACACAAATCCTAATTATATTACAAAGGCTAAAATTCCTCAGATCAGATCATTTGTAATTAGATCTAATATCAATTAGAAATATGAACACAAAAACTAAAATAAATTGAAATTACAATATAATGTGCTTATTTGTAGTTATATAAATTTGCTCTCCACAAGCCTCGGCGGTCGGCGATTTCGCCGGCTACTAAAACATTCGCCACCGGCTCCTTTTTGCAAATATTAGAAACAAGAAATATCTTTAAAAAAAGATAAACGGCGTTGATGAAACAGATTTATATATACATGTATATAAGAAAGAAAGAAATACAGAGAGGCGAAGCAGACACAGTTTAGTTAGTTTATTTTACTTGTTATAGCTGTTGACGAACCCTCCCTGCCTTCTTAGTAGGACCTAGATATTAAGCGACCGAATAATGACAACTTATAAATTCATTGAAATTGTCTTTAAAAAAAAAATATTGAAGCTGTTGCAACAATTTCATACAGTGATACCAAGTCGATTAAAGAAGCAATGTATTACATTAAGTCTTGATCTACATTTATTCAGTTTGAATAAAATACCTCTTGTAGAGTAAGAACTCAAGATGAATAAATGTCCTTGAAATTTCAAATAAATAAATAAAAACATCATGTTACAAGAGCGAAATCTACCAACTTTTACGTAAATTAACTTAAAAAAGTGTCAGTACTAAGTATTGAACCCGGGGCCTACAGCTTGCGAGGCGAGAGTGTTAGCCACTACACTACAATGAACTTGTAACTTGTACTTGAAATTAACAATCATTATCAAAGGAATTAGAAAGGAACCAGTAAGAACTAGAGATATCTACACTTCTTTTTTTGTTTTACACTGTGTACCTTACGCAAGTTTTTACCTGACATCCAAGAATATTCCATATAAAATTGTATTTTAGCCATCAATATTGATTTAACTGGTTATTTAAATCGTAAATATGTTTTTCTCCAATACAACACCCACTAACAACCAATCGAAATAATCTATTTGATTTTTCCGCTGCATAATTATAATAAAAATCCCACTAGATACCTCTCCACCCTGCTAGATGCCTCTCTGGTGTAAATAGCTACCAATCGAAATAGCTTATTTCATTTTCCTTTGCATAATAATAGAATACGAGTATTATTTACAACATTTCATTGGTCGAAAAACTAGGTTAAAAGTGAGCTTAGACAGCTAACGCCGAAAAAATAATGCAAACTATTTCACAACACTCGCCGATTTAAAACAGCAACAACTTGTCAATATGAAATTTATCAAATGTTGGCTAAAAATTTCTTCATATATATTCGTTTAAAATATTCGAGTAATAGGGGCATATTAACAAAAAGCTGCATTCGTTTTCTATCATCTTATAATTACAGCATTTACAGATTCTGTTTTCCCTTGTAACACCCTTGTAAACACCCATGTACCGTCCAGTTTCAATATTTAAGATACAACTTTTATGAAACGAACTGAATGCTTAATGATGAAACAATTTTGTGCTATTTAATTGGTTTTCCCCTCCGGCGCAAATGACATATTTTATTGACCCTAGACTTCGTTAATCTCCGATAATCTGACGACTGATAAGAAGGGCAGATAATTGACAATACCACATAGTCAACGCCGTACACTCTCCCTTTATGAGATGATGAGCAAAGTGCCATATGCCAAAAGAAAGCAAACAGTGAATACTCCAATAAACATGATGATTTTGCCTGTCTAGTTTGGATGCCAGACCTACAACAATTCCCACAGCATATGCATGAAATGAGTACCAAACGTCAGTGAAAACTTAAAAACATTGCAGGTTTGCCAATAGGACATGTGCCCACAAATTTATCCCAGTATTTTAGAAATGTTTTATATGACAGTGGATCAATTTTTGCTGTATGTACTGGTGAACCTGTTCCAAGTTATCCTCCATGGCCATTGTCAAATGAAAAAGGGGGCGGGGTAGTTCTTCCATGCAACTATATAATCTGTCACAAGAGTATTGAGGAACAAATCAAATTGTTGTCTGAAATAGTGAAAACTATTCCAGAGGGTGAATGTCTGGAAGTGACAAGGGGATACCAACCTTAAACTGTTTCTTACATGATCATTAAACTGTTTATTGTGTATGTATTACAATTTACATACTATGTCAAATAAACATTTGATAAAATGTTATATACATCTTTTTTTCTCTTTGTCTTTCCTCTTGTAAAAACTGCTGGGCAGACATCAAGGACAAGATCCACCAGTGGCAGGGTGCCTTATCAGACTTCCCGAAAGTTGCTAGACCGAAGGACCTGTCTGGTAAAATTTCAGCCGGTCAGACATGATTTCTAATGTTACCAGACCGAATGTCAGACAAAAATTTGAACTCCTAATACTTGATTATACCTTTTTACATGTTTCGGTCTGACAGAATTTGTTTCGGTCAGACAGTTTTTCACATCTTGTCTGACCAAATGTCTGACACTTTTTTCAACTTTCGGGAAGTCTGCCTTATAACATAAAGTTATGGTAATTAAACAATCTAATACCAATGCATTAACTAATTAACCTATGCCATACAGTGCAACCACAATTTTTAAGTAAGCAACCTCTAACTTTGATGTTTTTCTTGCCTTAAGCAATTCCATAGTAATTTTATGTAACAGAATGTTTAGGCCATATTGAGACGATCCTGACCTAGGGAAACCCAGAAATCGTAACGTGTTTACTTATTGGAGAATCTGTTTCATTATTGGGGAATGCACATGACCTAGAACAACTCTTTTTATTTCTACTAAGGAAAGCTTTTTCAGTCGAATGTAACATTTTTATTTAGATTCATAATTTATCTATAACGTGATAATAACAAGATACATCTTTGGATATTACTGACGTCATAGACTAGAAGTTAGTGCTAAGCATTTCGTTATTGGCGACCGCACTGTATGGCTGACATTTCAAACTTTCCTATTTTTCTGTTATTAATCTGCCATGATAACTTGCGTGTGCTTATAACCTCTTGTTATTCTCACAGTTCAGCAGTCACAGGGAGCATTGAGAAGTGTGAGTGTGAAACCCCCTGGTCAGACCAGACAGGTTGGGGGCGATAGGTTGAGGGCTTACGATCCTAAAGATCTGTAAGTACCAAGAATGTTTATAACCGTACACTTATAAATGTAATGATTATTAAGTGTTTTATTGATTGTCATAATTATGTAACTGTTAAGATGTATTGTGTAGATCATTGATAAGAGCCACACTGGAATTGGACCATTGCACAAGGACATTAGACTTTAATTAATGTAAAAGTGCATATCATAATAAATATAAGAAATTAGATATCAGACTGATGTAAACTTTATATTACAGTGTATATCTTTGTAGCACTATGTTTTTAATATTGCTGATAGTGCTTTAGAATGATTTGTTAAATTGTATTTTCAGTGCCTTTCCAGCCAACCCAGTCCTGGACATGTTTAGACACTATCCGCTGAGTTATATATTGACGACTGAATAAAAGATAAACTGTTATCGAACTCTGGTATTTTCGTTTATTATCCATAAAGTTTTGAAAGGTTTACATTGGAGCCCCCAGTTGATATCTACAAGTCGTCGAACATTCAGCTTCCAGAAGCAAGTGATTTCTGCTGGACGATACACGTAAAGTTTGCAACTTTTAATTAATAAAATATGTGTTGGACTTTTCACACATAGTTTATAAATATCATATCACAACAATAGAATAGAGCAGGGTAGGAATTACCCCACCACATTAGGAACTTTGATCATTATTTGTGCAGATTCTGGAATGTAAGGGCACATTTTCGATTGGAGGGAGAGCAGTAGCGGTTCATCTCAAATCATTGTCGATTGGAGGGAGAACGGTTGTGGATCATCACGAATCTTCTGCGTGATAGTGGAGTGAATCAGTACGGACGTCGGAGAAACAGCTGTGATGACATTTTTTGTGTTTGACAGTTACATTGTGTTAGTGTGCAATTAAAAGACTGTGTAGTGGTCCCGTAGACGGTACTGGTGAGTCACAATTGCATAAAAAAATGTTATTGTATTTCATGTAAACAAAGTCATGAGGTATGAATGGAACTACACTTCAATTCATAATATGCTCTGATGTCGCGCCGCCAATAACAGAGGTTCAGTGGAAAACGCAAGAAAAGTAATTTTTAGATCGATCATTCAAAGAATATGTGAGCGAAGGATCTCACTCAAGTGTCGGCGTTCGCATCAGCGTCCGTTAAACATTTTATGCACATGTCCAAAACGTTCAAACTCCTTGAGCTATCTACTTGAAAGTTAAAAAAGTATTCATCATCAAATCTTCATCATTGCTTTAATCGCTTGGCTAAAATATACGACCAATCTCTTTTGCTCTTTTGTCATTAGCATTTCATTACTGTCCAGTAGCGGACTTGACATAACTGAGCCCGCAACATTTTCTTTAAAAAAGTGAAATATGCATATCAGGAATCGTCACACTCACAACATACAACCTCCCACCCAGCTAAAACGAAAAGAGGGCATGTTTGTTATAACTATGTCAATTCAAATAAGGCGCCACAATAATCAACGAAAAAGAGAACACGTGGGGTTAAGCTGTTTTTAAATTAGTTAGTCCGTAAATCCCATTGTGCCCGGCAAGAAGTACATTGAAATAACAACAATATTTTAAATACATTTCAGATCCGAAGAATACGTTAAACAGTTATGCATACGGTGAAAATGAAAGTGTTGATAATACCAGCTTTTCTCGTTTGCCTCGAGGTAACAGAGTGTCTCGTTCTTCACGATTGTTATGAGAGCATCTACGGTAAAAATCATTCAAATGAATTTTGTTATATAAGAGAGAGTTATGATTTAGACATGACATTTACTGACCCATGTCGTTCGATGTCGAAAATTAAGCATGAAGTTAAATTTAGATTTCATTACGAAACGTTAATGTATGATGTTGGGATTGATGTCGGTGTGGGAGACAATATTAAGAAAGAAAACTATCACCTAAGGGCTATTGCATTTGTTACGTCGTTGATTCTTTTGTTCTTTGTGTGCAGCTTTGTTCAACACAGCGTCAGAGATGTCGACGCGTTCTTCTTACTTTTGACTAGTTTAATGAAAATTATTGTGATCTCTGCGGCAATATGCTATATAATACTACCTACCACGTTTGTCATCGCATGGAAGCCTCCTCGACTTATATATTTCGCCAAAGCTTGTGTATGTCTTGTCGTGTATTTCTTCACTTACGGGTTTTACCCCTTCATTTTCGCAACAACAAATGGCACGGGTTGGGTTTTACTTATTTACAGATTATTCCACGAAGAAAGGTTGCGAAATAGGACTTTGTTCTGGATATCACTTATTGGGTTAGCATTTTTTGTCAGTCTGCTTATTTATAGCGAAATGCTGAATGATCTGCAGAAAGATACAAGCGCTGCGTGCATGGTGGCCTTGACATCCTACGTGTGTTTTTATTTCGGTTATGTTTGTCTGTACATTTATTTTTACATTTAACCGCTCATTCCAGATAATATAGTCATTGTACGTTGTACTTGGTTTAACTGTGATACACATGATTACTAACACAGTGTAGAATCTAGTTTTTTCTATTGATAAGGTGTCACACTGAATACATTGTTAGCAACACAACGTTATTTCTTTTAATAAGCTGTCTCTGACTTAAGGTTCCGCAAAGATTGCAAACGGCGAAAAGTGGCTAAATTTTCAAAATTTAATTTTGGGGGAAATACTTATTGCCACCTAGATTTTAGTAAATAAATGTATTTAGCTATGAATGTAGTAAATGTTTGCAAGCTTAATTTAGTCTAATTCATGTTCTAATTAGTAAGCACATACTAAAACAAAAGAAAAACCGTTTGCATGAGAACTCAGAAACTCATGAACAATATTCCAAAGCAACTTATTCCTGAAATAAGTATATGCTGGTCTACAATGTTTAGTGCCCATTCGTCAAAATAATGTAAGGGTTTTCAAGAAATTCAAGGAAATCTTACTTCCTGGTTCAAAGTGAAAGTGAAAGTACTTTCACTTTGAACCAGGAAGTAAGATTTCCTTGAATTTCTTGAAAACCCTAACATTATTTTGACGAATGGGCACTAAACATTGTAGATCATTATATACTTATTTCAGGTACGAGTTGCTTTGGTATATTGTTCATGAATTTCAGAGTTCTCATGCAAACGGTTTTTCTTTTGTTTTAGTATGTGCTTAGTAATTAGAACATGAATTAGACTAAATTAAGCTTGCAAACATTTACTACATCCATAGCTGAATACATTTATTTACTAACATCTAGGTGGCAATAAATATTTAACCCAAAATTCAATTTTGAAAATTCAGCCACTTTTCGCCATTTGCAATCTTTACGGAACCTTAAGGTGGAACGCGACAGTTTGCTTATTTTCGAATTTCTTCATCAAATCTGGTATGGTATTTATTGTCGATAGCTCCAGCACGAATCCGCGCACCGGATTTCGATAAATCAGATAGTAGCTGTTTAGATATTTACCTTGTTCAAAGTCAGCTATCAACGCCAGTTTTCTGCAATGATGCCAACGACGCTCGCCGACCACTTTTTCGGAGGATGGCTGAAAATTTCGTTATTACATGTAGTTCTTGCTGCTCTTAATGTCTTTATTAAGATAATCTGTAAGAATTGGTTTATAATAGTTATAGTTTTGTCATTTGCTGTTCACTATCCTGTACTTTGCAAACGATTATCTTTATTGGCTTGTTAGGTGAAAGGATATAACATTGTATGTCTGTCTTTTTACGAATTTTCGTTCACATATATGTTCATGTATCTAAAATTTCAATTTATGTTATAGTAAATACATGTATACTGTTCTAGGTTTGTCATGCAAAATGTATTATAATATTAGCAATTCAAATTGTTTTTACGATGTTGTTGTTTTCGGAATTATTATGCCTGGCAATCTGATATTTAAAACTTGTCATTCATACTTTGCACTATATATTAACCAACGAACAAACCTTCAGACATAAAAGAACAAATCTAAGCACCAGACACGGCGACATCGCCTATTCAAGAGTGCTGTACATGGTTATAGACGTGCCATCAAAGTTCTCAAAATGAAGTTTTCCGGCAACGCATATAAACCATAACTATCCACAAATGACCCTCTGACTGCATGAACTGACTGACATTTACATACACTTATTTTTATACATATACAAACATGTAGGACAATTACTTATACACATCTATTAGCATCGTGCTTCTTCCTTTTATTTGTTTATTTTAAAAAAAAGGAGGAAGCAAAAAAAAAACAACAACAGGATTTATATTATATCATGGTACAATAACTTTGGTTTCGATATTGAGTTGCGCTCAACCCGGTGCTAGGCGGCAATGGCAGTAATGTGCATTTCCATAACTTCCCATCAAACAAAACCGAGCCTGCAACATATTTCTCGCGTTCAATGGCTTTTAACGATCCTTTTATTAGACCTTGAGCTGCCAATAGACCCCCCTCCCCCCCTTGGGGAATTTTAAAGGGTATGTTTTTCTGAAAGCCTATACCATTCTACGCAGTTTGCAATTTTTTTGCACTCTGGCGAGTGGGGCGTTTTTCCGTAACGCCTGTTTGAATATGTTACCTTTGAAAAAAGTTTGTGTACAAATGAAATATTTGACAATTATAAAAGTTCTAAAATAAACCTATTTTTTCTACACCTAGAAGGTCTTATCTACATTACTAATGCAATAAAACATCTGTAACATAAGGTATTGGTCTAAAATAGTGATTAAATTATGTTACTTAATATAAAAACCTAGTAAAATAAGATGCATGAAACATTTCTTACGTGCAGTAGCAAGTTTTTTTGTGCTTATAAGTAAAATATAGTAAGAAAAATGATAATTCAGGACAAATGTAATAAAGTGACATACTTTGGAACATAAGCCGTAACCCTATATTGAAATATGTAACCGAAAGAAAAGAAAATGAGAAAACGGGCCATAAATGTATTAGACCTTGAGCTACCAATAGACCCCATCCCCTCTGGAGGAATTTTGAAGGGTATGTTTTTCTGAAAGCCTATCCATTCTTCGCATTTAGCGATTTTGTTTGCTTTCTGGCCAGTGGGGCGTTTTACCGTAACGCCTGTTTGAATACGTGACCTTTAAGAAAATTTAATGCTATGAAGAAGTAATTGGAAATTATAAAAGTTCTGAAATAAACCTATTTTTTCTACACCAGGAAGATGGTTTTTTTAAATTTTAATGCAATAAAACATCTTCAGCCTAAGGTATAGGTCTATAAATAGTCATTAAGATATGTTACTTAACATAAAAACCTAGTTAAAAAAGTTGTATGAAACATTTCTTACTTTCATTAGCAAGTAATTTCTGTTTTATTTGTTTAATTTATAAATATAAATAAGAATGCAGTATTTAAATGTAATAAAGTCACATTGAGACACACTTCTTATTTAATGTATGTAAATAAATACATATATTTGTAAATTCCAAAAAGCAAAATATCTGGAAAAAAAGAAAAAAAACATCTCAAAGATAGCAAATAAATTATCTATAAATAAAATATATTTAAAAAAAATAAACTTTGAAAGACATATTGTGTGATTAAAAGGTAAACTGTGTTAAACACTTAATAATATCCATACCTTTAGTCTTATATGTGACTTTAGTATTATGTTATATCATATACTTATGCCTATGGTTAATAAATTTTGAAGTTTTAGTGTAATTGTTTTTGTTTAAATACACCTCATCATGAGTTTTAACAATTAGTTAGCTTTATATCATCATAAAAATAAATACCATATCATAAATCACCATTTTTATACATGTTACGCAAAAGAACGTATTTTAGTTACCAACCTTCCTGCACTTTATGTATCATGTATTAAAATAGGTAATATATATTAAGAATTTTGTTACAAAAGGAAATTAAGGTATTGATGCTGGTGATATTAAACAGTAATATATTTTTAATTTAAATATTGTTAAACTTTAGAAGTTAATGATCTGTGTAATGCTCAATATGTCTTGAAATAAATGTGTATGATGTAAATGGTTCAAGTTCGTCCTATTTTAAATCTTTTTAAATTAACAATAAACCTATCAATATGGCTCAGTGACAACATTGTAGTACAGCTCACGTTTGCACTAATTTTGGGCTGTTGCATCCAGTCTAAAGCTAAGTCCAGATACTCTCTATTGAGACAGATAACATTAATTAATAAAATGTTGAAAAGAAAGAATATACAAAATTAACATTTTTTTTATGATGTTATTGTTCTATTTATGCCTTTTATCATCCTATAGTATGTTGCCAATTTTTACTTTAATATTCAGCAAAATTATTAAGAAAAGAAAATCAAGAAACTGCAAATATTTAGTTAACATTTTGATAAATATTTTTATATAATATTATATTATGTTAAAGTTGATCTATAAAAATTTAAAAGCTACTTAATTTAAACTTTACACAAATTAGCTGATTAAATTATCTGATGTTAGAAATGTTTTTAAAAGTAGTTTTATTCATCTAAAATACTAAGGTTCAGTGTAGAATTTGTAAAACATTGAAACAGCATGAGCATTATATAGAAATTTTTAACTCAAGTTAAAGAATTTTTACCTTAAAAAAATTATTATACATAAGTCAAAGTTAACTTGCGTATTAGCTTACCATCACCTGCATAACACAGACTGTCTTTAAAATTAAGATGTTTCTCTTTAACAATTATTTGTCTTTAAGAAAAATAACATTCTACAAAGATCTTACGGAATTCTTAACAAAATCTTAAGTTTTCTTTGAACAATGGAAAAAATAATGTTTCATTTAGGGCAATTTATTTTTTCTTATTTCACATGTTTTATTTAACAGCACTGTCAGTTATTATTGCTTTAAAAGACCAGAACTGGTGCTTTCAACCTTGTTTTTAGTAAATATAGTTTATAGAAAGTTCATATTCACATTATGAATGACTTTACGGTAATCGAGATACAAACTACCGGGTAAAACACGGTTTAGAAATTTATTTTCTTTATTCTAAGTGATCTTTCTAAAAAACATTATGTAAATAATTAGGTAACATATAATTATTTTTAATTAGTTTTGTTTGTAACACTTTTCATAGCAATATTTTTATCTCTTGTCTTTTTACTTTTTTGTAACCAATTCTAAAAAAATATGTTTTTAGAATTTAATTCATTAATGCATTGTACTTTGTCAATATTGTAACTTCAGAATTATATGTTACGGAGATTTGAAGGTTTAAAATAGACTAGCTTAAACACTTTAACATTTTAACCACATAACATAACATATTATACACTGTAAACTTCTTACTATTATTATTTTATAGTTTAATCTAAAATGACTGCATAGTTGTGATACAGTTTTGTAAATGCGTTCAGTTCTTTGTACAATAAATTCAGTTTTAGAGAAAATACTTCATTCAATCAGTAATATTAGTTAAAAAAAACGACTGTGAATGTAATTAGAAATCTACACAGGGCTAACAAACATCAGGACATTGCACAGAGCACACATAGTTAATTTCTTCAAATAGATATCAGCTGACACCATTAAAAACAAATGAAAACAAGGAAAAAAAAGCCTTATTTTAATAAGTAACATATGTTATGTATGTTGAAAATGTGAAGTCATGCAAGTTTCAAGAACACTTACATTTATAAAGCTCATAATTTAATTAAACTCTATATTTTATGCTTGTTTATCCCAAAACATGAATATAATGTTTGAATTAGCGATATGGTAACATATAAGATTATGGAAAAAATATTACAATTGCCAGTGTGATTTTTATGAAAAACACACTGTTTTATATTGCTTGATCATGAAGCTTTCAAAAACATGTATTATTGCCTAAATTTGATTACAAATAAAAATCTTACAGGTAAGTTTCTGACTTAAATTTGATCTTTTTAGGGTTATGTATGTTATACACTAAATATGTTACCTAAGTGCAAACATTTTGAAATGAAAACTACATCAATCAATAGATAACACTTCATCCTTATATAAAAATATAAGTTTTATTAAATCGTATCTGGAATAGAGCAGAATTAAAGGTTCAAAATCCATATATTTTTTATACAAATTTTAGGGGTAACATATTAAAACCTCCGTAACACTCTTATGCCCCACTCGCCAGAGTGCAAACAAACTGCAAAATATCCAGGACATAACAGGCTTTCAGAAAAATCATGTCTACAAAATTCCCTAAGGGGGGGGGGGGGGGGGGGGAGCAAACATGTTCCTGGCCACCGGCCAATATCTACATGTATTTCAATATCACAGTAGCGTTGTTTTCAATATCATAGTAGCGTTGTTTGTGCCGTCATTAAATTCTCCCCGGTCATTAAATCAGCGCTGTTATCACTAACGTCCATTTGAAGGTCGTTGAATACGACACTTATGTACTATGTTTAGAGTACTTCTTAAATTAATTTAGTTTTACTATTTTGGACAGTTTTAATCAGGGTGGTTTCAATATCCCAGCAAATATAGACATATAGGCTATTGCTCATGGGTATAATTCCTGCATTTTTTTTTTAATTTTGCCTTTGGCGTTATCTGTGATATGCAGGATTTATATTCTCAAATCCCTATAAAAATTCTATTCTGTTTAGTTCCGCCCATTGTTTTCTCGTTTATAAGGACAAACACATTCATTTTTTCTGCTGACCGAACGGCAATGGAAATGGAATAATATTAATATGAAAATTAATATGAAAATACCTCATTGGAGGCTCTATGTTTATCGCGATATGCACACCATCGTTTAGGATGGATCGTTATTGGACAGTTAATTGGTGAAAATATCGAGTTGCGCTCAACCTGGTGCAAGGCGGCGTGTGCAGTAATATGCATTTCCATTACCGCCCATGAACAAGCTCAATTTAAACGGGCCTGCAATATTTTACGCCGACTATCCTAAGGTTGACAGTAGTGTTCAACTTTCGTCTCAGAATTCGCTAAATTTCGTGGAAAATTGTGAACTAATAAAATACTTACAAGGCTTCGAAGATTTCAATCCATGGGTTTTCTTTCCGTAATACCGAAAAATGACCTCAAAGACCACGTGGTATGGCCCACACTGATAATCGGATAGCCTAATGTTTAAAGGACTTCAGGTATTGTTAAAATAGGCCTTCTTAATAACTGTGATAGTTTGACAACCTATTTGTAATCTTCAAGTAATCATTGCAAAACGATTTGAAAATGTTTTTGCAGCAATTTTCGTATTGTAACAATGAGTATACATCTAAATTTGATAAAAAAAATAAAAATTTGTTTTGAATTTAATAATAATCGAACTTCAAAAGTTACAACATAGTTAATCAGACAGATATTAACAGCAGAAATACAGAATTCCACAAGCAACTACAAATTGTGATGTTACAAGAGCAAACTTAGTTTATTCCTGGCTAAATCGCGACTCGGGATACCGGAAAATACTAATTGTTACAGATCACATTTGCCGGTAGAATCAGGCGGTCGACTGTTCAGTTTTAAGGTGACTTTAAGGTCACAGTTTAAATATTGTCCTGTGTGGTGGAGTAATTAACAGCAATAGAAGACTTTTCTTTTTGCAAATATCGTTTTATCGTATCACGTACAACAGGATCCAAGATCATAAAACTGAGATTGGAGACCAGTCAGTCTCAAATCTCAAGTATCTGATTGGTTGAAATAGCGACTAGTACAGACTTTTTTGCCGACGTTGCGTTAAAGTCAATTAGCCCTTTCTATAAATATTTATTTTTTCCCACCAACACTTAAACTTTAACAGCTCCGTCACTGACTCACTTATCAAAACGTCTTATGATTTTTATCATCACAAGTTTCCGTTCCTGATGTGTGCAACCGGCAATAACTACCACATAGTTATTATTGTCATAGTTTTGTGTAGTGCACGTGTGTTACACAGTGAGCTTGCTAGCGTCATGAACTGGTCCTGTGCTGTCTGAGCTTAAGGTTTAAACACTTAGAATGGAAACCAGTCTCAAATCTTAAGCATCTGATTGGCCCAGTCGCCAATTCAGCCAATCAGATGCTTAAGATTCGGATTTGGTTTTCATTCTCAGTTTGAGATGGGCGTACGGTTAGCTGAATTTACACTTAACCACTGTTTTAACTACGCCGATAATTATGACTTTCTCGGCAATTAATTGTAGAACACTCTCCAAACTTGACTCAATAAAATATACTGAGCCGAAAAGAAAACTTGACAAATGTAACATGGCATACTCCTATTACACTGATGCCAGTGAATGGAAATTTTTAAAGGAATTTGATCACCAATATGTCTATCTTTGAATTGGTTGGTTCAGTATCTATCGGTTTAAAAAAAGAAAACAAAAAATACACTCGACCAAATTCTAATTGGTCATTAACTGTACATGTTTACAATGTATGCTAGTTTTGTTTCTTCCCTACGTCAAGAGGGTTGTGGAAAGAACTGTTTTGTTTTGAAATCAATTATCTAATGTCTTTTTAATCTTGATTGATGATAGTACGCTAGTATGTGATAAATGTTGTTGTGGGGAGTAAGTTAATCAACACTTTAAATTGTTAAATTTAATTAAATAATTGACTGGATTGGTGTTAATTTTAATTAATTAATATTTATGATTATCCTGTATTATGCTAATCAAACTTAAGCTTAATTTTCCCTTTAACTTTGAATGTACCTGTTATTTTTACTTTATACTTGGAATATGTAATCTGCATAAACTTAGCTCATCTGCATGAACAAAGCAATCGGTTACAACAAAAATGATAACTCCTATTTTACCATTTTTCGAGTTATGTCTCTTTCAAATGCAACATTAACATTAAACTAAATGTTGCCTATAACTTCGAAAGTACTTGACCTATTCATCATATACTTTAAATATATCATCGTTAACCTTGACCATCATCTGTATATAAGTCTCGAGTTGGTTCATCAAAGGAAAAGGTTCTCCACCCACCACGCTATTCCTATTGAGCAGTCTTATCCAAGCTTTACCGCAACACAGGCCCAAAATCATAAAAGTGACGATTGGAGACAGTCTAAATTTCAGAAAATCAGAGGCTTAGATTAAAGATTGGTCTCCACTTCCCGTTTTATGACCTTGGGCCAAGATCTATATAAAACAGGGCTTTGATTTGGGCTATTATGTAACATAATCAAATGTTAACACAATGTACCAGTACTGGATAATATTGTAACAACATATAAATTTTGTAACATATTTAATCAAAGCAAAACAGAATGTTCCTCCAGACAGATAAGATCTTAAAACCTTACCGGGTTAACAAATATAATATAATATCATAACAATACTATACAAATAAGAAAGGGAAGTAAATCTTGCATAAACATCAGTTTTCTCATCAAGAAGTTAAGGGCCTGCCACACTCCTCCCAATTCTATTCATTGAGAAAAAGAAAATTATTAAAATCTCAATAACGGCAAAATGCTGTTAAATGAAACTTTACACAAATGTATGTTATAAATGTATCTTTATTTACAGATGGTAAGACACGTTAGAAAAGTAAAGAAAAATAGCGAGATCTAAAAATTCACTCAACTTCTATTTACATAAATTCATAAGAACACAAAACATCATTTTAAATGCCCACATGAGTAATATGATACTGACAACAATTTATTGTGTCCTCGTGATTTACAAATGTAAACTTTACGAGATATTAGTAAAAGTGTGTTTGACCTTCAATTTCCTGGTCGCGTAAACGGATGACAATCACTGATTTCTCTTTTAATAGTTGAAAGTTTTTTACAAAGTACACAACATTTTCTTGTCAGTGTTATTGCGCTCACGAGGGAATTTAAAATTATGTTCTGCACAGCTTAGTTTTTGTGAATTTATGTAAATAGAATTCAAGGAATTTTTAGGTCTAGCTTTGTGTCTTTACTTTTCTAACGTGTCTTACTGTATGCAAAATAAAGATACATTAGTAACATTCATTTGCGCAAAGTTTAATTGAACGGCATTTTGCCATTACTTTGAATTGATGATGTTTATTTTTATCGATGAATAGGACTGGGAGTAGTGTGGCAATCCCTTAACTTTCTTTCAATAACTACTAACATCTTACATGATCAAACAAGAATACAGTAAAATATTAAATATTTTAGTATGGCAAGCCATTTCACTGTAAACACACTCATTCTAACAAATAAATTGTTATTTTAAATTCGACCAGACTTTTACACCCCTAGGAATAAGAAAATATATACACATTCTTAGAGATGTCAGGAACTTGAATATGAAAAAAATCATGTCTCTATAATCAAAAATAACAATTATTGTTTTTAATCAAACGTTTAGTTCTGGTATCAAAAATTGAATCTAGAGTAACAGTAAATGGGATACAACAGGCACTTATACACCCTACTGACTGCTCAATTATGATTTAAAAAATAACTGTAACAATAACAAGATAACAACAGCATCACCATTATCATCATCATACAAACAACATAAATGTACATGGTATCTAGGAATATCTAGGCTTAAATAACATAATCAGATTAATATTATCAAAAAAAATTAGCTTCAATATGTCTTCAAAACTTCAGTATGTATAGCTTCTAAATGTATTGCTTCATTGTGTAAAGCTTCAGTATATATAGCTTCCAGATGTATAGCTTCAGTATGTATAATTCAGTAAGTATAGCTTCGGAAAGTATAGCTTCAGTAAGTATAGCTTCTAAATTTATTGCTTCATTGTGTAAAGCTTCAGTATGTATAATTCAGTAAGTATAGCTTCTGAAAGTATAGCTTCAGTATGTATAGCTTCTAAATGTATTTGCCTGAGAATGTAAATTTTTTGTAAGAAATGGAGGAAGGTGGCCAATAATTTTGTTTTAGCTTTTAACCCTTTACACCACAGATATTTCTTCTATTGCTGGGCAAACAATGTAGATCCAGGCTCCAAGGTTATAAAGCTGAGCATGGAAACCAGTCTCAAATCTCAAGCATCTGATTGGCTGAAATGGCGACCAGTCGCCATTTCAGCCAATCAGATGCTTGAGATTTGAGACTGGTTTCCAATCTCAGTTTTATAACCTCCAGCCCAGATTAGGATCTACACTGTCTTCTTTAAGATTCATTAGGTTAATCCTGACCAAGATGCAAATAGTGTAGATCCTGACATGATGGCAAGGTTTTTGCAGGCTGATCTGGATCTACACTGGTAGCACATGTGGTAACAAACAGTTCATTTAGCCTGGAAATTAACTCAATGATTTGTTTCAAAATCAAACTACCACAGTAATGAGGAAATATGTATGGATTATTTAAAATTTACTTTAACCCTTATGTCATATATAATACTATGCCTTTTATCGCATGTGGGAACAGTGTAGATCCAGATCAGCCTGCACATTAGTACCGTCTGATCAGGTGCACTGTTGGCTTATTGATTAGAAAAAACCCTATTCAATCAAAATGCAAGTACTGTAGATCCTGCTCAGATGTACAAATGTGATGGTTGATCTGGATCTACAGTTTGCACATGCTTTAAAACCCATATACAGTAAAACCTGCCTTAGCAGCCACCTGCGAATAGCAACCACCCGTCTTAAACAGCCTGTTTGAATCTGACCTAATCTGATATTTTATTCTAATTTTTTACTGTCCTTAACAGCCACCTGTCTTCAGCAGCCACTTTGTCACTCCCTTTGGTTTCTAAAGACAGGTTGGACTGTATATAAAGGTTAAACATTATCATTCCCTCAATTTAGTTTTAGGAAACCTGTCTTCATCTTTACTCCATATATCGTCAACTTAGAAATATGAAGGAGATAAACCGTTTTCGCACTAAGGCGACGATATACCCATCTTAATGTGTGTGCAACTAGTGAATATTCAGATCAGCCGGCACATCTATGCCATCTTATCTGGATCCTCGCTGGTAGCATTTTGATTCTGATAGGTAAAAAATCTGATAAATCATAAGTGAACAGTAAAGATCCTGTGCCCAAGGTTATAAAACTGAGCATGGAAACCAGTCTCAAATCTCAAGCAGTCGCCATTTCAGCCAATCAGATGCTTGAGATTTGAGACTGGTTTCCAAACTCAGCTTTATAACCTTCAGCCCTGATCAGATGGCAGGGTAGTGCCAGTTGATCTGGATCTACTTTGATTTCCTATTCCATAAAGGCATATACAGCCGGCACATCCATGCCATCTTATCTGGATCCTTGCTGGTAGCTTTTTGATTCTGATAGGTAAAAAACCTGATTCCTATTCCATAAAGGCATATATATGAAAGAAGGGTACAAATTACTACCACTACCATGCATAGCAACACAGGAGCACATTAATTTTACAACCAAAAGTATATGATAATGTATTGTTTTGAATTGTTTTATTATTTATTTTATTATTTTATATTATATTATTTAAAATTTTATTACACTATACTTTTAAATTTATTATATTATATTTATATAACAAATATAATGCAGATTTCATATTATATTATTTATTTATTATATAATAATTATTTAATATTTCCCATAACAGTGAAAATCTGCAGCAAAAATTATTCCTTTACTGTCAAACAATTCCTTGTGGTTTGTTCACAACTAATATTTACGTCACTGTGACCTTGCCCTTGACCATATGCATGTCATTGTGACCTTGACCTTTTTATCCATCCAATCAATAGAATCATCAAGATGTTAAATGTGAATTCAGCATGCCTGGAGTAGCTGGAAGTCCCGTAATGGACTGCAAGCGCTAGTGACTCCTTGTTGGAAACTTTACAAGCAGCACCACAACTGGTTTGAGTCATTACCTTGGACCTACAGAATGATGGAGAGTTACATGTGAATTCTACATGTCTGGAGTGGCTCAAAGCCTGGCATTGAGAAGAACTGACTGCAAGTACTAGTGACTCCTTGTTGGAAAATCTACAAGCAGCACCATTGTTGTGGACTAACTGAATTAGTTACTGTGGACCAACAGGTAGAGGATGTGGGCCGACATGGCTGGAGTAGCTTGAAGTCTGGCGATGAAACTCAGCCAGAACTAGTGCCACATTGTAGGAAAGTCTGAGGAGCACCATCTTTACACACTTGTCCGAGTCATTACCTTGGACATACAGAAAGAGAGTTACATGTGAATTCTACATGTCTGGAGTAGCTCGGAGCCTTACCATGTGAAGAACTGACAGAAAGTGCCAGTGCCTTCCTGCTGGAAAATCTACAAGCAGCACCATTGTTGATGCCAAAATGAGATGTTACTGTGAAGCAAAAGGTGGAGGAAGTGGGCCGATATGGCTAGAGTAGCTCGAAGTCTCACCATGAAACTGACTGCCAGAACTAGTGCCACATGGTAGGAAAGTCTGGTTACACACTTGTCTGAGTCATTACTTTGGACATACAGAGAGAGAGAGTTACATGTGAATTCTACATGTCTGGAGTAGCTCGGAGCCTTACCATGTGAGGAACTGACTGAAAGTGCCAGTGCCTTCTTGCTGGAAAATCTACAAGCAGCACATTTTTTTTTACCAGTTTGTTACCGTGGACCAATAGGTGGAGGAAGTGGACCAATATGGATGGAGTAGCTCAGTGTCTAGTCATGAAAATGACAGCAAGAACTAGCGCCACATTGTAGAAAATCTATGAGGAACACCATGGTTATATCCTCATTCTGGGAAAATCTATGAGTAGGTCCATGGTTACAGCCTCATTCTGGGAAAATCTGAGTAGCACCATGGTTACAGCCTCATTCTGGGAAAATCTATGAGTAGCATCATGGTTACAGACTCATTCTGGGAAAATCTATAAAAAGCACCATGGTTACAGCCTCATTCTAGGAAAATCTATAAAGAGCACCATGGTTACAGCCTCATTCTGGGAAAATCTATGAGGAGCACCATGGTTACAGCCTCATTCTGGGAAAAACTATGAGGAGCACCATGGTTACAGCCTGATACTGGGAAAATCTATGAAGAGCACCATGGTTGCAGTCTCATTCTTGGGAAATCTATAAAGAGCACCATGGTTACAGCCTCATTCTTGGGAAATCTATAAAGAGCACCATGGTTACAGCCTCATTCTGGGGAAATCTATGAGTAGCACCATGGTTACAGCCTCATTCTGGGAAAATCTATGAGTAGCACCATGGTTGCAGCCTCATTCTTGGGAAATCTATAAAGAGCACCATGGTTACAACCTCATTCTGGGGAAATCTATGAAGAGCACCATGGTTACAGCCTCATTCTCATTCTCAAAACTATCAGGGGCGCAATAGTTACAGCCTCATACTGGGAAAAAACATGAGAAGGAACATAAATATAGCAAATTAGCAATATTGTGGAAAATCTATAAGTTGCCCGGGGGTATTATATCTCTATCATTAAAAAAACTTAATTTTAGCTACATTATCTCAAAAGTGAACCGACATGGGTGACACTTGGTGGACTCAGTGTAGATCCGGATCAGCCAGCATATTGGTGATGCCTGATCAGGATCAAGACTGCTCCATTTTTAGATTCATTAGTTTATTTCTGACCAAGATGTGATAGCACAGATCCAGATCAGATTGCACAGGTGTGCTGATCAGGATCTACATTATTCGGCCATGCCCAGATCAGCTTGCATATAGGGGGCATCAGATCAGGATCTACATTATTCGGCCATGCCCAGATCAGCTTGCATATAGGGGGCATCAGATCAGGATCTACATTATTCGGCCATGCCCAGATCAGCTTGCATATAGGGGGCATCAGATCAGGATCTACATTATTCGGCCATGCCCAGATCAGCTTGCATATAGGGGGCATCAGATCAGGATCTACACAGTTAAATTAATTTTATTAGTTATTTGTTATCAAGAAAAAAGTGTAGATCCTCATCAGATGCCACAGAATGTGCTGGCAGATCTGGGCTGAAGGTTATAAAACTGAGTTTGGAAACCAGTCTCAAATCTCAAGCATCTGATTGGCTGAAGTGATCGCCGTTTCAGCCAATCAGATGCTTGAGATTTGAGACTGGTTTCCAAACTCAGTTTTATAACCTTGGGCACTGGATCTACACTATTTACAAATGCCATAAAACCCATATATATGAAGTAAAGGATTATGTTATGTTGAAGAACAAAGAATATTTTTTACAGAAGAATAGAACAACTTCTATGTTAAAGGATAATTAAACTCCTGCTAACTTAAATCTAAGCCAGTTAAGACAAAGTCTCCTTTGCATTAGCCCTTAAAATAAAATTTAATCCCTGAAATCGCAAATGACTGTATCTTATTAAGAATTATTAGGTATGTTAATAAAAAATGGTTTTTTTTGGTTTTTTTTATTGGCGTTCACCTTTTCGGCGTGTAAGCGTGGTGCTGCGCTTTTGGATAGGAGACCGCCATATTGCAGGCTCAGCATCTCCGACTTCGGATCTCCTTGCGGGTCCTCCTATACCGACACCCGCCGAATCGGTCATAATGCTAACCCTTAAACCCTGAGCGCCAAGGAGGGAAGCCATTACTACCATTTTTAAAGTCTTTGGTATGACCCGGCTGGGGATCGAACCCACGACCTCCCAGTCCGGAAGCGGACGCTCTACCTACTGAGCTAACCGGGCTGGTATAAAAAATGTATCATATTTATAGCTTAAAATATCAGATGCGCATTTTTATGTGTGTGCAAACAGTGTAGATCCAGATCAGCCGGCACATCCATGCCGTCTGATCAGGATCTGCACTGGTCGCATTTTGGTCAGAAATAACCTGATGAATAAAAAGCGAACAGTGCAGATCCTGATCAGACAGCACGAATGTGTCTGATCTGGATCTACACTGTTTGCCCCACGCAATCAATGTGTGTCTATGGAGGAAAGGGTTAACACATCCAATTTCTCCTGATAATTATATATTCTAACGCACTAAATAAATTTCGAGCAATCCGATTGGTCAGATGGGGAAAATTTGCGACGGTAAAATTCCTTGTTTACTGTCGGTAATACATCCGACCCAGGAGTGTTAGTTTTTACTTTGTAGGTTTTTGGCGGCCATTTTCTTTCTCGCTTAAAACATAAAAACGGGGGTTCAATGAGGGTAATATGGAAGAGCGTTAGAATAGGAATAACCATGCTGTAATTTTGAAGTTTATTTTAACGGCTCAGGCTGCGCCTTCGCCGTTAAAAATATTTGCGACCATTAAAATCTGTGTATACCGTCGCAAACTTCAAAATTACGGCATGGTTATTCCTATAATCTAAAACTGGAGACCAGTCTCCACTGCTCGACACGTGATTGGTTGAAAATAAATTCAAACTACAAACTGACCAATCACCAGCTAGAGCTTCTGACCAACCAGACTGGTTTCCAATCTCTGTGTTAGTCTTAGATCGAGACTAGCTAGAGCTTCTGACCAACCAGACTGGTTTCCAATCTCTGTGTTAGTCTTAGATCCAGACTAGCTAGAGCTTCTGACCAACCAGACTGGTTTCCAATCTCTGAGTTAGTCTTAGATCCAGACTAGCTAGAGCTTCTGACCAACCAGACTGGTTTCCAATCTCTGTGTTAGTCTTAGATCCAGACTATTTTGAAATGAAGCAGTCTTGACAGTATAAATCAATTAATCTTATTGTAACACATACTCGTAAACTGATTCCTTCAACAGCATTTTGCTTATATTATCTAAATTGTGTGGCATTGTCAGTTGACTATACATACTGAAGTTTAATTAACAAAAATAACATACTTGAAAGAAAGACTAAAACACAGCATGTTACATGAACACAAAGCAGCAGCAGACTTCTGCCACCCTTAAAAATACAGTCTGAATGTTATAAAACTGAGATTGAAAACCAGTCTCAAATCTCAAGCATCTGATTGGCTGAAATGGTGACCAGTTGCAATTTCAGCCAATCAGATGCTTGAGATTTGAGACTGGTTTTCATGCTCAGTTTTATAACCTTGGGCAACAGTCTTTGACACTTATTAACCCTTTATTCCATGGGTGAGCAGTGTAGATCCACAGTGCCAGCAAGCACATCCATGCCTTCTCATCAAGATTTACAGTGTTTACTTTTGGATTCATTGTTATAGGTTACTTCTGACAAAAGAAGCAAACAGTGTAGATCCTGATCTGATGGAAAAGATGTGCCAGCTGATCATGATGAATGATCACATGTAATACAACACATCAAGGGCTAAGGAACACAGAACTTCATCAGAACAGATAAACTGTATTTAACCCTTTCCTCCATATATACGCATTTTCACTCATGTGCGACCAGTGTAGATCCAGATCAGCCGGCACATCTATGCAATCTGATCAGAAACTGCGCTGGTTGCATTTTGGTCAGAAATAACCTAATGAATAAAAAAGTGAACAGTTTAGATCCTGTTCAGACAGCATGGATGTGCTGGCTGATCTGGATCTACACTGTTCGCCAAGGCAATAAAGGTGTGTCAATGGAGGAAAGGGTTAAATATAACTAGAATGTTTAGTAAATAAGAGAATAAACTCTTATTAGTATAAAAACATAGGAAATTGTGAACACATTCATATAGAATTCAACATGACTGTGTAAGGACATGTAGGGGTTAGGGTTAGCCCTTTACTACATAGATACGCCTTTATTACATGGGTGAACAGTGTAGATCCAGATTGGCCAGCACATCCACGCCATCTGATCAGGATCTACCCAGTTTGAATTTTGCTTCATTAGGTTATTTTTTACCAAGATGTGACCAAGTCAGATCCAGATCAGACAGCAAAGATGTGAAGGCTGATTTGGATCTACACTGGGTTGGAGGTTATAAAACTGAGTTTGGAAACCAGTCTCAAATGATCAAATCTCAAATGACCAGTCGCCATTTCAGCCAATCAGATGCTTGAGATTTGAGACTGGTTTCCATGCTCAGTTTTATAACCTTGGGCACTGGTCTCACATGCATAAAAAGGCATACATATGGAGTAAACGGTTAATGTTTACCACAGTGTTAGCAGAGTTATCATATAAACAGAAACACACAGAATTTATCTTGGAAACAACAAGGTACAGGCTGCTATGAGATTAGGGATGATATGACTATTAACATATTCCCAGCAACACAAACAACATAAACAATCACATGAAAACTTGAAAAATCTAATTACAATGTAAAAGCAAAATGCACCATGCATTATTGAGACAAAGAAATATCATCAAACAAAATGCATTAAAAAATTGCAAACTCTGCTTGAGGCAGTAATGTGAATGTATATTACTATCCATGCCACCTAGCCCAGGTTGAGTGTAACTGTTATTAACATAATAACATAAATAAACAGTATACATGTTGATCATTCCCCCGATGATAGGCTTCACACCACAGTAAACATGGAACCTTTAATTCGGTATTTTCAGATTTACATCATGATCAGCATGGTATGGTAGCCAGTTTGCCCTTATCCAGAAAACAATGGGCACAACTTATAATAAAAACAAATTTCACAGCGATTTTTAAAAACGGTTATTTTCAGGCTTTATATGAAATTATTAGTCATGGTGAAAATTGGGGATAACCGCAGAAGTACAGACTAAAAGATCTCTGCAGTGTTTGTAACCTGGACTTGAGGTTATATAACTGCCATTAGAGTTCATTCAAAGATCTTGACAATCCCATTGGTTGAAATTGTGCACAGTCCCAGAACTGACCAACTTGAAGCTTGAGAAATGAGACTGGTTTCCGTTCTGTTCCTAACCATTGCCATTACTTCATGAACAGAATCGACTTATTCATAATGGAAACTACTTTACAAGCTAAATAGATGAACTGCTGAGTCTTAGTTCAGGCATAACTCTTAATGTTCAGGGAAGCTCTTAATGTTCATGGAAACTCTTAATGTTCAGGGATAACTCTTAACGTTCAGGGAAACTCTTAATGTTCATGGATAACCCTTAATGTTCAGGGAAACTCTTAACGTTCAGGGATAACTCTTAATGTTCAGGGAAACTCTTAATGTTCAGGGATAACTCTTAATGTTCAGGGATAACTCTTAATGTTCAGGGATAACCCTTAACGTTCAGGGAAACTCTTAATGTTCAGGGATAACTCTTAATGTTCAGGCATAACTCTTAATGTTCAGGCATAACTCTTAATGTTCAGGCATAACTCTTAATGTTCATGGAAACTCTTAATGTTCAAGGATAACTCTTAATGTTCAGGGATAACTCTTGATAGTTAAAAACTTTATTTAAAAAAATTAAACATGATTCAGACAATACAATAATGAAACAATTTTTCCCCAGAAAAATCTAAAATGAGGGCACTTACATAATTTTAACCCTTTCCTTGATATATACGCATTTTTACGCATGTGCGACCAGTGTAGATCCAGATCAGCCGGCACATCTGTGGCATCTGATCAGGATCTGCACTTGTCGCATTTTGGTCAGAAATATCCTAATGAATCAAAAAGTGAACAGTTTAGCTCCTGATCAGATGGCACACATGTTTTGTTAAGCTGTGATCAGTGGAATTCTGGGATAGGGATATGTACACTGTGGCAACTAAAGCCAGGAACCAGGCCTAGGCTCGTAAATCTAAGATTGGAGACCAGTCTCAAATCTCAGGAATCTGACTGGTTGATATGGATACAAGGCCCCATTTCAGCCAATCAGATGCTTTAGATTTAAGACTGGTATTCATTCTAAGTTTTATGATCTTGAGCCCAAGTCTCCTATCTGAAGGAGCTGATTGGCTGAAACAAAGCCCAGTTTTCATGTTGACCTCTCAAAGCTCAAGGTTAGAACAATGTCATCATATAGCTATTCTTTAGCCCTGATCATGATTTCTACAGTTATTTAAGTATATTTTTGTGAGCATTCTCCTTATTTCATTTTAAAAGTAGAATAAAAATCAGTCTGCTAAAATGGCCAAAAATATGGTAAGCTATCTTCTAAAGCACCAATTATAAACAATATGTTAGTGGTATGATAGGAATATGCCCACATGTATTTGTCAATTCAAATTCTTTTCCAAGATATTATACATTTGTGAACACTTCGGCTGAATGAACACACATCAACGAATAAGTACACACATTTACTTCAACTTCAAGTCTGCATTTTTGTTTTCGATCACTTTATGCATTCCGGAATGAGTTAGGCACCAACTGTTGCAGATCTGTACTTTTGATTCTGAATCCAGCTAACATTACGACAAATTGCTGTAGATGACAACAAATGTAACATATTACTAACTCAGTCAACAATTTAGACATAGACAAAATAAGTTAACCAGTCTAACCAGTTTGAGTACCGTGAAAGTTCAAGGTCACTTTTGAAAGCACTGGAATATATGTACAAAATGGCATGGCGATGATATATATCTGGAATTAAATAACCTGAAAAGAAAGACAATATACTTGAAATAATAACAATACTTGAAAAAAAAAAACATCAACATATTAAATCAGTCATCTGCAAACTTAAATCTACTTTTTATCAGATTAACCCTTTCCTCCATAGACACACCTTTATTGCGTGGGCGAACAGTGTAGATCCAGATTAGCCGGTACATACTTACTGTCTAACAGGATCTGCACTGTTCGCTTTTTGATTCTGACCTAAATGCGACTGGTCCCACATGCCTAAAAATGCGTATATATGGAGGAAATGGTTAAATTAGATTAACATGATAATTGACAATGATTGCTACACTTGCAACTATAATATGCTTTTCTGTCCACATGTAAACAGGGCAGAAAAGGTTAGTTCCAACTTGCATGTTTCATATCTGATCAACTGACTGACTTAACAAACAAACCTATGATATTTTAAACCAGACTGTTAAAATTACAGAATTTGTCCAAGGTCTGATTCTCAACCTATTAGCTGCCAAGGATTGCAGACTGGTGTACAGTCCAAGCCTCAACCAGTCCACCGCCTTGGACTGCAGATTCTCCTTCCATTACAGTGTCATCCAATCCATTTCCAAACATTGCAGACTGGTCTAAAGACCCTTTGTCAACCAATCCATTGCCTTGGACAGCAAACTGGCCTGAAGTAAACCAATCTATTTACAAGGATTGCAGACCGGTCTACAGTCCCAGTCAACCATTTCATTGCCTTGGACCGAAACTGGCCTGGAGTACCGTAATATTGCAAACCAATCCATTTCCAAGGATTGCAGACCAGTCTACAGTCCCAGTATCAACTGTTAAGCTGCCGCTGGCTTGCCTCATTTCTGCATTATGTGATATGTGCAGAGAACTTACCCTAGGAATTTTTACGAACTGGTAAATCTATAACATTTAAATGTACAGTTACAGGACTAGCGTCATCGTACACCTCGCCCTTGGACGACATCTGTCCCTGAATGTTGGAAAACTGAAATACAAACATCAAACATTAACCCTTTCCCGTACAGATACACCTTTATTGCTAGGGCGAACAGTTTAGATCCAGATCAGCCAGCATCGGTGCCGTCTGATCAGGATCTAAACTGTTCGCTTTTTGAATCGTTAGGTTATTTCTTACCAAAATGCGACAAGTGCAGATCCTGATCAGACGGTACAGATGTGCCGGCTGATCTGGATCTACACTGGTCGCACATGCGTAAAAATGCGTATCTATACAGGAATGGGTTAACAAGGTTACAGGACTAGCTTCAAACATCAAACACATGTTTTAATGCATATGTGACAGTGTACAGCTAGATCAGCTGGTACATATGTATATTATCACAACTTATGGTACTTTCCACTCTGGACAAAACCTGTTACATGTAAATAGAATCAATAGTCAACCAATCTCCAATTAATCTCTAGATAACATTACAGTATTCATAATTAGAGACATATTCCAAACAGAAGGCTTTACGTCTGACAAATTCCTTTATAATTTTCCATAAAGAACATAAAATTGCATGTAAAACCAAGAATACTTGCTAAGTTGCTCTAGACCATTTGAGTTTGGCCAGTGTAGAACCACAAATCGAGGCAGCTTCATACCGGTTTACACGGGTTTGCTTTTCACATTTACATGCAATTCTATTAGCCAAGACTGGAGCAAAGATTTATGGGAAAACAGGTTGCAAGGGTTACAGAGCAGGGTGACAGAAATTGGAGGGATGACAGAAGGACACATGTGAGCTATGAATAATTATATTATTTGTTGAGAAAGTTACCTCCCTAAGCTATGAATACATTAAATTGTTCATTGAGTATTAGACGTATGGTGCTGATACTTACACTATTTGTTGAACTGTTTGGTGTAAGACCTATGTCACCTGACCCAACATGCGCCGTATGACGAAAGTTCATTGGTTCCCCAATCATAGTTCTGTCGATCCGTCTTCTTCTCTTCTGCTGCAAATAGGATAGGTTCATCTACTTATTATGTGATTATTTGCATATATCAATACTCCATACAATTATATATTGGTTACATAATTATATTAATTATAATTATACATTTTTATGACTGTGTGACCAGTGTAGATCCAGATCATGATTAGCCGGTAAATCCATGCCATCCGATCAAGATCTGCACTGATCGCCATCCGATCAGGATCTGCACTGATCGCCATCCGATCAAGATCTGCACTGATCGCCATCCGATCAGGATCTGCACTGATCGCCATCCGATCAGGATCTGCACTGATCGCCATCCGATCAAGATCTGCACTGATCGCCATCCGATCAAGATCTGCACTGATCGCCATCCGATCAAGATCTGCACTGATCGCCATCCGATCAGGATCTGCACTGATCGCCATCCGATCAAGATCTGCACTGATCGCCATCCGATCAAGATCTGCACTGATCGCCATCCGATCAGGATCTGCACTGATCGCCATCCGATCAGGATCTGCACTGATCGCCATCCGATCAAGATCTGCACTGATCGCCATCCGATCAAGATCTGCACTGATCGCCATCCGATCAGGATCTGCACTGATCGCCATCCGATCAGGATCTGCACTGATCGCATCTTCTTGGTCAGAAATAACCTTATGAATCCAAAAGGCAAACAGTGCAGATCCTGATCTGGATTTATGCTGTTCACCCAAGCCATAAAGGTGTCTCTATGGAGGAAAGGGTTAAAGAGCAACTGTATCAACTAACAGTTTGAGTGCATAATTCAATTTGAAGTGGGCTACCAAATCAGTTGACAGTTTTTATGCTCACCAGTGTTGACAGTTTATCTTCTTACTGAACTGGCTTTATTGTATCCACACATCAGAGATTTTTGTAATAATTAATTAACCATTAATAAGCTTAGGTGACATGAAACACATCCATCAGAAGATTTTAGTTCATCTAGTCCAATATTAATTTTTTAAATATATCAATCAGTTCTATTAAATATATTTAACCCTTTCCTCTATTTATACGCATCTTCACGCAAATTAAAAAGCAAAGTGCAGATCCCGGTCAGATGGCACTGATTGCCCACACAATAAAGGTGTATGTATGGAGAAAAGGGTTAATAATCACATCACTTTACCATTCTCAGCTTAAGTTACTTCCAACCAGTGTTGACCAAACTCGGACTGCGTAGTCTAAGTACAAGATCATAAAACTAAGTTTTGGAGTATCAAATGTCAAGGATCTGAACTGAAGGTTATAAAGCTGAGATTGGAAACCAAGCTCAAATCTCAAGCATCTGATTGGCTGAAATGGCGACTGGTCGCCATTTCAGCCAATCAGATGCTTGAGATTTGAGACTGGTTTCCATGCTCAGTTTTATAACCTTGGGCACTGAGATTTGCTTGAGATTTAAGACTGATCTCCAGCTTTAGTAATCTGTGTCTATACTGTTTGCCATTTGCTTAACAATCCATACAACCTCTCACAAATAATGCAAGGACAGGCTTGAAGTGCTAGGTGACTACATTCCTGAAGCAGGTTATCCAGAGTTATCTGTGCTGAAGATTATTAAACCTAGATTTGAAACCAATCTCAATTCTCAAGCATCTGATTGGCTGAAATGGCGACCAGTCACCATTTCAGCCAATCACATACTTGAGATTTGAGACTAGTTTACATTCCCAGTTGTATAACCTTGGGGCCTGAGTACCTACAAGAACCTTTAAACTCTAACAAGGTGACCAGTGATTATTTTTGATACAAATGGCAAAGATTCAATTTCTGCCCCATAAAGGGATATTAACAATATTGTCAGCACCCTCTAGCCTCAAGAACAGACAACTTCTTTCTATGCTCACATTAAGCCAGTCCGTACTATCAATCCTGCTGGTTTTAAGTTTTTAGAGATACCATAGCTAAAATATTCCAAGGGAGGCAATCTATTTTCATAAAATAACAAGAGGTGTATACATACCGGCTGAGGCTGCTCTGTTATACAGCAGTTTAAGCGCATCAAAACACCCATAGCCATTGTCATCTAAATGGAATGTTATCTACACCGCTGTCTTCAGTTTACTTCAGTTATCTCCCTTAAATGATGGGAGATACTTTCTTCACTTGAAGTTACCTCCCCTCCTTGATGAAGATTTTCTCTTATAAGTTTTTTTGCAAAGTAAATTCTTGCTTATAAGTGTAGTATAAATGAGTCTTTCAGTATTGTTGAACAGTATATTGTTGTTATCAAACAAAAACTCATCTATTGAACATATTTTCTCTTAATCTGTATGACAACAGCTTCTGTTTATCGTGAAGAGCTCTTCTTGAAGAAGGTTCAAGTAGATTGTATTTTCCTTCACGACTGGAGAGTTGCTGAGTACTCTTCCTTCCTCACTGATAAAAATACTTCCTGTTGATAATCACTACTTCACACTTAAAAAACCTAAATCCTTTAATATATATTATTTCTGAATCTGTCATAAAAAAAAAGAGTCCAAATTTTCCTTTTCTTACGGTTTGTATCTGTTTGAAAACTCGTTTTTAAAAAATCCTGTATCTCTATCAAATATCACAGTCCGAACTGATCACAGATTTCCCAAGTTCTCTGAACTGGCTGGAATGTAAACAGATTACCTAACACCGTTTCAAAAACTTAACTTCACAGAATAACAATAGCGCTGGAAACCAAAAAACTAAATAATAATTTGATAGCACAGAATATTTTATAATCTACCAGATAGCAGTTCCCTTATCTTGACAAATTCTCTGCAAAGTTAATCCATGTATAAAACTTCTCCTTCAAATAAATTCCACCAATTTTCTCAATCACATAAATTCCTGCAGTTTTGTTAAACAGGAAATATTTTCAGTGTTAAATCTCCTATCTTGCTGTTTGATCAAAAGTCAATGTTTTATCAGTTAGATATCAAACTGGTGATTATACAGTAAAACCCACAGCAGGAGATTAACAGTTAATGTATCAATGTAAAGACACAATTTTTACACTGATTTTATCTTTTACATGACTCAGTGAATGGGCTGAAACTTCCTGTATTTCAAATAACCATGATTAAATCCCTTTGTGGGTATATTTTGTATTTAAGTTCTCTCCCTTTCTAAAGTGTGTCGTCTCCCTTTTGTTGTTGAATATTGGATTCTCTCCCCTTGATTTATGTGTTAATCAGTTCTGAGCCTGTTGTAGATGTTCAGTTTTTTTAAGCTCTGGGAGAATCCAGATCAGGCAGAAGACTTCCCGTGACTAAGGGCAGCAACTCTTGGAAAAAGATGGGTGGTAACTCAGGGTCCAGGATTGTCAATTCTTGCTAATTTCTGTATTAAGAGGTCCTGAAATGAGAAAGTTTTAAATGTTTGGTATGAGTTTATCAGATTTATTAACCCTTCTTCTTATAAAACATTTTAAGCATGTGCGACCAATGTAGACAAGATCAGATGGCACAGTCATGACTCATCCAGATCAGAAGGCAAATCCAAATTATCTGATCTGGATCTACACTGGTCATTTCTTGGTCAGAAATAACTTCATAAAAAGAACCTACAATCAAACAGTTCAGAATCTGATCAGAGGACACAAATGCACTGTGAGTTTAGGATCTACATTGTTTGGTCATGCAATAAACAGTCATATCTGTAGTGTAAATGACACAGCAGAAAATATCACATGATTCAACCTATATGTATCAGCAGAATGGACTTTAACACGCTTGTTTGAAAAATCTTCCTCATGCATACATGTCCCAAAATAATAAACTGCGAATGGAAACCAGTCTCAAATCTCAAGCATCTGATTGGCTGAAATTGCAGCTGGTAGCCATTTCAGAAAATCAGATGCTTAAGATTTGAGACTGGTTTCCAAGCTCAGTCTTTTACCTTGAGGCCATGGCTTTATAAAACAGTTACATCTGTGGGTGGCAAAAGGATACAATGTATTTATAGGGTATAGACCATTATGACAAGACATTCATGTAACAGACAATAATATTTTGTTATCCCTTTCCTCCATATATACGCAATTTTATGCATGTGTGACCAGTGTAAATCCAAATCAACCGGAACATACGTACCATCTGATCAGGATCTGCACTGGTCGCATTTTGGTCAAAAATAACCTAGCAAATAAAAACAAACAGTGCAGATCCTGATCAGACAGCACAGATGTGCCGGCTGATCTGGATCTACACTGTTCACAGGGGTTTTCCTAGCCTTTCTGAGGGTCCGGAAAACTGACCCTTTCCCAATCCGAAATTTCATCCATTTTTCCCAATTGAATCCACAGAAAATTTTCAAAACATAAGAAACAGTGTTAACTTTCGCTTTACGTTGTAAATAACAACTGACTGCTTTATCTCGCACTATGCAAGTGACGCCACAATCACGTGTAAAATTCGGTGCATACGGTTATTTATGTGTCTGTATGGAGAACAGTTCGTTGAGATACCGGTCTGTGCCGAGAAAATGGACATTCTGTTCCGTTCAAAGAAGTTTTAACCGAATAAAATTGATCGGAGTTAATAGGCGATTTGGGGTAAAACAAATCATATGTTTTCGCGATATTGACACTAATTCGTTACCGAGTATGGCCTCTCATAATAGCAAATACTACGCAAAAAAAAATTTGTAAACTGGTTTCAAAAGGCTGTTCATCAACTACACGAGGGTGCAAGTGTTTGCTTGTCTGAAAGCAGTAGAAAAAAAAGAAAAATTCTGTTACAGTCATTTGTTGACTTCAACAAATTAAAATTATTCCATACCTTGAGTTTTTTTTCTAAAAAAAGCCTGTATGTAGGTTTTAAACACTAAACTACCCTGAGTGAATCAAAAGTAAACTAATCCTTTCTTGTAAAAGTTTTTAAAAAAGGAGGAACAATGCATAAAACAATGATTTCAAAATTCCCAAAACTTGTATTTTTGTCAATAAAAATTCCCAAAATTAGATGTTTCTCGCACTAAAATTTTCCCAATTCTTGCCAGGGTCCTTTTCCCAAAATGGCTAGGAAAAGCCCTGGTTCACCCATGCAATAAAGGTGTATCTATGGACAATAAAGGTGTATCTATGGAGGAAAGGGTTAATGTGTTAAATGAACATTTTTTTATTTTCACAAATTTGATATTACCATCTTCTTTAATTGATCACTGAGTGCCGTCTGATCAGGATCTGCATTGTTCACTTTTAGGTCAGAAATAACTAAATAAATCAAAAAGCAAACAGTGTTGATTTTGATCAGACTGCACAGATGTGTCAGCTGATCCGGAACTGCACCTTTTGATCATGCCATATAGGCCTATATATGGAGGAAAGGATTAACACATTATGACAATTTCTACTTATATACATGTAGACTGAGTACCATGTGACTGTCTACTTCTCCATGATCAGGTATAACTGGTGATTATCTAACACATTGTCTGATTTGTTCAAACATTCTATCTCCTCTCAGCAACACAGCAATCTTCTATTATCTCTTGATGAAACAAAACAATGCATGTAAATTACCAAATTCAAAATTCTTCATTGATTTTAAAAAAAAACATTCAAATACATGCAGACTAATGATAATGATTAAGTGATTTTTATTATCTCAGATAAAGATGTTGTGTTAAAAATATGCCATTTGCTTTTCTTAGAAAGTCAGCCAGCACGCCATAAACTATTTACTCCATAATGTATTTTATCACATGTGCAGACAGTGTAGAACCATATCAGCCAGCACATCTATGCAATCTGATCAGGATCTACACTGTTCACTTCTTGGGCAGAAATAACCTTATAAATCATATAGCAAACAGTGCATATCCTGATCAGGTGGCATGGATGTGCTGGTTGATCTGGATCTACTCTGTTCGCACATGGAGTAAAAAGTTGATGTAAAGTAAGTTCCTAACACATCCATTTTTGAGTCTTATCCAGAATGCTTTAACCCTTTCCTCCATATATACACATTTTCATGTGAGTGCAACCAGTGTAGATCCAGATCAGCCAGCACAACTGTGCCGTGTGATCAGGATCTACACTGGTTGCTTTTTGGTTAGAAATAATCTAATAAATCAAATAGCGAACAGTGCAGATCCTGATCAGACAGCATGGATGTTCGCCCATGCCATAAAGGTGTGTATGTGGAGGAACGGGTTAAACTTGCAAATCGTGCAACTGTCATTCTTACTCCACTGATAAAACATACTATGTATGTGCTACCGGAGTAGATCCAGATCAGCCTACATATTTGTGTGGTCTGATCAGATTCTACATAGTTTGCTTTTAGATTTACAACCATTATATATGTCCAAGAAGAGGTCAGTGTAGATCCAGATTAGACTTGCATATGGGATAACAGCCATTTGTCCATAAGTCAAGGGATTTCAAAAAAGCTATCTATACTCTATTCCAAAAGAAAGTGTGCCTTTTCTTTTCAGAGATTTTTCATTAACTGCTTTTCTTTATGCCTAAATATTTGGTATCAAAACAGAGATTAGATCAAAGACAGTTTTACAATAGAATTTAAATGATGTAATCTCAATTCTGTTACCAATATTTAGGTATTAAGAAAAGCAGTTAATGAAAATTCACCAAAAACAAAGTGCACTCTTTTGGAATAGAGTAAAGAATTCAAAGTGATAGTAGATGCTTGTACAATATATTGCAAAGTGTTCATTTTAATCAACATTAAAGAATATAAATCAACCATTTAAATGTAACAATCAATCTGGTATATAATTATATGGGATGTCCCCCTCCCCTCACCCACATACATTTTTTTTGTGATCTTGATAACACATAAAATTAACATAACATGTAGTTGTTATTATTTTAACATAAATATTTTTAAATCCAAGCTATTCCAACACAAAATGAGGTAATGACAAATACACACACCAGCAATGATCAAAAGGAAACCTAATTACGAGTTTATTTCCTTCACAATATTTTTAAAAATCTGTCATGCATATTAATTGATATATTAATTGACTTCATATTTGTTCAGTGTAATAAAAAAGATTATTTTATTATACATGTCAAGCTATTCTCACGCTTAATGCTACAATAACAAAATTTATAAACACACCAGCTTTGATAAAAAAGTAATGTCCTTCAGAATTTCTATTCAAATTTCCTTCATGCATTACTTGACTTGATGTACTATATGTATAATTAAACATATATAAATATTGCTTAATCCTAGTTATTCCCATAATAAATGCTGCAGTGACAAAAAATAAAAATAAATACATACACCAGCAATGTTCAGTCTCATTTTCTATTTAAATTTCCATCATGCATTATGTACATTACTTGACTATATCTACAATGTTCAGTTCAATTAAACATTAATATTTTTCAATCTTAGCTATTGCCAAACTAAAATTAATGACAAAATTGCTATGACAAATAAACACACCAGTGATGATCAACAATTATTTTCCTTCACAATTTCTGTTTAAATTCCTGTCATGCATTACATACATTTCATGGATACATGTACATGTACTATATTTGTTCTGTTCAGTGTAACTAAATAAAATTATTTTTTAATCTCAAGTTATTCCAACAAGAAATCTTATAATGACAAATACACACGAACGATGATCAAGTGTTATTTCCTTTCCTATTTAAATTTCCATCACGCACTATGTGCATTACGTGTATACTGTACATGAGCATGACATTGTACTATAATGTTCAATACAATTAAACAAATTTATTTTTTAATCCAAGCTATTCCCACATGAAATGCTGTAAAGACAAATAAACACACCAACAATTAGTTTCCTTGAAGTCATATTGAGTTTTAAATTTCAATTTAAATTTCCATCATGCATTACGTACATTGCATTAGGTGAATACATGTACTATGTTTGTTCAGTGAAGTCATCAACAGATATTTATGTGCTATAAATCTTCTACATCATGTATCCAATCTGTTACATATATGACAAGTATTAACAAGGACATTGCCTCATATATACAAACAATCTGTCATTTCATATGTGGCATGTTCTTAATATGGAGTGGACATATTCATATAGTTCACAATAATCTACTTGGCAGACACATTCACATCAATAGTTTACTTGTGGATGCGCATTGTGATAACAATTGTAACTGTGTCATATACAGGGGGAAGAGACCAAGACACTTCTATAACAGTAGTGTTGATCCCTCAAACTTTATTTATATAATTTTTGAAAGTAAATTATGTAATTTATCGCCAAGAAACTAAAACCTATGATACCAATATTGTATGAATTGCAAATTGCATGTTTTAAACCTACTAAAGCTTTCAACCATTACAATTGTTTTAATCAAGAATATTTTAAACCACAGATTAAATTACCTTACAAAGATCGTCTTTCTTCAGCAATTTAAAACTTAATTTTTTTATTTTAGGATACTTAAATTGAGAAATACTTAATATAAATTAAATGATAATAACATTTTTGATGAACAAATACAGAAAAAAAATTACAATTACATCCTTTGATTCTCGTTTGATAAATCCCGAGGTACACTGGTTGTGCTTACAAAAAAATATGTTAAACATTATGTTACAACTTACATTGACAAAAAATCTTAAGACTGAAGATCATTGATTTGTTTAATTTCAACCAATCAGCAGATCTCTGGAATATTTTCTCTTAACTTATTTCCCTGATTAATGTAGGAATCAGTCATCCAAAGCTCTGGTCCACACCAGCATTTGTTATATGCCACATTACAAAAGGTTATTATACTGGCATTTCTCAGCAGGCTGGTAAACATATATATCTCTATCTGTCAATACAATCATTTCATATTCTGATTAACAAGATTAAAGGACAAATCTCTGGAGAGAACATATTGCTTCAATGTATCTAAATACACTAGTGGTGAATGCTGCTACATGTATAAGGTCTCAAGTTGGAAATACAGTCACCTAGCATTCATGTGTGCAGGAACAGAAAGATGAGCTACAGTTGTCAAAAAGTGACCTAATGACCAAAATGTATGACTAGATGGGTGTTCAGTTGAATACTTGTGTTGCCCTTGAAGTACTTTGTCAGAATGTAAAATACATGTACATAAAGGGACTTAACTCCTTCAAATGTGACCTTGACTTAAAGAATTTAGAAAAATCACAATCCTTTGTCATAAGAAAAATGGTTTGATAAAAAAAATATTAAGAAATGGCATAGTTATAGCCAATGTTAAATTTTGACGATGGACGGACAATTTGAGCAGTCCCTATGTATTGGCATTTCTTCTAACAAAACTAGTTTTTAAATCTGTGACAAGGAAATTTTGTATTCAAAAAGAAGTGATTTGTGAATTTAATACTACTGCAACTTCTATAGCCTGTTCCATGAGAGCCATGTTTGTTATTGTTGACAATGTCCTCTATGGCCGTCATGAAAATGATAATTCAGTGTTTTATGGCCCTACTGCTTTGAATGTCTTAGTGAACTTCTTTGATCTTAGAAACAACTGCATTCCAACACTTGTTTTCTGAACATTTTCTTTCCTATAGATGCCTGCTCAGGCCCGAGTTAAAATATTTTTTGTTTCCCCATCCCGACCCAAGCAGATTTAGTATGGGTCGGTAGGTAGGTAAAATATTTTTTGAAATTTTTCAAATTAATGATCCACATACATTTTCCCTTGGGTAATACCTTACTGTTGTTTACTATATATAAATAGAACGTGGTACAAGTTTACTTCTCTAATACTTACATACTCAAAGTGATTGGAAATAAATGCATTTTCGTCTCCGTGTTTTTCTTACCAAATAAAAAAAATATCATTAAGGTTTCGGCGATAAAATTTTTCAGGTTTGGGAAAACAAATAATATTTTATTTTAGGCCTCAGTCATTTTTATTTTTTGTATGTGAATATCCCCGTTGACAAATTGAATACAGTTCAAAAGTTACCCGTATATATGTTTCTTGTGACTCGGAGGACAGGATAATGCACAAACATTTGCTGCCTTTTAAACCCTTTACACTTTTTATACACATTTTAATACATGCACAACCAGTGTAGATCCAGAATAGCTGGAACATCTGCTTTGATATTGGTCAGAAATTACTTAAGTTAATAACTAATTAATTTAAAAGCTAACAGTGTAGATCCTGATCAGACAGCACAGATGTGCCTGCTGATCTAGATCTACTTGTACACTGTTTGCCCATGCAATTAAGGTGTTACTTTATAGTAAAGGGTTAATTACATACAGAAACATGAATGACTTGCAAATTTTATGATTAAACATAACTGACACTGAAATTAATAATACTTTATAGTGCCAACATATCTTGTTTAGAAGTTGTTCCCTACACATTAAGGAAAACGATGCTGGCCCAGCTTAAAGGACAATGGGTAACCATGTTGTCT
Organism: Corbicula japonica; assembly: GCA_038501625.1. Classification (NCBI taxonomy): domain Eukaryota; kingdom Metazoa; phylum Mollusca; class Bivalvia; order Venerida; family Cyrenidae; genus Corbicula; species Corbicula japonica. The sequence continues at coordinate 447,903 of JAZAYU010000169.1, forward strand.
TATTCCTATCCAGTTTGTTTAAGAATAAGAAGTAGCATAAAAAGAGGTACATGTATATCCATTAAAAAAAATAAATAACAAAATTATACAGATACAATCTGGTCATTTCTGGATCACTTGGCATATACTGGGTTTCCAATAATTATCCCCCCTTAATGTCACACCCCCACAGTAGAGTGGCAAATACTGGATCCTGGCCTGACTGTTATGAGGAAGATTTCGGTGACACATGCACATAATGACTGCTTTCAATCATGTGTTTATTAACTTGATCAAGTTTTATGTTCACCACAATGAGTCACCTGGATTATTTAATGTCAGTTAGCTGTCTTAATGACCCTCAACCTTGTGTGATAAATTACGTTTGATCAGGATCTGCACTGTTTGCTTTTTAATTAATTAGGTTATTTCTGACCAAGATGAGACAAGTGTGATTCTGATCAGACTACTTGGCTGTGCCAGCTGATCTGGATTTACACTGGCCGCACTTGCCTAAAAATGTGTATATTACATAGAGTAAAGGGTTAACTTTTTATTTCACAGGTAACAGACTAATATCCCCACAGACCGATCACAGTCTACACTGTTTGCTATTCTGATGATAAATTAAAATGATAAAATTTTGTAAAAAAAACAACAACCTATAATACTGAAATATTCAAATAGAAAGGTGAGTGAGTGCTTCAAAGCTAAATGTCACATTGAGAGGAGCCAACTCTAAACAGCATGTGATAACAAACTATGGTGTGGTATGGCTAACTTGGCAGTCATGTGACAACTAACAGCACATGATAACAAACTGTAGTGTGCTATGGCTAACTTGGCAGTCATGTGACAACTAACAGCACATGATAACAAACTGTAGTGTGCTATGGCTAACTTGGCAGTCATGTGACAACTAACAGCACATGATAACAAACTATAGTGTGCTATGGCTAACTTGGCAGTCATGTGACAACTCTAAACAGCACATGATAACAAACTATAGTGTGCTATGGCTAACTTGGCAGTCATGTGACAACTAACAGCACATGATAACAAACTATAGTGTGCTATGGCTAACTTGGCAGTCATGTGACAAACATGTTAATTGAAATCTGGCTTATCACAAAAAATTTTACAATTCTGATATCACAATGTTAACTTGATGAGTATAGGTCAATGGAAAAAATAGTATATTTGCTGGTATCTGATATAACTTTATAAGTACATGCTTGGTTATAAAAACAGAATATCATGTGACTCTCTACTTATCCATAATCAGTTATATTTATTACAGGCAAATTTTCAAAATAGTTTACCGTCCATTCATCCCAGGTCACAGGTGTACGGCCAGTCACACGCAGTGCTCTGATTGTTGCTGCTGTGCAAATGCTTCACATGATATTACAAGTTTCAGTTACCATAACAACAGATCCTAACTTCAAAAGCCCCTAGTTATCAAAACATCTGAAAATACAGAAAAAAAGAACATTTACCTAATAGCTGCAGTGAGATCTAGATCAACATCAGTCCAGCAGGAGACTCTTTACTTATAACCTGATAAATGTTAAACATAATTTAAACATGTATTTCAGTGTTTTGGTGAAAGCAAAATGTCTCCAAGTGTTATTGAAAGAAGCAGATAGAATTCTAGCTGCCGGAGTTTTCTATATTGAATTATAAAGTGGAACAATGAATATACACCACATCTGAGACATTGAAGTATTCCACCCTGAACTGTGAATAGGCAGCTTTAACCCACATTAACAATTACTTCAATCCTTTAGTCCATAGATACACCTTAATTGCGAGGACGAACAGTTTAGATCCAGATCAGCTATCTGATCAGGATCTAAACTGTTCGCTTTTTAATTTGTTAGGTTATTTCTGACCAAAATGCCACCAGAGCAGATCCTATTCAGACGGCACAGATGTGCCAGCTGATCTGGATCTACACTGGTCACACATGTGTAAAAAGGCGTATTTATGGAGGAAAGGGTTAACAATATCCAACACATTAACAGATAACCTAAAACTTATCTTAGATTCAGAATTCCATATCAAAATGTATCTTAAATAATGAGATAAAAAAACTCAGCCTGTTCAATGTACATCATTATATATTCCAAGATATTAATAAAATCTAAAAAACTTTATAAAATCAATCTTATTTAATAAAAAGAACATAAGCTACAGGACCTCAAGCAATTTAAACTTCAATCTCAATTTGCTAAAACACATCACCTGTAGGATTTATAGGTAAAAAGGCAATTTACTTATGTAAATGACTTTGATAGTACGATGAGGAACACTTTAATCTTCCACAGTTCAGTGGAAGTCCCTGACATACAACAACTACACCCTTGAATTACTAAATCTGAATAATGTGCTTTTCACTTTCTATGGACGTGGAGAAATCTATTCTATTTTTGTCCAAGTAGGGAGGGTAGGGGAGAGGGGTAAATTGGGGCAGCAAGGATACAGTGTAGAACCACATCAGGCAGCACAGATGCACAAGCTGATCTGGGTCTACACATATCACACATTGGATCTACACTGTTCTTTTTTTTGATTGTGCAGATGTGCTAGCTGATCTGGATCTAAACTGTTAGCACAAGTGTCAACATGCTTCAATGCCGCCTGATCAGGATCTGCACTGTTTGCACATGTGATAAAATCCATATATATACAGAGTAAAGGATTAAACAGCACTAACTTGCAGTCTGATACATTAATAATTAAGTACATTTAAAATAAAAACCTACCCATTCAAGTTTTTAACATCAGCTTTATTTCATGAAATATTCATAAACAAACCCTTGTCAACAGTTCTCTTGAGTGAAGGCTCCTGCAGTAAAGTGATGTACAATGTGTGCTTAAAATCAACACAATAACAGTTTAAAGGTTAAAAGATTTGTTTGTTTGCAGGCTTTATCTTCCTATTGTAACACTCGATTATCTTAAATTATTTCACTTAAAGGAGGAAGTTAAAGCCGATGAACTCTATGTATCTCACAGTCATCCAGCAGGGTGTGTGTACCTGATAGCTTAAATAACATGTGAGACATTCGGTAGTCATCCAGCAGAGTGTGTGTACCTGATAGCTTAAATAACATGTGAGACATTCTGTAGTCATCCAGCAGAGTGTGTGTACCTGATAGCTTAAATAACACGTGGGACATTCTGTAGTCATCCAGCAGAGTGTGTGTACCTGATAGCTTATATAACACATGGGACATTCTGTAGTCATCCAGCAGGATGTGTGTACCTGATAGCTTAAACAACACGTGGGACATTCTGTAGTCATCCAGCAGGGTGTGTGTACCTGATAGCTTAAATAACATGTGAGACATTTGGTAGTCATCCAACAGGGTGTGTGTACCGGATAGCTTAAATAACATGTGGGACATTCTGTAGTCATCCAGCAGAGTGTGTGTACCTGATAGCTTAAATAACATGTGGGACATTCTGTAGTCATCCAGCAGAGTGTGTGTACCTGATAGCTTAAATAACATGTGGGACATTCTGTAGTCATCCAGCAGAGTGTGTGTACCTGATAGCTTAAATAACATGTGGGACATTCTCCAGTCATCCAGCAGGGTGTGTGTACCTGATAGCTTAAATAACATGTGGGACATTCTCAAGTCATCCAGCAGGGTGTGTGTACCTGATAGCTTAAATAACATGTGAGACATTCTGTAGTCATCCAGCAGAGTGTGTGTACCTGATAGCTTAAATAACATGTGGGACATTCTGTAGTCATCCAGCAGAGTGTGTGTACCTGATAGATTAAATAACATGTGAGACATTCTGTAGTCATCCAGCAGAGTGTGTGTACCTGATAGCTTAAATAACATGTGGGACATTCTGTAGTCATCCAGCAGAGTGTGTGTACCTGATAGATTAAATAACATGTGAGACATTCTGTAGTCATCCAGCAGGGTGTGCGTACCTGATAGCTTAAATAATAAGTGGGACATTCTGTAGTCATCCAGCAGGGTGTGCGTACCTGATAGCTTAAATAACATGTGGGACATTCTGTAGTCATCCAGCAGAGTGTGTGTACCTGATAGCTTAAATAACATGTGGGACATTCTCCAGTCATCCAGCAGGGTGTGTGTACCTGATAGCTTAAATAACATGTGGGACATTCTCCAGTCATCCAGCAGAGTGTGTGTACCTGATAGCTTAAATAACATGTGAGACATTCTGTAGTCATCCAGCAGAGTGTGTGTACCTGATAGCTTAAATAACATGTGGGACATTCTGTAGTCATCCAGCAGGGTGTGTGTACCTGATAGCTTAAATAACATGTGGGACATTCTCCAGTCATCCAGCAGGGTGTGTGTACCTGATAGCTTATATAACACATGGGGCATTCTGTAGTCATCCAGCAGGGTGTGTGTACCTGATAGCTTAAATAACACGTTGGCCATTCTGTAGTCATCCAGCAGGATGTGTGTACCTGATAGCTTAAACAACATGTGGGACATTCTGTAGTCATCCAGCAGGGTGTGTGTACCTGATAGCTTAAATAACATGTGAGACATTCAGTAGTCATCCAGCAGAGTGTGTGTACCTGATAGCTTAAATAACATGTGGGACATTCTGTAGTCATCCAGCAGAGTGTGTGTACCTGATAGCTTAAATAACATGTGAGACATTCAGTAGTCATCCAGCAGAGTGTGTGTACCTGATAGCTTAAATAACATGTGGGACATTCTGTAGTCATCCAGCAGAGTGTGTGTACCTGATAGCTTAAATAACATGTGAGACATTCAGTAGTCATCCAGCAGAGTGTGTGTACCTGATAGCTTAAATAACATGTGAGACATTCAGTAGTCATCCAGCAGAGTGTGTGTACCTGATAGCTTAAATAACATGTGGGACATTCTGTAGTCATCCAGCAGAGTGTGTGTACCTGATAGCTTAAATAACATGTGAGACATTCTGTAGTCATCCAGCAGGGTGTGTGTACCTGATAGCTTAAACAACACGTGGGACATTCTGTAGTCATCCAGCAGAGTGTGTGTACCTGATAGCTTAAATAACATGTGGGACATTCTGTAGTCATCCAGCAGAGTGTGTGTACCTGATAGCTTAAACAACATGTGGGACATTCTGTAGTCATCCAGCAGGGTGTGCGTACCTGATAGCTTAAACAACACGTGGGACATTCTCCAGTCATCCAGCAGGGTGTGTGTACCTGATAGATTAAATAACATGTGGGACATTCTGTAGTCATCCAGCAGGGTGTGCGTACCTGATAGCTTAAATAACATGTGAGACATTCTGTAGTCATCCAGCAGGGTGTGTGTACCTGATAGCTTAAATAACATGTGGGACATTCTGTAGTCATCCAGCAGGGTGTGTGTACCTGATAGCTTAAATAACACGTGAGACATTCTGTAGTCATCCAGCAGGGTGTGTGTACCTGATAGCTTAAATAACAAGTGGGACATTCTGTAGTCATCCAGCAGGGTGTGTGTGTCAGGGAATTGCTACGAGGGAGATAATGAGATGTCCAGAACTTCTCTCTCTGCCCAGCCATTGGAGAAGTTTTTCTCTTTTATGCTTCATACAGGAATCTAAAATCCTCCATACAATATGGAAAAACTTTTCCCCATTCTGATAAGCCAAGCCAACACCTGGCAAGTGGTGGAGTGGAGAGGGGTGAGGTTAAATGAACAGAAAAGTGGGGAATGGCAGTAAGTCTCCCGTGAAGGATACTGCATTGACACATGTATTAAACAAATCTTTTTTTAATCAGGACCATTCTATTCTTTGTTAAAAGAGAGGTGTTTTTAAATTAAAATACAGAAATTACATGAGAAGGTGATCATAAAACTGATGGGAGACTTTATTGCAGGTAGCATATATCACAACAGCTAAGCTTAATGATTCATATTTTAATACCCATGCATAACAAACAGCTTCTGTTTGAACTGTCATTATTTTATCTCCCAGCTTCAAAGCTGTCAAAACATTACAAGAAGTTGTTTGTTTTCACAATTAGCAGAACACCTGTTTATTACTTAGAGAACATCCGCTTGGTTCATTCATAAAAAACTTTATCAAGGCTGTTGGGTACAGTGAAGATTTTATATGCAATTAATTCCAGCAAAGCTTTATTATCCTGTAATGTAATTTTGTTAGACTCGATACTCTACAATCAGACTGACTCTTGAAACTGAGACAAGTCTCCAATCTTGATAAACTGTTTTGGTTTAAACTAAATTTGACCAACTACAAACTACATGTAAATGGTTTAAAATGAGATAGGTCTCCAATCTTAAATTGAGACTTGTGTTTAATCTTGATCAATTGATTGGTTTGAAATATTACAGGTCTCCAATTTGATCAAGTGATTGACTTAAACTGAGACAAGTCTCAAATCTTGATCATGTAATTGGTTTAAACTGAGTCAGGTCTCCAATCTTGATCATGTGATTGGTTTAACATGAGACTGATCTCCAATCTTGATCAGCTGCATGGTTATAATTTATCACCTCATCCGAATTAGCTGACTTGTTGAAGTTAACAAGTCATATTAAGTGCAGGGCTTTTCATCATTATATAACAGAGGCCGATACTCTGATTCATCCACATCCCAATCAAAATATATTATTTTTTCCCAACTTTGGCAGAGACTCTTCCCAAAATGCCATTTTAAATGTCAACAAAATGGTTCAAACTCTTCTGTGAGGAATTTAAAAATCAAAGTCTGAAAAATGATATGTTTAAAAAATTAAATTTAAGTTGAACATACTAATAACTATTCCAATTTATAAACTTGTATTAAACTAGTTCCCATCTTTCAATGAATGTTGTTTACCCAAATTTAACAATTATTGCGCATTAATTTTCCCAACTTGAAAGGCCAGGGCCTCTTTCCAATTTTCTGATTAAAAGCTCTTTAGTGTCGTCGTAAGTTATTTTTCTCTATTCACAGTTTATCCTTATGCTTATGCTTCTCTTCTCCCTTACTTCACCCAGATAAAAATAATGCACTATGTACTATTACCCTAGTAGGAACATAATGTTAAAATGGATGTGTTCCTCCATCCGAGTGACTGTGGGTGGGGCGTGACCTTACCGCTGAGTGCAGTAAGCTTGACAGAGGACAGCAGTAAGCTTGACAGAGGACAGTTAGTTTACCTGTCAGAATGTCACACCAGGTCACTTTCTGATGATTAATATTAGTTTATGATTTTGGTTTCTATCTTTAGCTGATAATCAGTATGCTGATATTAACCCTTTCCTCCATATATTCACATTTTTAGGCTTGTGCGACCAGTGTAGATCTAGATCAGTGGACACATCCGTGCTGTTTAATCAGGATCTTCACTGGCAGCATTTTGGTCAGAAATAACCTAATGAATCAAAAGGCAAACAGTTTAGATCCTGATAAGATAGCATGGATGTGTCAGCTGATCTGGATCTAAACTGTTTGCCCATAGTTTAGATCCTGATCAGATGGCAGCTGATAATCTTTGTGCTGATATTAACCCTTTCCTCCATATATATGCATTTTTATGCATGTAAGACCAGTGTAGATCTAGATCAGCCAGCACATCCATGCCATCTGATCAGGATCTGCACTGGGGGCAATTTGGTCAGAAACAACCTAATGAATCAAAAAGCGAACAGTTAAGATCATGATCAGATGGCACAGATGTACCAGCTGATTTGGATCTAAACTGTTCACCCATGCAATAAATCATTAAATGAATCTATGGAGGACAGGGTTAATGTTACACAGCTACAATTTGCTTGAAGGTCTGATACATTATAGGTTTTGTGATTAAGGACCATGTGCACTTGTGATAGAACAAACTTTCAGCACTGAATGAAATTACATTTGGAAATATTTTGCTCTCCAGTTATTAAATGACTAACATATTACTTAATATATGAACCTCATAAAGCACTGCTTTAATTAATATCATGGCTACAAAACATATATTATTAACCGCAGGTATCAATCTATACAGAATTATGTACTAAGGGAGGGAGTAACTCGAAAAATGTTGACAATCTGGAGTCACTCAAGGGTTCCACTAGCTGCTAAATTTGAAGGGTCATTTTCATCATTTTTTTATGGCATTCAGCCAATAGCCAAAATACCCTTGATTTCAAGGAAAAAAAGACCCTTTAGCTAAAACTGTATGTATGGGTCAAAATGAGGCTTTTTGGAAATCTAAGAAGTCAAAGGGTCATCTCCCGGGTAAAATGGAACCCCTGAATCTTATTGTTTTATGTGGTTTTATTGCTGAAAATGTAATGTCCATTGCAATTCTTTAAATTACTTTAAAGCAATTCATCAAATAAAATCAGGGCACTAGAAAACATTTGGGGACAGGCACCCATACCCTTCGGAAGGGGAATTTCGTGTCGTGTTAAGACAAAAAGGTGAATTTTAAGTCATATATGGATGTTCTGACTTTGAACAGTCACACTTACTCATAACAATGTTTACCACCACTGATTATAATAGCTACCGGTAGTATATTTTGTGACTTAAGACTTAAAAATAAATAAATTTATCAATTACATGCATTTTCGGGAGTCCAATGCATTTAAATTTTGTTTTAGATTTTCGACGGGAATTTTTTTCCGAGATAGGGGAAAAAAACATACTATTTACAGAGGGGAAGGGGGCCATATTCTGCCCCAAAAATGGCCAAACCAGTGCCTTGGAAATGTTTATGTCTTGAAAAAAAAATGCATTAATTATGAAAAATTTGGCAATCAGGATCAATTAATCTTGTTTCACACATTAGTCCAAAGCACAGTACAAATATTTAACCCTTTCCAACATAGACAAAACCCTTATTGCATGGGTCGTCTGATCAGGATCTGCACTGTTCGCTTTTTGATTTGCTAGGTTATTTCTGACAAAAAATGCGACCATTGCAGATCCTGATCAGATGGCATGGATGTGCCAGCTGCTTGGATCTACACAGGTCGCACATGCGTAAAAATGTGTTTATATGGAGGAAAGGGTTAACATAGCTCTATCAGCAACATCATAAAATCGAATTATTCTCAAAGGGGCATAACTCCAAACTTCATGCTCAGTGCCGATGTTTTCATTCTTATGCAAATATTTGTTCTGAAATCTACAAATATTTAAAGGCTGAAGCAACCAGTAGTTGATCACACACTAAAAGCAATTGTTAGCTGAGAAATGGGTCCAAGTCTTCTACAAATAGAACAGAGGGATGATGAGAATAAATGAGGCTTTTCCAATCACATGCTGGAGAACTAGCACTTTTGAAGCAAAGTGGTGCAAAAAAATGATAATCCAAGTTTTTCCAACCATAGCTAGTGTTGTATCCAGGATTTAAAAAGGGCAGGGTGCTGTGGAAAAAGAGCAGGGTGCTGTCAAAAAGGGGCAGGGGCAAATACGTGTTTTTCGCTAGCAAAAGGGCACTTTTCAGAATATTTAAACTGTTGCAGGGCTCTGCCTACTGGGCGAATCGGGCGCAATTGTCGCCTTCACTTTCCAAACTTCGCCCTAACAAAAATCATAAAAATAATATTTTGTTTGATGACATTCCATCTGTTCACTACGCTCCACCCGATTTATGAAATGCCCGCCTACTAGACCAATAACAAGAGCTGTCACTTGAAATTGACATATGCCCCCGAAATGCAGCTTTGAAATCGAATAGGTATACATATGTAATAAATAAACATATGTAATGAAAAATATGCTTGTGGAAGACAAAGCATACTGCATGCATATAATGTGAAAGATGAAAGGATCATATGTTTTAAGTCTGTAGTAAATATATAGTTAAATAAAGTTAAATATTACATTTTTTTTTAAATTCGAAGATTATTGGGGAAATTATCCTGGAAAATGATTATTAGAGTTATGAACCTTACTACATGTGATGTGGGTAATATGAACCAGAGGGCCATGATGGCCCTTTATCACTCACCTGAGTACAACAAAGTTGTGTTGTACAAGACCCAAGACCCATATGGTGAACATTTACACCAAGTTATTTTAAAATCCAATAAGAAACAACAAATCTACAGCTTGGAAAAGAAAATGCTATTTTTCGTAACAGTGACCTTGACCTTTGACCTACCGGCATGGGTATTGTAAGCAACACATCCTTTTGTCATGGTGAACATTTATGTAAAGTTATTTTGAAATCACTTCATTCATTAGGAATTAACAGCCCAGACAAGAAAATGTTATTTTTTGTAAAGGTGACCTTGACCTTGGACCAACAGGCATGGGTACTGTACGCGAAAGTACACCTTGTCATGGTAAACATTTATTAGTTATTTTAAAATCCAATGAGAAATAACAAATTTACAGCCTGGACAAGATTTTTCTATTTTTAGTAACAGTGACCTAGTTTTTGACCCCAGGTGACCCATATTCAAACTCGTCCAATTAATAACTGGGACATATGTCCTGACCAAATTTCTTTACAATCTGATAATCAGAGTAAAGTGTGACCACTATAGTGTAAACAAGAAAATTCTATTTTTAGAAATAGTGACCTAGTTTTTGGACCCAGATGAACTATATTCGAACTTGTCTGAGAAATCATTGGGACAAACATCCTGACCAAGTTTCATGACAATCGGAGCAAAAATGTGACCTCTAGAGTGTTCACAAGAAAATTGTATTTTTAGTAACAGTGACCTAGTTTTTGGACCCAGACGACCCATATTCAAAATTGTCCCAGAAATCATAGGGACAAACATCCTGACCAAGTGTCATGACAATCAGAACAAAAATGTGACCGCTAGAGTGTTAACAAGAAAATTATATTTTTAGTTACAGTGACCTAGTTTTTGGACCCAGATGATCCATATTCAAACTCATCCTAGAAATAATTGGGACAAATATCCTGACCAAGTTTCATGATAACTAGAGCAAAAATGTGACTGCTAGAGTGTTAACAAGAAAATTCTATTTATAGTAACAGTGACCTAGTTTTTGGACCCAGATGACCCATATTCAAACTCAGCCTAGAAATAATTGGGACAAATATCCTGACCAAGTTTCATGATAATTGGAGCAAAAATGTGACTGCTAGAGTGTTAAGAAGAAAATTCTATTTATAGTAACAGTGACCTAGTTTTTGGACCCAGATGACCCTTATTTGAACTCGTCCGAGAATTCATTGGGACAAACATCCTGACCAAGTTTCATGACAATCGGAGCAAAAATGTGCCCGCCTAGAGTGTTAACAAGAAAATTCTATTTTAAGTAACAGTGACCTAGTTTTTGGACCCAGATAACCCGTATTCGAATTCTTCTGACAAATCATTGGGACAAACATCCTGACCAAGTTTCATGACAATCAGAACAAAAATGTGACCGCTAGAGTGTTAACAAGAAAATTCTATTTTTAGTAACAGTGACCTAGTTTTTGGACCCTGATGACCCATATTGGAACTCGTCCGAGAAATCATTGGGACAAACATCCTGACCAAATTTCATGACAATCGGACAAAAAAATGTAACCTCTATTGCGTTAACAAAATTTACCTTAGGGTTAGGGTTAGGTAAAAAGGCCCATAACTCAGCCAAAAATAATCCGATCAGAAATTCCTTTGGATATGCACAATAAGTCTTGGTGACAAACACTCCTGTGAAGTTTCAATGAAATCCCTTAAAGAAAATACAGGTCAATTTCTAAATCTATTTTCAAAGCAAAAACCTAGCCGAAAACTTTACTTCAAATGATAAAAGAACGAATTTGCGGGAAAAATTGTCGATTTTTTTACCATGTTGACAGTTCACAAAGAAAATACATCCTATTTTCTTATAAAATGTGTTAAATCAGCTGCTTTGGTTATTTTTTGCTTTGGAAATGTTATACTGGTTTATTAGTATTTACGTTTGTCATCCATTTTCGCGACGTCCTATTTTTGACATACCATCAATCTAGTATCAAATCGTCTTTACAAGTACCCATTTGCATAAAAACTCGTTCTGAGCATAAAATTGATTGTGAAATAAATTATTTTGCCCAACACTTTAATGCACTTTTTTTACATGGTTTGGTTAAGACTGCATTGAAGTATAAAGACCTTTTTGGTATACAAATAACAGTTAATCCAATTGATTTTGTCTGCAATAGTGAAGTGAAGAGTGCCTTGTTATTAAAAATTGTCAGTAATTTTTCATAAAGAAAATAATAATTAACAGGTTGGGGAAAGGTATCAAAAGTAGCTATAATTGCTACTTTCGGCTATAATAGCTACAAGTAGCAATATCAGAATGAATGAAAAGTACAAACATGTGATATTTCTCGATTTTGGTTCGAAACCGCAACCTATCCGAACTTGTGCAACTTGCTACGTACTAGTGCTTCACTTTGTTAACAACAACACTGACATCAAATGTTCAAAACAATGCGGTAATTACATAGAGAAATTGTAAACAAACCACCAAAACACTTTTTACCATGTAATATGTAATGAAAAATGCCTTAATCTGACCACAACGTTCGTAAAATTCATCGACTTATCGGATCGCACGATCTCGGACTTTGATCGCACTATTAAAAAGCATTTTAAACGAAATTTTATTGTTTCTTCATTAATTATGTAGACTGTGGTACAGTGTGTCCTCAAAATTATTGTTGTATAAGTGAATTCTGTTGATGAACATCTTTAATGAGGTTCATAATTTGGTTGACACATTTGTTGTCAAGAGTGAAGCTAGTTTCGGGGACTAAAGTCTTTATTCATTTGTAATTTATATTATGGATTTGGGGAAAGGTTGAGTGTTGTTGTTATAACACTACACATTGTTTTGTTGTCGTATGTAACCCTCAGATTTCTGGCTACCACCTGATTATTATGGAAGAAAATAATTTTATCGGAATGTTGTTCATTTTTATTTTTATTTTTTTCATAAAATGACGCAAAATTCCCCTTCCTGCGCTTATGGGTACCTGTCCCCGAAAGTAGTCTAGGGCCTTGACTGTTTCACTGCGCATGTCTGTACTTTCAGCAGACAGCGACAGTAGTAAACCAATTTTGTCCGGCGGCTATAACCGCCAGAGAATCCTTAGCGAGTTTCAGTTATCTTTCCTTGAGGTTTAAATTAGGCGGTATTCCCCATGCTTACAAGTACATAACAACACCAGCTAGTGTTAGGTTTAAAAATACAATAAAATTGGAGTCATATTACAGATGCAAGTTTAACATTATCCCAACTGGGTTGCTGATAGCAATTTGATGCCACTTAACCTGGTCACTGACATATTGCAATACATATGTTTGGAATACCTACATTACTTCGATATGTTAAACCTTCGAGTTGCAAAAACGTGCACAATGTTTGCCATATCATGTCGTTCAGTGCACTGTTTACACCTTCCAGTTGCTGGTTTATAAAGTATTAGCTGTACTTCTTCTAATCTTTATCACAAATGGTGCATATATACTCGAGCATGCTATATCCATGTCAAGGTTTAAGAATTATTGTGGTGACCAATAAGCCTAGTTGATGAGGATCGTGAGAGCGAATTTTTAAAATAGATACAGAGAGCAAGTGTGATGTCATCCAGCAGCCAATCGGAGGCCTCTAGATTTTGTTTTACAACAGTCGTTTATTTTCTGATAACGACGGAGAAAGAGTCTAGTCTAGTGCTCTGCTATTTATATTATGTGAACAGCTGTTTCATAGTGTACACGTGACACCAAATGATTATCATGCTATTTCCTGCGTAACAAGTACAACAAAATCAGAAACAAATTTTATATTATATTTATTAAAAGTTACATTTGATTTCACGCAGAGCATAAATATATAGATGACAAATCTTTATTACACACCCTATATACTAATTGACCTAATTACAAAGAAAATACATTTTCGTTTACAAACAATAGTTATTATAACAATCAAGTTAACCGGTGTCAAGGTACAAACAACTGCGAGTGGCTGGAGAGGAAATTGTTGCCAAAATACCCAAAATTTTCACAAAGATATTACATATCACTGGTTAAACTATATGTATGCATGTTTTTTATATAATTACCGCATTGTTTTCAACACTGCATGTCAATGTTATTGTCTTCAAAGTGAAGCACTAGTACGTAGCAAGTTGCACAAGTTCGGATAGGTTGCGGTTTCGAACCAAAATCGAGAAATATCACATGTTTGTACTTTTCATTCATTCTGATATTGCTACTTGTAGCTATTATAGCCGAAAGTAGCAATTATAGCTACTTTTGATACCTTTCCCCAACCTGATTAACAGTTAATTTTTATAACATAGATAAAATCATGTGAATTTAAAAACAAATTAAATAACTATTGGTAGTAACTTAATGCTATTTCCCATGTATGTCTAAATAACGCGTGAAACTTTGGCTATTAATTTATTTTTCAAAAAAAGTTTGGCTATTATTTTAAAACAACCAGCGTGAGCACTGACTGTTCGGCTTCAGGAAAGGTACCGTTTAGGGGAGACAGTTAAAAGAAAGAAAAACACCACACTACCTTGTCACTACCACTGACCTCCAGATGACTGTGCTGTTACAGATTGATGGAAACCTACCTTCCCACCCTATTATTTTAGATATCGAATTATATCACTGCTCAGCATGAGGTCGAAAAGTAAACTGCTGGCATTTGTTTTCTTCAATTAAGGATTTAGCGCAAGGCAAAACAAAAACTAAAATTTGACCGTGGTGGCTAAACAAAACTATCTGTTTTAGTGTTTGTGTCTTACCGGTTTAGGCTGACAATCTTGTATCATTCCTGCGACTCGAGCTCATCAACCCGGAAATGAACTTACCGGAAGTATTTATGATGCACACACAGACTGGTTGTTACCGGTTAGATACGCAATGGAAACGTGTACACATTATCCGCAACGGAAAAAATGTCAAGAGCATTTAAGGTCAACGGACATTAAATAGAAGAGCCTGTCGAGGATTGTACAATTTTGTCTAGGGCGAACACACACCGTTCATCCCGATAAGGTGAATGCCGTTGGTAAGCCGACGGCAGTTGCTTGTGTATGCAGACGTTCATGTTACTGTGAGTCATGTATACTAGTCTCAATAATTCGACTGCAAGCACAGACCCATTATCATACGGACGTTTTCGTTGTCTGTGCTTTACGTCTCAAGCAGATACGATCAAAACTGTGGTGGAAATCGACCCGATTTAAATTATTTTTTTTCACTCCCACATGAAAATTTCAACACTGGTATGTAAAATACCGTTATAAAACATAAATATTAAATGATAAAAGTAACAATAAAATGAACGAATAATCCACAAAATAACTTGTTAAACCTAGATAGCATATGCCGTTCACACGGTGAAAATTATCGATAAACGCGAGTCAGATAAACTTTATGCGGTGTAATCGACATGGGTGGAGGTTTAAATAGTTTTGCATAAAAAAACGAAAACGTTACTTATAAACTTATAACCGCAAAAACAAAATTGGTGGCAGTATTGCTTTGTCTTATAAAACTGAAATCAAAATGAGAAAGATCGAACATGGGACCAAACAAAGTTTTGAATTTAGCATATGGAAACTTATTTTCAAAAGTATAACAGTACACGTTGTTGGTATATACAGACCCCGTCCCTAGCCACATGTGAGCAATTTGTAATTGACTTTTCGAATTTCATAGAAGATATCTTACCTACATACTCCAACTTGTTGATCATGGGAGACTTCAATCTTCACCTTGACAATTGTAGTGGAGCATCTACAAACTTTCAAAATTGCCTACATGCCATGGGCTTAGAGCAACATGTTAACTTTAGTACACACATTGCTGGAAACTGTTTAGACTTGGTTATCACTGAATCGACAAATGGTGTATGTGTACTTAAACGTGAACAGGGAAACTTCCTCTCTGATCACTGTGCTGTTCACGTAGTCATTAATGTGAAGAAAGAAAACGTGACATCACCAGTAAAACTGTACAATTTAGAAACTGGAAAAGCATATCGCATTCTGAATTCTCAGATGATCTGGCTAAAATTTCAGTTAATAGTGAAGACGTCAATATTCTTGTAAACTTGTTTGAATCAGAAATCCAGTCTGTTATTGACAAACAAGCTCTAATAAAGAAACAAACTAGGATATGCAGAACTAAAAAAACTTGGTTCAGTGAATCAATTTTGGAATCTACACGTATGGTCCGGAGAACAGAGAGAATGTGGAGAAAATACAAAGAGCCAGAACAGTTCAAGGAATTTAAAGAAGCACGAAATAGGTACTGTTAAGCAATTGATTCTGAATAAAACTAGTTTTAAAAATTCTAAATGCCAAAGGTGATTAAAAAAACTCTATGGTATAATTTCAGAATTAACCGGTACTAAAGCCGAAAATCCAATGCCACAGTCTTCAAATGATGGTGAACTAGCTGAGAAGTTCGCAGATTTTTTCATGGACAAAATATCTAAAATTCGTGAAACACTTCAGGAATTTCCGAGTTTCAGGCCAGATGTCAAACATGTTCAACCTTTAGAAAATTTTGAGGATTTTACAGAAACAGAGGTGAAGCATCTAATTAGTGAACTTAATAACAAATCATGTGAGTTAGACTTATTACCCACACATATATTAAAGTCACGTCTTGATGAGCTTCTACCAACCATTACCAAACTAGTCAATCTATCTTTGTCCAATGGCGTATTTCCAACACACTGGAAACAGGCGGTCGTTAGACCCCTTCTTAAGAAGTCCGGTTTAGAGTTACAACTGTCAAACTACAGGCCTGTCAGCAATTTATCTTTTCTTTCAAAATTAATAGAAAAAGCTGCGCTCTTCAGACTAAATAGTCATGTCGATACCCATAATTTGTTACCCAAAAACCAATCAGCATATAGACGTCATCATTCATGTGAGACTGCTTTACTCAGACTTGTCAATGATCTCCTAGATGGTATGGAGAAACAAGAGGTGACTGCTTTAATAGCAATTGATCTAAGTGCAGCCTTCGACACCGTGGACCACAGCATTCTACTCGACGTTCTACACAGTCAGTACGGAGTAAATGGTACCTTGCTGGCATGGGTGGATTCGTACCTGCGACCTCGTGGTTGTCGCGTCAGTGTTAATTCTACTGAATCAACTCCACGATCGCTTGAATGTAGTGTGCCTCAGGGAAGCTGTCTTGGTCCCTGGCTTTACCTCACATATGCGGGAACTTTGTTCGATGTTATCCCACCAACCATATCTCTCTACGGCTTCGCTGATGACCACATTGCTAGTCAACGCTTTCAACCAACTTCAGCGATCAATGAACATAACGCTATAAAGCAAATTGAAGACAGTGCTGTAATCATCAATGAGTGGATGAATGCCAATAAACTCAAAATGAACACCACTAAGACAGAATTCATCATCTTTGGTAGTAAAGCCCAACTTGGTAAATGTCTAACTAAAGAAATTGATATTGCCGGTGATAAAATTCAAAATGTTAGTGTGATTAGATACTTAGGTGCCTACTTAGATGAAAGCCTAAAATTCTCAACACATGTAAAAACCAAGTGTAGAACTGCCATGTTAAACTATTTGAGAATAAAGGACATTCGCAAATATCTTACTCAGGATGCTACAAAAATTCTAGTATTGTCGTTAGTAATCTCACATTTGGATTATTGCAACGCTTTATTGTTTGGAATTTCAGAAAGTGAATTACAGAAATTACAGCGTATCCAGAATATGTGAGCTAAACTTGTTTTGCAACGTGGTAAATATGATAGTTCCAAAGACTCCTTGTTTGAACTTCATTGGTTACCAATTAAAGCTAGAATCAACTTTAAAATACTGTGTACAATGTATAACTGTTTCATAGGCAACGCTCCGGTTTATCTAACAGAACTGTTAGTACACAAACCTGTCATAAAAAGACCAAATCTAAGATCTGCTGATAATGTGGATTACTGTTTTGCTGTTCCCTTTAACAAAAGGAAAACATTTAAAGACAGAAGTTTTAGCACCGTTGGTCCAACTCTCTCTGGAATAAATTGCCTCTAGTTCTTGCACTACTTCTAAATTATCCGTGCTCTTAACTTCTTGTCTTACAGCTATTAAAGAACATGTTATTAGGTATTGCGATAAGGTTTTTGAAACTTCTGGCAAAAATTTATTTTGGTCGATTAAAAATTCAAATGACGTTTTGAAAAAGCTTAAATCAAATAATTTTCAGGCGTTCTGTTTGTCTACCTATGATTTCTCAACTTTTACCTCGCTCCCTCATAATTTAATAAGAGACAAACTAACCAGTCTCATTGAAAAAACGTTTGCTAGAGAAAATAAAACTTTCATCGTTTGTAATGAACATAGGGCATTTTTTACAGATGGTTCTTATGATAATTATACTTATGGACTTGTCAAGACCTAATAGAGTCGCTAACTTTCTTACTGGATAATATTTATGTTAGATTTGGTACTTCTATTTATAAACAAGTAATAGGCATCCCAATGGGTACTAATTGTGCACCCCTTGTTGCTGATCTGTTTTTATACTGTTATGAAAGAGACTTTATGTTATCTCTTTCTACTGAACATCAAGATGATATTATTACAGCTTTTAACAACACCTCGAGGTACCTTGATGATTTATTAAATATAGATAATAACCATTTTCCATTACTTGTTAATAAGATCTACCCTAAAGAACTACAACTTGATAAAGCGAACACTTCAGAAAAGCAAGCAAATTTTCTCGATCTAAATCTGTCAATTGAAAATGGTTATGTCACTACTAAAATATATGATAAAAGAGATGATTTTAATTTTAATATAGTAAATTTTCCGTTTTTAGATGGCGATGTTCCCCGTGCAACATCTTACGGGGTTTACATTTCACAGCTTGTTCGCTTTTCAAGAGATTGCAACGATATTAATGATTTCAATGAACGTAATCTTTGCATTACAGAAAAACTTTTAAAACAAGGTTATCGGTATCACAAATTAAGGAAAACATTTTGCAAGTTTTATCGTCGATACCCAGATTTAATTCATAAATACAGGTGCAGTTTAAAATCACTATTGCAACAAGGTATTTTACAGCCAGTTTTTTATGGGGATTTAATTTATAAACTTAAGAAGGTAAAGGGCAATGTTAACTTCTCCCGGTTATTCGTAAAAACCATCTGTAAATTTAAAAAGAAAGGTTACCAACATGATATTTTACAGCGCTCTGCATGCCTGGTGATTAACCCTTCTACAGTTTATCATTATGCTTACCTCTTTGGTTGCACGACGGTGGCAGGGGTTTAAGAGTTTATGAAGGTTTATGGGGAAATCTTTTCTTAAAAGAACCTAGAAGCTCGATTTGTTTCTTTTATCCCTGTCATCGTGTTCTTGCTGATTTTACTCCAGGAGCTCTGGTCTCGGTAAGATCATTGAGTACCCGCTCTTTGACTTTGCAATGCTATTAGATTCTTATGTTTTATATGTTTGTGTGCTTTTGCATGCAACATTGTTGAGCCAATTAGTGGGTTGGAGTTGTTTCACCATGACAACTTGTATTTGTTTTGTAATATGAGAACCTGTTGGGGCAAGTGTGAGGTTGGTGCACCCTATAACCTGGTTTAAACCCACAGTGGCAATTTGATTTGCCACTGACCGTTCCAAGGCGGTAACCCCTCGGGTTCTCATTTTTGTTAATTGTTAGTGGTGTCTCTTTTGAAACTGATCATTTTATTAACCATGCTCTCTCCCTCTCTTCTTCTTGACTGTGTAGAGAGGCTGTTTTTTTCTGAATGTGGCGATTCCTGATATGCATATTTCACCTTATAGATCAGTTCGTACTCGGTGAACCTATCACCAGTGCAAGCTTGCACTGGACACACAGCCTGCGGATAGGGTCAGCCGGTGTATCGCTGTGGTTGCAGACTATTTATTATTACAATAGTAATATAACCCTAGAGACATTATCGTTAACTTGTTATTAACGGTAACTAGGTAAACAGATAGGGTTCTATATATATACTGGAGTAGCAAGACAGTTGCTATCCAGATCCATCCATATCCAGCGAGGAGTACTCTATTAAGCATGCGAGCGCGGCAGTCTTAGTAGCTCGTCAGAGCGACCACGACGAGGGCTCCTGGCCGTAACACACTTACACTTCGTTAGTGTTTTTTGAAATGAAACCAGTTTTCAGAGAGCAAATGTCATAACATTTATTTTTATTTAACGCGGATCTTTCTTTTACCTTACACTGAATAATACTTTTACCTTACACTGAATAGTATTAACGGAAAAGGTTTTAAAATAACATCTTTTTGCTTCGTAAAATTGAAGAAATTTCTCTATCATTTTGCACTGGTATTTGTACATTTTGTATCATTAAACAATTTATATCGTAAAAAATTCTACAGCCATTGCTGTTTAAAAACTCCTTTCCTAAAAAGGCCAATACTCAGTTTCGCCGAAAAACGTCCATGTACACAAGCAACTGCCGTCGGCTTACCCACGGCATTCACCTTATCGGGTTAAACTGTGTGGAACACGATCACAGCGTTTGTTTGCCTCAATGCAATACCATCAGTGTTGTTTCGAGATTTGAACTTCGGGAATGTTTCGGGTTTTTATTACTATATATTTATATAGCATCAATAGCGCTTTCCAGTGTCTGCCGTGTGCAGATCGATTCACTGAGTTCCAAACCATTCCTGGGCCGGATATCAGGTGCCTTTGCTCGGGAAAGAACTCCACCACAGGCCAGGGTGGACTAAAAGATATCAGATAAAAAAGATTTTTCCCAGCAATTCAATGCATAACAGAACATTAAT
Source organism: Corbicula japonica (assembly GCA_038501625.1). Lineage (NCBI taxonomy): Eukaryota > Metazoa > Mollusca > Bivalvia > Venerida > Cyrenidae > Corbicula > Corbicula japonica. Next base: position 468,656 of record JAZAYU010000169.1, read on the forward strand.
TTATTCGCGGGCGTTAACTATGAAACATATCGTTTTTATCTCCCCTTTATTGCAGAGGATCGAACAAACTGATGTCCGAGCTCGTCTTCGATCGAGCAAACACAATCACAGTGTTTATTGGACTCAATGTAATACAGATGCTGCTGAATCGAGATTTGAGCTAAGGCATTTTCAGGGGTTTATTACGTTATTCATATAGCATTAAAATCACTTTCCAGTGACTGCCAAACAGATCGATTCACCAGGTACCGATGTAGTGCTTTGGCATTTTTGTGCCGGAAATTCAATGTATTTGCTCGAGTCCGGAAGCCTGACCACATGCCAGCGTGTATTAAAAATAACCGGATCAAAAATGCGGTCTACATAGAAATTGAATGCATAACTTACAAAAATTTAAATATCGTCGAACGTATTTCTCTAAAAGAGTTATTGGCCGAGCGGTTACGACGACCGACTACCACACTTTCTTACTGGGTTCGATTCCAACGGAGACTCTTTTTTGTACTTCTTTGAACGTGTTTTTTATATTTAATTTTGAAGCTTTCAGATGTTTTCAGCATAATATGAACCAAGTAACGAAGCAAATATAAGACTTAAAATGCCAGGAAAGCTTTCAAACGTACCATGAATTATTACATTAAAAAAACAAAAATAGTCTCTCCACAAAACTTCGAACATTAAGCGATAAAAATCCGAAGACATACTGGAAATTTTCGACTTAAACCAAAGAATAGAGTAACACAATCATCGTCCTTACAAGAATTTTTGAACACTTCAAAACAATTAATACTTACATCATCTACGATCATAGGTTGAAAATGAACTAACAAATTCACAAACACTGGACGTGTCTCTAAATGCGGCTATTATCGAACAGAAATTAAAAGTTGTATCTCTAAGCTTCAAAATTCCAAAACACCAAGTCCCCTAGAATTTATCAAGACAACATCGGACATGTTACTACCTTTCTCTTGTAAACGTTTTCACAGCATTTTGAAACAGGTACGCCAAAACTTCTTCATTAAAAATCCGGAGATTTTGTCTGAATATGTCAATGATGATGACGACGATGATGAAAATGATGATGTTGTGGTTCGTTGTTCTTTTAATCTCTTGTTGCTGCTGATAACTGTGACTTAATCATAATAACAATGATATAAGTGTCTTGCTGCTCTGTTAACTATGATTGTGACTAAAAAAATGATGATGATGATGATGATGATGATGATGATGATGATGATGATGATGATGATATTGTTCTCATATTCTTTTTTCTTGTTTTATTCTTCAAAGAATAAATGTAATTTTCCGATTTTGTTAGAAATGGTTAAAGAACTTGTTTAAAAATGAATTTTGTCTATTTTTTATCATTCATTTTTAACTTTCTGTTTAACCTGCTACGACCTGTTTTGGACAATATTAGAATGAACATGCAATGCAAATAGATTAAGTCAGGTGTAACATCGAGGCCCTTGTTTAGTTTATGACACGCGGTTATTGTATACAGTACCAGAGGCACTGAGGCAGCATGTCACTTACCACGTTCTCGTTATCTCGTAATCTCGTAATAAACATGAAATGTGCGACTGCTGTCGAATATCTGTAGCGTTCATTTTACAACTCCAATCAGGTTTAAATAATCCAATTATTTTTGCAATTTCATAGAAATCCATAGATTTTAACTATTAATCCCGAGATTCGGAGAAGTAGCTTAAAATCCTGAGATTTCGGATAAAATCCGGAGAATTGGCAGGCCTGTTGAAACATGACATGTTCAAAACACATGGTTAGAGGGTATTATTATCCCAATTTTTAAAAATAAGGGGGTCCGAAAGATCCAGGTATTTATCGTTCTAATACAAGGCTTATTTACCTCCATACTTCCAGACTTACCAAATATCTAGAGGACAACGATATTTTAGACCAAAATCAAGCGAGTTTCCGTAAAGGCTTAGCTTTTCTTGCAGTGACCACATATTCACAATGTAAATCGTTCTCTTTTTGAACCCCTGAAAAAGAGTAGAATGAAACTTTTTGTGCATATATTGATTTTTCACAAGCTTTCGACAAAGTTTGGAGGGTAGGACTATAACATAAATAACTCCAAAACTCTATAGATCGTAATTTCTTTAACGTTTTAACTAACAATTACAAAAACATTAAGTAGAGTGTATCACATAATAGCGAATTTTACTTTATGGCTTAAACTGTTAGTCTTGCTATACGCCGACGATACCATCATGTATCTGCAAATATCTGGAAATATTTATAATATAATAGACAGTCATAATTAAATGACTGTTAGTTTTTGAAAATGCCTGTACATGTATTTGAAAAATAATCCTACCTATTGATCCGCTGTCGGTAGTTATACATTTTAGTGACGTCTAGTGACCAAAACAAGAACGTCATTGACTGATCGTATGTGCTAATTTCACATCTGTGCATATAGAGCATAAGATTGGCCCAGATTTTTCCAGGACCTGCTCCACCTGTGGCGAAATATATCTGCCTTTGTCGCTAATCTCTTCACGCACGCTCTCTACATGTACGTTGAACGTTGACCTAGTTTGGTATTATCACGTGACCTCGGATAATTTGCAGACGCGAAGCTAATCATGTCTTTCCTTTATTGTACAGTATACACATATCATAATTGTTATACTCTCGTTTATGGTTTGTTTTTTTCTTCTACTTCCAGCAATTGTAATTTTAGAAATACATTAACAGTTTTTGTAAAATAAGTTATAATTAACATTGAAATCTTCCAGTTCCCTCATCCCACAGCTTTAAACTTTATAGTTTGTTTATTTTATATGATTTGTTATGAAATATTACAATTTTACATTTTGTAATCGAGTATTAGAATACTTTATGAACTACTTGGGTACTCGAACGTTCCCATCCCTAGATATACATGTATATACATGAAAAAAATATACAAGAGCTGTCAGAGGAGACAGCATGCTCGACTATTCGAATCATTTGAAACAAATGCAATTTGAAATGATAGTGTCTCTAGCTGGGAGCGAACCCGCACCGTCACGGTGACAGCGCCTAGCCATGCAATTTCCTGCGACGCAACCAACTGAGCTAACCGGGACAACGCCAAAAAACGTTGATCGGATAGCCCTGATATACGTAACAATCACCGCATGACATCGGTAACGGGTTAATTTACTGATTAAAACAATAACAACTATGGCCATACATTCATTTGCAATCAGGAAAAATATAAACAAGTGAATGGTAAGGGAAAAATTCATTTCAAATAACAGAAATAATTCCTAAATGTACCATAAATATTAAACTGAATACGGAAATAACTATGAAATATTTTCGAATTTATTAGAAAACTTGTTAGTAATTTTTTATTAGAGACATTTACTTTCAGTCAAATATAAATCACTTCAGTAATGTTACAGAAAAAGAACTGAAATGAAAATATAATGGAAGTTTGAAGTTGATACCTTAAGTATTTGCAAAGTTATCGATGAAATGCACTTTAGTGAAAATATAAGTGAAACTAGAAATGTGTCCATAGGACACGGATGCCCCGCTATGCATCATTTTCAGACACTCAATTGCAATGATGGGAATAATACGCGATACACCACCCTGTCATGGTGAACATTTGTGTCAAGTTATTTTGAAATCCCTCCATTTATAATGAAGATACAGCCCGGACAAGAAAATTCTATTTTTAGTAACAGTGACCTTGACCTTGGACCTTTAGGCTTGGGTATTGTGCGGACACACTGCCTTGTCATAGTGAACATCTGTGCAAAGTTATTTTGAAATCCCTCCACTTATAACAAAGTAGCAGCCCGGACAAGAGAATTCTATTTTTAGTAACATTGACATTGACCTTTGACCTACAGGCATGGACATGGTACGTGACACACCGCCTTGTCATGGTGAACATTTGTGTCAAGTTATTTTGAAATCCCTCCATTCATAACAAAGTTACAGCCTGAACAAGAAAATTCTATTTTTAGTAACAGTGACCTTGACCTTGGATCTACAGGCATGGGTATTGTGCGGACACACCGCCTTGTCATGTTGAACATTTGTGCCAAGATATTTTGAAATCCCTCCATTCATAACAAAGTAACAGCCTTGACAAGAAAATTCTATTTTTAGTAACAGTGACCTTGACCTACAGGCTTGGGCATGTACATGACACACCGTCTTGATATGGTGAACAATTATACCAAGTTATTTAAACATCCAATAAGAAATAACAAAGTTACAGAGCGGACACGATTTTGCAAGAAAATTCTATTTTTGGTAACAGTGACCTTGACCTTGGACCTACATGCATGGGTATTGTACGCGACACACCGCCTTGTCATGGTGAACATTTGTGCCAAGTTATTTTTGAAATCCCTCCATTCATAACGAAGTTAAGGACCAACTGTATATTTTGCTTAACACAAAATTAAGTGAAAAAGGGGCATAATTTGAAAAATATTGGAAGCAGGGTTATGGGTCTTGTTGGTGATGATGTAGATTTTGATGGTGAAAATATATTTCAAGTTTCAAGGATATATCTCAAGTAGTATTAAAGTTAGGGGAAAATGCATATTTTGCTTAACACAAAATATAAGAAAAAGGGGAATAACTTGAAATATATTGACAGCAGAGTTATGGGTTTTGTTGGTAATGATGTAGAATTTGATGGTGAATATATATTCCAAGTTTCAAGTTGATATCTCAAGTAGTTTATAAGTTATGGACCAAAGTGCATATTTTCCTTAACGCAAAATTTAAGTGAAAAAGGGGCATAACTTGAAAAATATTTGTAGCAGAGTTATGGGTGTTGTTGGCAATGATGTAGAATTTGATGGTGAATATATATTCCAAGTTTCAAGTTGATATCATAAGTAGTGTTCAAGTAATGTACCAAAGTGCATTTTTTGTTTAACGGACGCCGACGCCGATGCCGACGCCGACGCCGACACCGGGGCGAGTAGGATAGCTCCCCTATTCTTCGAATAGTCGAGCTAAAACCGATCATCGTTATATAAACTGAATAATGTTGTTTATGTATGTTTTATTTTCATGTATTTATGATTTTGCTTATGTTAATTTGATTTATATATATGTATAGTTTTAGACGATGTTTACATACATGTATGAACTTAGATTATTTATTTTCAAACCGATTAGACTTCACTTTTGAACTACTTACATTTTGAAGGTCATTTGTTCAATAATCAATACACATGTTCATTACATTCATATCTATAAATAAAATGTGTCAATTTCATAAGCAAATATTATTATTTACAAAACGTGTTTCTTGGTTTATTTTAATACCATTGTATTTAATTAAATGACGATTGTCGGTAATTTCTCAGAATTAGATTTATTTTTTGAAACGAGAAAAATGATTGGTTTGAAGATTCTCGAGTTATAATTGGTCCGTTTTTTAAATATAGTTGAATCTCGCGCTTTCTTCTTCACTGTGAAAATTTTGTGTTACCGCGCACACAAATATTCTTGGATTGTTGTTTATTTGGAGCCTAACAGTGCTCAAATTTTAAGTTTTAAAACTTTTTTTGCGTATTTCGACTGTAATTATTCAAGTGGAACTGTATCGGTGAAAAGTTGCCTAAATTACAACGTTTTGCTGTCGAATCAGCTGATTTGACAGCTGGCGGAGGAATTTTACGTCGGTTTGTTTGTTTGACAATTTGAACGGGTTCGTCTCACAGTTATGTTTGGTTCTAAACGGTGACTTTGAAGTGATTATTTCAAGGATTATGACGACTTTTATAACTCTTATTGCAATTAGTCGTTTTTCCCTTGTGATTTAAATATGTCAAGGTGTTTGATACAGTCGGTGGACAGAGTTTTATGTCAGATTTGAAACTGAGGGAGCGTTTCAGGACTATTTATTGCGGAGTTTGCTTGTGTGCATTATTCTGGGACTGCTAATCAAATGGAAGAAAAAAAGCTCAGGTAGACAATATGGCCCTATCAGAAGGAAAGGGTTTGGTGCCACAAAAGGAGAGCGAGGAAGCCGGACGTATGAAGAAAGATCAGGCAGAAGGAGGGATTCCCGTCGGTATGGACAGAAATCGCCCTAAGACGTTGGAGGAGGGAAAAATGGGCCTATCCAGTCCACTTCATTCCGAGGAGGAAGGAATCGTTGTTGGGGACGAGGAGACGTATGCCTTGCAGGCGGAGTTGGCAGCGTAAGAGGAAGAGGAGAAGGAGCTGCGGGAGCAGACAAAGAGAGAGCTTCGTGAAAAGATTAAAAGGAAGCGCAGCACGATTAATTCTTTGAAGGGTAAGGACGTTTTTTTTCAGTAAAGCGAGATGGTGAAAAAGTAATTGACATGAATACCCTTAGAAAGGACAAACATTTGGTTAAAAAGGTGCACCGTAAACTGAAAAGTTAGGGTTTGTCAGAGTCTGATTCAGACGAAGTGTCGGACAGTGATTCGTCGAGCTCGGATTCAGATGTTACCAGTTATGTTAAGAGTAAACGAAAGTCCTGCAAAAAGTCTACATTTAGTTCTAATTCTAGTTCTTCAGACTCTGATTCAAACTCAGCAGATAGCGCTGATAAACAGTTTAAATATAAGCACAAAAAATCCAAAAAATCTGGTATTAAGGCAAAATCTTCGGATAAAGTTAAAAATGTGCAAAGGTACCCGCATTCGCAGTTAAGGTACGAATTCGTAAGTCAAAATGTTTCCTTCACAGATTTGAGTTTAAATTATTTCGTATCGGGAGAAATCGAAATAATTTCCGACAAGCACATACGTTCAAGTGAACGTAGAGGTCGATTAGCTTTAGTGAAGAGATTGATGTACTTAAGCGTAACTTATTCATTTCCGCTTTTGAAATCGTATTATGCAGCAGTCTTGCGGGAGATTGAATTAGATAAAAAATCTTGGCAAGATGACTTTCATTATTTGGAAATTGCTTTTTTAAGCAAAACAGATTCATCAAAAAAGTCAGTCGGGTTCAAAATAAAAAAAATTTCGAAAGTCGGGAACGGAGACCACTATTGAAGACAGTACTTGGTTTTGTTCTTTTTATCAGAGAAACAAATGTTTGCATAAAACGGCTCACACGTTGATGGTTAAGGTAGGTTGAGGCTTGCTCAACATATATGTGCAACTTGTTGGCAAAAAGATCAAAAAAGCATCCCGAGAGTTCTTCTGCTTGTCCGTATTTCTCGGGATGACTCGCCCAGCCTTGTTTAATTGACGAAAATAAATTAGAAGTTATTTTTATTCCAAGATTTTGTTTTCAAAAGCGAAGTTTAATCAATGTCTCCGATGACAATTTACAGCATGAACGGCAGGTTGAAATTAAATGTCCTACTTATTCTTTTGAAAAATTTAAGATTCATACATGTGGTGGGTGTTCACTGTTTTTCGCTCCTTCCACACATATAGACTTACAGAGAAAATTACAAATTCATGAAGAAGTAAAGAGGTCGGGGAAATTTAATTATGAGTTTTGCAGAAAAGTGAATAATAAAATTAACGCTGAATATATGAGGACTATTCTTAGGAACTTTGATTACAATGATTTATTGGTCTGTGATTTATTAGAACATGAATTTCCGATAGGGTTTCTAGGGAATGAAAATGAAATGAATACTACTCGGGAATTGTGGAAATACAAAAATTATAAAGGTGCTAATGATTTTCCTTAGGAAAGTGTTAGGTATATTCAGAAGAAATTGAATGAAGATGCTTTGCTGGGGCCGTTTACAAAAATCCCTTTAGGAGTAATCTTCTTATTTCTCCTTTGAATTAAATTCCCAAAAAGATGTGTTTGATAGAAGGGTAATTTTAGATTTGAGTAGTAACTCGCAATGTTCTGTAAATAGTTTTATCGACAAAAACTTTTATTTAGGAGAATCAGTTAGTTTTTTTTCCAAGAATTGATGATTACGTTAAATTGATCTTAGCGAAAGGTCAAGGTTGATATCATAAGTGTTAAAAAAAGATATTTCCAGAGCATAAAGGCAGATAAGTATTGATCCTTCAAACTACAATTTAGTGTCATTTGTTTGGAAAAAAACATGTATTTATGGACACGGTTTTAAGTATAGGTTTGAAGTCTGCCGCTCATGTTTGTCAAAGAGTTACAAATGCTATTTCTTTCATCCTTTTTGGTATGGGTATAACTATTTTGAATTACCTTGACAATTTTACGGGGGTTGAAAGAAAAGTAAATGTGCATTTTGCATATTTAACATTGGGTTCGGTTTTACAAAAGTGCGATCTACAGGAAGCTCATAATAAGGCTGTCGAACCTACGCAGGTTATGTCTTTTTTGGGAGTGCTATTTTAATACCATTCGTATGACGATGGAAATAACTCCGGAAAGATTGAAAGAATTATTAGGGCTTATAAAAACATGGCTTCATAAAGATATAGCTTGTTTAAAAGACGCGCAGTCACTTTTGGGTAAGCCCATATTTGTAGCAGCTTGTGTTAAACCAAGCAGAGTGTTCATTAACAGATTGCTTAACTGGATTAGGGAAATTCATTGTACAGGAGTCAGTGAAACACTTTCTGTTCCCTTGGAGGTAAAGAAAGATTTGTTGTGGTGGGAGATATTCCTCCCATTATACAACGGAGTATCGCTAATGGATTTAGGTCCTTGGTCTAGCCCAGATAAAATTTTTCCTCAGACACTTATTTAGTTGGTTGCGGGGGATTTTGGAAAGAAAACTATTTTCATGCGAAGTTTGCAAAAACCGTGTTATTCTCAAAGTTGAACATAGGTTCTTTAGAGTTCATAACGCTGGTTATTTGTTTAAAATTATAGGGCACGCAATTTAAACATAAAAGATTAGTGGTTAATTGCGACAATTATCAGTTTTTATAGCAGTTAATGCGGGAAAAACTAAATCCCAGTTTTATTAAAGTTGTCTGAGGGAAATTTGTTTTCTAGCTGCATCGAACGAATTCGAATTAAGGGCGGAATACTTCCCTTCGGCAGAAAACAGGATCTCGGATCATTTGTCTAGATGGGATTTAGACGCGCTACATGAATCTAGGTTTTTTAATCTTGTTCATGAATACCCGCTTAAGGAGTGGTTGGTTCAGGAGCAGTTGTTCAGCTTCTCGAATCCATGGTGATTTCTTTTATTTACAGATGAAAAATTTACTCAACTGCAATCCGATCTCAGGGTCTCAAACAGGAACGCTAATGCTTCAGGGTCAAGAAGAAATTTAAAGACTCAGTGGGAGGCTTTTCTCTTGTTTTGTTTATATTTTAATCTTGCGTATTTGCCGGTTTCTACCGAAACTCTGCAGTTATATGCACAATTCTTAAGCAGAACCTTTAAGTCAGTTGAATCAATTAAAAATTACATAAGCGGCATTAAAATAATGCATCAATTAGTAGGTATAGAAACTGGCCAAATTAACAATTTTTCGTTAAATTTATCTTTGAAAGGTATAGCTCGCAACAAGTTGCATATTGTTAAACAAGCCTATCCTATTACACCAGATATTTTATTGAAAATTTTCGATAGTTTTGATTTTTCTTCAAAAGATAACTTAGTTTATGGGTGTTTATATTTGTTTGCCTTCTTTTTACTGGCAAGAAAGTCAAATTTAGTACCAACCACCCAGAAGGATTTAAAAATCCAAAATTCTTATTAAGAAAACACATTACAGTATCTAATAACGGACTTTTGGTAAACATTTTTGGTCCAAAACGATTCAGACCGGAGAACGTGTTTTACAGGTACCTTTAAGACAAATTCATAGCTCACCGCTATGTCCTATTTCAGCATACAAAAAAAAATGATTGCGTTGATACCTAGACCGCCAGATTCACCTTTGTTTGTATTGCGATCGGGAAAAGTAGTCAATTATTCAATGTATATGAATAAATTTAGAGATAGTCTAGAAATGTGCGGGTTTGAGTCAAATTTGTTCATTGTTATCGGATAAATTGAGAGTTTCAGAAGTTGTCAGTAATAAGATTTCTAATTTATATAGGTACTGATTCAACTTCAAGATCTTCGTTCACTTTAACACCTGGTTGCTTCTGCCTTTATCGGAGAAGTTGCTTGTCTTCAGACGGATGTTTTGACATTCTGGACAAGTGGATATTCAAAAGTCGCAGGGGTAAAGTGTCGTCGAATCTTGAACAAATTGAAATCTTGACTTGACATCATTTGATGATGTATGTATTTTGTTATTTTGTATACAATTTATGTGTTCCTTTTTGATTGTGATAAAAAAGATCTATTATGCTCTTTATTTTCAGGAGTCAGAAAAGTTTTAATCGTGGGTGAGTCGATTGTAAAAAATGTCGTTCCGTTCGAGGGAGCCAGAGTTTTGGCCTTTCCAGGGTCAACTATCAATCGTTTGGCTTTACTTTTTGATAACAACAAAATATTTGTTGGTGATGCGGAATATTTGATTTTACATGTTGGAACTAATGATGTCAAAAACGGCTCGTCAGTTTCAGAGATGACTTCATTCTTTTCCAATTTAATTGCAAACATAAGACGAACATTTTCAAATTTGCATATAATTGTTTCGGCGAATCTTCCTCAACCGGTCGATCATTCATCTACTAAGCAAACTATTCATGATTTTAACAATTTCTTGGATGCAACTCTTTCTAAAGATTTCATTTTGTGCATTCTTATAGGCCGTTTTGTTTCAAAGGTAAACCGAAATCTTACTTGTTTGCGGTTAGAGACGGAGGATTACATTTAAATACAGATGGTAGTAATAGATTAGGCTATTTCTATTTCAGGGTAATTTTCACCTTGAAAATTTGATATTTGAATTTATAAGGTATGATTGTTTTGCTTGACATTTGTTTGATTAACATTAGTTTTTGTTACTCGAACATTAATTTGACAGAAATGTATGTCTTTATAAACAAGTAATAGGCATTCCAATGGGTACTAATTGTGAACCCCTTGTTGCTGATCTGTTTTTATACTGTTATGAAAGAGATTTCATGTTATCTCTTTCTACCGAACATCAAGATGATATTATTACAGCTTTTAACAACACCTCGAGGTACCTTGATGATTTATTAAATATAGATAATAACCATTTTCCATCACTGGTTAATAAGATTTATCCTAAAGAACTACAGCTTAACAAAGCGAACACTTCAGAAAAGCAAGCAAACTTCCTTGATTTAAATCTATCCATCGAAAATGGTTACGTCACTACTAAAATTTATGATAAAAGAGATGATTTTAATTTTAATATAGTAAATTTTCCGTTTCTAGACGGCGATGTTCCTCGTGCAACTTCTTACGGGGTTTATATCTCACAGCTTGTTCGCTTTTCAAGAGCTTGCAACGATGTGAATGATTTCAATGAACGTAATCTTTGCATTACAGAAAAACTTTTAAAACAAGGTTATCGGTATCACAAATTAAGGAAAACCTTTTGCAAGTTTTATCGCCGATATCCAGATCTAATTCATAAATACAGCTGCAGTTTAAAATCACTATTGCAACAAGGAATTTCACAGCCAGTTTTTAATGGAGATTTAATTTATAAACTTAAGAAGATAAAAGGCGATGCAAATTTCTCCCGGTTATTCGTAAAAACCATCTGTAAATTTAAAAAGAAAGGTTACCAACATGATATTTTACAGCGCTCTGCAGGCCTGGTGATTAACCCATCTACAGTTGATCATTATGCTTACCTCTTTGGTTGCACGACGGTGGCAGGGGTGTAAGAGTTTATGAAAGTTTATGGGGAAATCTTTTCTTAAAAGAACCTAAAAGCTCGATTTGTTTCTTTTATCCCTGTCATCGTGTTCTTGCTGATTTTACTCCAGGTGCTCTGGTCTCGGAAAGATCATTGAGTACCCGCCCTTTGGCTTTGCAATGCTATTAAATTCTTATGTTTATATGTTTGTATGCTTTTGCATGCAACATTGTTGAGCTGATGGGTGGGTTGGAGTTATTTCACCAAGACAATTTGTACTTGTTTTGTGATACGAGAACCTGTTGGGGCAAGTGTGAGGTTGGTGCACCCTAGAACCTGGTTTAAACCCCCAGTGGCAATTTGTTTTGCCACTGACCGTTCCAAGGCGGTATCCCCAAAGGTTCTCTTGTTTATTAATTGTTTGTGGCGTCCTATTTGAATTGACATACATATATAAAACATGCGCGCTCTCTCTCTCTCTTCCTCTCTTCTTTTTCGCTGCGTGGGGAGGCTGTGTTTTTTGAGTGTGGCGATTCCTGATATGCATATGTTGCTTTTTTATTATTTGATTAATTTGCTTTGTGTTTTGTTGTTGTTGTTGTTGTTGTTTCTGTTCCTTTTGTTTGGCCTGTGATTGCCGGTTTTTCTGATTTGTGTAATTTATTATTGTAATAGCATGACATTTCAATTAAAGCTATTAGATTTGAATCAAATCTGATATGACAAATAAAAGATCAAATATATTCTTTTAGTGAAGTTTATTTTATTTTATTAAAAACCCCGATAAGGAATTTAATTGCTGTTTTTTAATGTTGTTCATGTTTATGATTAATTCATGTGTTTATCAAAAATGCTTTGATATTTATTTATTACACAGTATTGCTTTTCAGAGTCAGTGATACAGGACCCCAGCTGTAGATACATACATCTGTTAAAAGTGATAATGCAGGTTTTGACTTGAGCAAGTCGATAATAGTCATCCACTGCTGAGTAGATGGTCCCTCACACATAAATAACTTCATCGTGAAGACCCGTGGCATACCACCGACACTGAGCAACAGTTCTCTCCACTCCTTGGATGTCATTTTAATCGCACAGAGTTTAACGGTGATACTCCGTGGAAGCTGGCCGACATCAAGGAACAGTTTCCGCCAAGCAGAAGATGTCATTGTAACATACGTTAGCTCCACATATTCTAGATTTGTCATTGCAGTTAAGCGCGGTATGACGTTACACATATCAATAAACCCGAGCCTTAGAAACTGGAGCTGATGCTGTAGCTGCGTTAATGTATGATTGATTTGGATCATCTGGATGGATGGCATGCGGCCTAAATCTAACGTTCTGAGGACCAGTGCTGTACGTAGATCTTCAAGCAAGGAGCTACTGGCACTAGCAGTCATCTGAAGCCATGGCCGGATCTCGATCTTTTCGAGACATGTAGTGTTAACGTGTAGTTCACTACATGGTAACACATAAAGATGTAATAACTTTAGCTCATTCAGACGATGTAGATCCAAGGTAACGTCACAGTGACGGTGGTCCTGATCCGCGTGGTCAGAGCAATATATTGCGTGCAGACTGAGCTGTGTTAGTGTTGTGGTCTGGCTGATATAAGCATGCAGACGTTTCATGTTACTGTGAGTCATGTAAACGGTCGAAAGATACAACGATTGTAAGCATGTCAGCCCTGTGAGCGCAGTTATAGTGATATCGGACAGAGTCATATGTGCCTTATAACTAAGTCCTGATAGTTTCAGACATTCCAACATACGGGCTGATTCAGTGAGGACTTCAGCCAGCCATACTGGTTCCTTTTCACAGTCTTCTACTTTCAATGTCTTCAAGGAGTTGAACACACCAGGATCCAGAGATGTCACGAAGACACCTATCTTCTCATCTGGATGCAATAGATTTAGCGATTTAACGTTTTCATTAAAATGCATTATTGATTTTAAAGATTTAAATTCATCCTCCAATTGGCTGTCATCAAGCAGGATGTCATATAGATTGATTGAATCATTTTCATTTCCTTTTTTCAAACTTTCTTGAAAGCACTGCACCTGCATTGACTGGTAAGATTTCAATGTTCTCCTATCGTCTAAATTCACCATTTCTGTAGGACTTTCAATTTCTATCCTATATCTGCATATAATTCTGTCAAGGTCAACAATCTTCTGAAGCTCATCAGAAATACATGTATATACTTCGTAATTCATACCGCACACAAAAACAACCAAGTTGGACATTTCTAAAGTACTCTCCAGGGATGAAAATGCTTTAAAAGTAGTTAGTTTTACAGTATTGTTTTCCCATTCTGAAGTTATATATGTCGCGGAGAAGAACTCCTGTACAGATTTGTGTTGAAAGAATACTTTATACCGCCTTTCTGCCACTATGCTATTCTGCTTGGTTTGACACAACAGCCCGACTTTTAAACAAAAATCGATTTCTTGATCGGTCATGTACTGGTTTACTACTTTTCTATCAAATATTAAAGATGATTCTCTTTTCTCGCTAAATAAACAATAAAAAGCTAATTTTCCTAGCTTTATTAAGATGTTGAAATAACGTTTAGATTTCTCGTTCTCTTTCATACAGTTTAGTAAAGCAGTGCTATCGTTCGCCTGTACATGTATATCCGGTATGTCCTTTTTGTTCAGACCACGTTCAAGTGTAAATTCAGTAATGTTACTGTAAATTTCACATTTTGATTTACCAATGGGAAGACCACCAAAGAACAAACACATAAGCTGAAGCAGAATATAGGAAATGTAAATAATATCTCCGATGTGAACTGTCTTGACTTCTTTATCGAATTCTGCAATATTTTACCCTGCTAAGTTCAAGTTGTTTTCATTTAGTATTCGCACTACATTTTTCTCTAGCAAATTACGTGTCTTGTCATCGAACATCATGATTTCCACGCGTCGGTCAATATCATTTGGCGACAGTCCTATAGTTCCAATTTTCCAGTCTCTTGTTGTTGTTAACACAGTGCAGGTGTCCGGATGATTGTTGTGCGGTACCTCAGGTTTTCTTGGACAGTGACCTGGATGAGTCCACTCATCCAGGCCGTCCAGGATGATTAAGCATTTCTTACTGTGCAAAATTCTTCGTATGAACTCGTTTGTGTACTGCTGTTTACGAGAAATATAAGTGGACACCATTTTTATAACCAAATCATCGAGACTGCATGTCAAATCACTTTGATACTCCCTTAAATGTATCAAAAACAGAAAATCGAAAAATCTCATCGCCTTTAACTCATCTTCGTATTTAACTCTAAATGCCGTCAGAGGAGATTGACTTTGGCACCATGTCATGGTAAGCTTCTGGGATAGAGAGGTCTTCCCAAATCCTGCGTTTGCCGTTATGTATATTATATAAATATCACATCCCATTGGGGGAGACAGTACGAAATGTTAACCCGAGAGAAGTAATGTCAACCGAGGCGTTATTTTATTACACCGAACATCCGAACATTTGTTTTTTTTAGAGATCTTGACTATGACCAAATTAATTGCTTATCTCCCTTGGTCAATTACGCATGCGTAGAAGTTAATTTGTAATCGGATTTCCAAGATATTTATTTTTAGATCCACGCGAGGGTGACAGTATACTGTCGCATATCTGACAGTAGAAATTATCTCCCTCTGACGTCACATTACGCTATATAGTAAACTAATCACGTGAGGTGTAATAAATTTCTATATCGAACGTTGTCGCTGAGAAATATTTGACTAAATGTAGTTTTCTTTCCATTTTGTCCATTTTCCAACTTGTGTGTATCTTTTCCTGGTTCAAAATAGTAAGGGTTATCATAAGCCCACATGGGAGGTAGGACATACAATTTGTCCAATTCAACTTTATGTTCCTCAACCAGAGGGCTAGCTGGGATCATGGATTCATTCTGTCGGTAAGACCTAATAAGGTCTTTTTTAAAATCTGTAAAATTAAAGATTGACAATGACGGTTGCACAGAAATATGCTAGTACGAGTATTTATAGAAATCCGGTCACAAGTTCCTCGTACTACATGAGTCCCCGGAACGAATATTACTAAAAATTAGTTGGCTTATACACTCAACCAAAGTTCTAATTGGTCACTTTTTGTCCGTATGTTTTAATTAGAAAGACATTGAATAAACTCTTTATTTATGATCCTATGTCAATAACAGTCTTCAACTTAAGTTTTAATCTTGTAATAATTGACTTCGGAACAGTTTGGCGAGAGTTATCCTTAATTTTGCTAAAAATGCATTTCTTACATAAAAAGGTAAAGCAAACAGAAATTTGCTCTTAATTTCTTGTGGTGTTATAAAAAAAACCTCATTAGTAGGAAAAACATAAAACCTTATTAATCAACAGCACATTTGTCTAAATAAATCCCTTTCAAAGTATCCAATGTTTAAATTACCTCCCTTTCAATTAAAGACTGTTCTAATTTTGACCTTGCGGTGTTAGTAAATGGTATTGGATTCATTGAAGAAAACAATCAATAAATATTAAAAAGACATTAGATAATTGATTTCAAGACAAAGCAGTATTTTCCACAACCTCGCTTGACGTAGGGAAGAAAAGAAACTAGCATACATTTTAAATATATACAATTGATGACCTATTAGAACTTTGGTTGAGTGTATAGACATACATGATTATACCGATGTATGATTTGTCGTATAAACACTAACATTTTATTTTAAACTTATTTATTTTACATCGATTGTGATGAAAGTTATTCCAACTTATATAAATCACGCTCAATTACTGCTTCCTGGGTTTCCAACCAGTACTCGCGCCGAATAAGGATTGAGGGAACTACAGACGAACCTCATCCCTGGTGGGACTCGAGCCCGCAGTCTCCGGATCTAGAGTCCGACGCTCTACCCCTAGACCACTGATCTTCCACACTAACATTTTAAAGTTATAATAAAACTTAGTAATAGACAAAATGGTTAAAACAAATAGAAATATCTCGATGAACCGCTATTCAAGAATAATCCATGTAGTGGTCTAACTCGGTTGCGCAACAATGTAATATATTGTTTGATTTGGTTTTCGCTATGTTGTTAACAATTAGTGACATGCATTACAAAAGCGCTCACAAGAATTAAGAATTTAAAGGGACAAATGATCGTGATTAACCTGGTGAATAAATGCAATGCCTGAAAACACAAATCAAAACGAAACCAATGTTGCTCATATTTGCTATTTTTTCGCTGTATCGCTTTGAACTTCCCTTATTTAACGTCTGACCAAGCTCCACCCTCCCCTCACAGACACTTGTTTAGGGGTCCTTTGCTGGCCCTATATGCCTATAGAGTTATATAGGCCTATATATAGGCTTACAGGTCTCTAGATTCAAAAGTGGGCAATTTCAGGAAATAAACAGATGATCTACTGCATGAGATACAACTACAATCACTCAGAACACAAAATATCCCAGTTTGAAAAAAATACCCGTTCATGTATAATTAACCATACAGAACATAACAAACTAAACAGTCTTCACGGTATCTGTTCTTTTCCGAAATTATGCAAATTACGTCATTTACGAAAACGCCCATAGTTTCAAAAATGAGTAAATTAAAAGAAAATGAAGAAATTATTTGACAATTGTTTGAATCAAACCTTGAAAATAACAAGCAATCTCGGTAAGTGTCTGTTGTTTTGATGGTCAACATTCTTTTACTTGATTTTTATTTAAATTACACATTGTACGTACAGGAAACATACCGACGTTTTGCGGACGTTCAGAATTTTCCGTCAAATTTAACGTTTTTTTTAACTCGGCTCTTATGCGCAGAGAAGTCGTTTTTCAAATAAACCGGAATCAATCGGAAAAGAACAGATATCGTGAAGACGAAGGTGAAAAGTTCCGGGGGCTGTGATAAAAAAATTGGATTTTCTTCCGTTAATACGAGGATTTATGTTTAGTTACTGGGGTCATCGGAGAGATAAAGGAATAATCTATCAACGGCGATCAATACTTGTTCGGTAAGTTACGATTTTGTCTTTGAAATCGATGAAGTCTTTTGAATGTACTTTTTATCGTGAAATGGTAAGACCTGTAAGCCTATATATAGGCCTATATAGCTCTATAGGCATATATGGCAAGCAAAGGACCCCTAAACAAGTGTCTGTGCCTCCCCTTAGTTGGGTTTATTTTACTACCAGCTATCTTAAACTGAAATCAAGGTGTAGCGACGGTTAAATGAGACAATGCTAAAAAGTACTTCTTGTATGTACAACGTGTATATACTAGAGAAAATAAAACATTTATCGCTTGTAATGAACATAGGGCATTCTTTACAGATGGTTCTAATGATTATTATACTGCATGGACCTGTCAAGACCTTATTCAGGCGCTCACATTTTTGTTGGATAATATTTATTTGAGATTAGGTACCTCTATTTATAAACAAGATATAGGCATCACAAAGGGTACTTATTGTGCGTCACCCCTTGTTGCTGATCTGTTTTATACTGTTACGAAAGAGTCTTAATTTTGTATCTTTCTACCGAACATCAGGATTGCATTATAACATCATTTTACAACACCTCGAGGTACCTTGATGATTTGTTGAATATAGATAATAACCATTTTCCATCTATGGTAAATGAAATTTATCCTAATGAATTACAACTTAAGAAAGCGAACACTTCAGAAAACAAGTAAACTTCCTTGATCTAAATCTGTCCATTAAAATGTTTACGTCACTACCAAAATAAATGATAAAAGAGATGATTTTAATTTTTATATAGTAAATTTTCCGTTTTTAAATGGAGATGTTCCTCGTGCAACATCCTACTGGGTTTATATCTCATAGCTTGTTCGATTTGCAAGAGCTTGCAACGATGTTAATGATTTCAATCAGCGCAATCTATGCCTATTAGAAAAAACTTTTAAAAAAAGGTTATCGGTATCACATATGAAGGAAAACCTTTTGCAAGTTTTATCGCCGATAATAAATCTCATTCAAAAATACAGGTGCAGTTGAAAACTCGCTATTGCAACATGGTATTTCAAAGTCTTTTATGGAGATTTAATTTATTAACTTAAGAAGATAAAAGGCAATGTTAATTTCTTCCGGTCATTCGAAAAAGATCATCTGTGGTACATTTAAAAAGAAAGGTTACCGACATGATATTCTATAGCGCTCTAAAAGGCTTGGTGATTAACCCATCTACAGTTGATCATTATGCTTACCTTTTTAGTTGCACGACTGCAGATTAAGGAGTTTATGAAGGATATGGGGAATTCTTTTATAAGAACCCAGAAGCTCGATTTGTTTCTTTTATCACTGTCAATGTGTTCTTGCTCATTTGACTCCATGAGCTCTGCTCTCGGTTAGATTATTGAGTACCCGCCCTTTGGGCTTTGCAATGCTATTAGCTTCTGATGTTTTATATGTTTGTATGCTTTGCTTGCAACACCGTTGAGCTGATGGGTGGGTTTGAGTAATTTCACCAAGACAACTTGTACTTGTGTGTTGATATGAGAACATGCTGGAGCAAGTGTGAGGTTGGTGCACCCTAGAACCTGGTTGACCGTTCCAAGGCGCTAACCCCTCGAGTTCTCATTTTTGTTGTTTGTGTTTTTTTAACTGATCATTTATTTACCATGCTACCTCTCTTTCTCTTCTTCTTTACTGTGTGGGGAGGCTGTTTTTTTCTTAATATGACAATTCCTGTTATGCATGTTTCACCTTTTCATTTAATTTGTGGTATTTGCAGATATCTGGACATTTGATAAAGCGAGAATATGTTGTTATTGTTTATAACCGATGTCAAGGTTTTCTTCTCCTTCCTAAATAATGATGAGATCGATAATTTGTAACTTGAAATTCTTAAACAGATTATCTGACTGTCAAATTTAGAAATTTATGGCATGTTAAGACACGGTAACTTTAATATCTGTTTTTGCAAATTTCCTCACTTTTATTAAAGAATCCAACGCTACATTTTCCACAACCACGTTTTTTTTCTTTTCTTTTTAACGGAAACGAAAACTTCCAAGGGAAACATATCGGTTATAAAATTCCTCCGATATTTGCATTCAGTGGCATCATTGATGTAATAGGAGTTTAATCAGTTTTCCAATGAGTTTTCCATTTCATTTTTTAAGTTTACATATTGGCTCAGTATATGTTTAAATCGGAGAGAGAATACAGACCTGACAAGGTCGCAAAAACACAATAAACATGGTAAAATCAGTTCTGATCAATTGATCTGATATTTCACTACCCTGTTAATCACCAGGTTCAACACGATCATACACTCGAACCAGTCAAACGGCGGGCGCAGATGCATTTTTCGTGCGTCTAAATTCATATTTGAATGATATTCGAGTATGAGCGTGTTTACCATGTTTACAGGATATGTATTTTAAACGAATGAGAATTCTTGTTATTACACATAACTTTTAGTGACGTCAGATCGATTAAATAGTTGGCTACAATATTTAGGAATTTTAGGTGACTTCTGAGTCGGTGGAAATTGCATGTACGGTGTAGCCAAGAAAGAAAAGTAATATATTATTAAGCCACAAATCCTACAGTAAAGGTGGTTTGGAGATGAGAAAGAAATCAATAAGATGCAACAGTTGGTTCGAATATTCCAATCTTACATTAGACTTAATCATGAACATATTTTTGGGTTGATCAAGTTCCTATTGCTTTCATTTCAATAGAATTAAGAATAAATAGTGAGCATACTCTTGAGGATTGAATAAAAGATAGCAAATATGTGGAGTGGGTAAAACTGTAGAGATTGACTAGTCAAAATTTGATAAGAGGAAATATCATCGGGGTAAGAAGATGGATAGATGGGGTCTTGGGTCTTTGGGGGAGCAACAAATAGGAAGGTGTTTAAGATCTGCGAATATTATTCATTACCCCTACATGCAAAAAAGAAAAATGAAATAAAGTCGTTAACTTTCAGTACATTACTTACCTTGTCTTAGTCGGAATTCTTTTAAGGTTAATCTTTCCCAAAACCCATACGGCTTGTCCATACCTAGAATAAAGAACTAGATTGTGTCGAAAAATACTTAAAACTTCTAAGCTTACTAAGTGGCCCATTTGATCTCTACATTTAACTAAATTGCGGAGGACAAGATGATTGTAAAGAGGTGATGCAAAAGATAAATGTCAACAAAACCTAAACGTAATTTTTCGGCCCAATACTGACCAATACATATTAACCTATCGGCTAGAGCATTTTCAATACTTATTAATAATCAAGATTGTATCTGTCATTCACCTATAGTCAGTGTAAAAAAATAGTTAACATAGTTAACTTATTTTTATTTTTAACATTTTCTTGTTTACCCGAATTTCAAGTTTAAAACAGGCTTTGCGTAGCTTCCTTTGAATTGTCAAAAAATATCATTTTCTCTGATCGGCAATGCACATACATGATGGGTGTTTTAAGCTGATTGTGCACATGTCGAGTTGATTCTGCAATTCCGTATAGATATGATAAAGTGTTAATATTGGATGTGGGTGCATAAAGTTTAATGATGGCATTAATTGCTTGTCTTTCGTGCATTTATATTGAAGTAATACACCGGGATGAGCTTCATCCTATTGGTTTCCTGTTATTGATAAATGTAAAGTACTCACGAAAATAAAGGTAAACAATTCTTTATTTACATGTACACGAATGTTCGCTCTATTGCCAATTGTATATATCATACAGATAAATAGAATTAAAGTAACACAGGTCAGTCGCAGGTGTCGTTATGACCTTGGGGGTACTGGTTCGATCCCCGGTTTGAACTGTTATAATATACAACCCTCAATTAAAATCTCTGTCATGCCCAGTTGCAATGTAACTTTATCCAGGATTACAAATAATCGCTTTTGTAGTAATCAGCTAATTCAACTTTATTTCTTCTAAAATATAAATATTATAAGACAGAAATAACCTTTAAGTTTTTCCTCAAATTCCTTTTCCTTCATTTCACCATGTTTTTCTATCTCGTGCTTTTTTAACTCTGCATGCCTTGTAATATCATCGGTGAGTTTGTAAGCGAGCTCCTCTAATTCCGTTTTCCTGACAGCTATAATTCTATCGATTTCAGCGACAGAATCTGTCTGAAGACTGGAGTAATGATCGTTGATTTTCTGCAGGAGATCTCTGTGTTCATCGCTAAACGTATCTTTAATGTTATCTCTCAGTGCCTCGGTTATATCCTTCTCGTGTATGGTAAGATCGTTTGTCTTTAACTAAAAGAAAGAAAAATGGGATGGAGTGGTCACCAATCTCTTACGCCAGTTGTATGCCCAGGACCATGGCGCATTGTTAAAGGCCACAATTAACATGAAATTCTCTCTTTTTCCAGTATGAGTACATATGCAAACAAACCTAACATAAGCGTAATACTCAGCCCATTCCCTGTCAGAATTTAAAACACAATCCACTTAACATGATTTACTATTGATTTATGGCGGCCGCCTAAGTCGCCCTGTGAGTCGTCTTAGTGTTGACTCATTATAGTTCACTGGTCACGTGTGATCTTAAGACCCATTCAATTGGCTCATAGAAAGAATCGTCTGAATCCATTGCCGGGTCAAGGTCGATGACTATTGAAGCCGGTGCTGGATCCTAAAGGTAGATTTCTACTGAAGCCGTGGGGCTTGGTTTTATGAAAGTCTTAATCACATTAGGCCGCTATATTTAAGCTTTGTGTAGGTTATTGATTAAAAAGTCCCATAGTCAGAACTTCCAAAGAATTATGGAATCCGAAATAGCATAGAGAAGTGAGGCAGATTTGACGAATTACACAGGTCATACACACAAACGAAAGAGGTGACTGCTGTAAAAACCAGTATTCAGATAGTCTGACAGCTTCTACATTCTAATTTTAAACTAAAGTTGATACATGATCCACAACTTAATATGTTTTCTGAATGTATCCAGAATAAAAAACATACCATTCTAAGTTTCTTAACACCATCTTGTGCCAAAGGATCGTTTAGCAAGCAGGCAGGGTCACATAAAAGGTTGATGAGATCATCAATGTAGTCTCTGAGGTCGCTGTCAGACAGTAAGTGATCCGCTGTGTGTCGAATTTCACGACCGACCTTCCGGGCCTGTACCAATATAATATTAAAATATTCTAAGTAGCAAATTTGATTTGGTTTTATTTACCGTGATATTTAAATTTTATTTATTGTATATACTGAACAAAATGATCGCTAGCTAGGAACATGTTTTTCCCCTCCCCCTGGGGGAATTTCGTAGACATTATTTTTCTGAAAGCCTGTTATGTCCCGGATATTTTGCAGTTTGTTTGCATTCTGGCGAGAGGGGGCATAAGGGTGTTACTGAGGTTTTTTATATGTTACACTTTAATTTTGTAGAAAAAAATATATGGATTTTGAACCTGCAATTCAGATCTAATTTCTAGCTGTGATTTAGCAAAACTTTTATTTTTATATAAGGTTAAAGTATTCTCAGTGTATTGGTCATATTTTCATTTTAAAAACTTTGCTCTAACCTAAGACTTTTAGTGTATTACCAACATTACCCTAAAAATATTTAATTTAAGTCAGAAACTTACCTGTAAGATTTTTATTTGTTAGCAAGTTTAAGCAGTGTTATATGTTTTTGAACATGTTGAAAGCTGCATGACCAAACAACATAAAACAGTTTGATTTTTAGGAAAATCATACCCGCAAAAGTAATAATTTTACCATAATCTGATATGTTACCTAATTGTTAATTCAAACATCATATTTATATTTTGGGATGACCAAGCATAGAATACAGTGTGTAATTGAATAATCGTGTTTGACAACTGTAAGTGTTCTTGAAACGTGCATGACTTCAAATTTTCAACATACATAACAATTTGTTACTCATTGAAATGAAGCTGATTTTATGTTATTTTTATTTATTTTTGAATGAGGTCGGCCTATATCTATCTGAAAAAAAAAGTATGCTCTGTGGAATTTTCGGATGTTAAGTAGCCCTCTATAGATAGCTAATTGCATTGAAATTCATTTTTTGAACTAACATTAATGATTGAAAGAAGTATTTTCCCTAAAACTGATAATGTTATACAAAAATTAATCACTCTACAATTATCTGAGAATAAATTATATATACAACAATAAATAGTAAATAGTTTATAGTGTACACTGTGTCATTTTTTTGGATTAAAATGTGAAAGAAAAATGTTTATATTTGTCCATTTTAAACTTTCAAAATCTCCGTAACATGTAATTCTTATGTTACAATATTGACATTATGTTATGAATTAAATGATTACAGAAAAGTCCTAAAATTGGTTCTGAAAGTCAAAAGAGATTTTAACATGAGAGATAAAAATATTGTTTTGGAAAGTGTTAAAAAATATTTGTATGTTACGTAATTTAATTAAAATTTAAAAACGATTGCTTAGAATAAAGAAAAAATATTTTTGAACCTTGTTATAGTTGTATTTAGTTAAACGCAGAGTCATTCATAATATTATAATTATGACATTTCCATAAAGTACACTAACTTAAATTAGAGTTGAAATTATTAGTTCTGGCCTTTAAGAGCAATAACAACTAATGTTACCATTAAATAAAACATGTGAAGTAAGAAAAGTAAATTGTACTTAATGAATCATTATTTTTTCCATTGTATAGCAAAAGTTTAAGAATTTTTGTAGAATAATATTTTTCTTAAGGATAAATTGTTTAAGAGAAATAACCTATTGTGAATGATAATTTGTGTAATGCAGGTGAGGGAAATGTTCAGACATATTAACTTTGATATATGCATACAACTTTTATTTAGGTAATGAATTCGCTTACTTGAGTAAAGAAGTTGTTAAATTACTGCTCATGGTGTTTCAATGTTTTAAAATATCCGCAGTGAACCTGAATATTTTAGATAAATAAAACTTCTTTTAATAATATTTCTCAAATAGATTTGAATCGGTTTATTCCTGTGAAATTTAAATTAAGTAATTTTTAAATTGGTTATAGAACAACTTTATCATAATACGAGGGATGATCCAAAATAACGTAGACTTTTGTTATAGTTTTTAGATTATTCAAGATACCACAAATAAAATTACACAAGCTCTAATCGGAATATGTCCAGCATATTTTTTACAAAATATCAGCAAAATAAAACATCACATAAAAAAACTATGAACAATTAAAATAGTACACTAACCGCTATCCCGCGCACGTCAAATTAGATCTTATAACGTCAACGACGTTAATTCACGGTCGCAGCGTTAGCGAAGCGGGGTATGTTCTAAGTTTCTTTAAATCGACCCCGTCACCCGAATGCGATGCCGGGGAACCCATTGATCGAACATAGTAGAGTATCATTGCTGGTCAAAGTCTCGCAAGTGGTCATGAGGCGATCAAAAAAGTGCCGAAGAAATGACCGGGAATAAAATACCCACAGTATCGCAGTACTTTTGCAACGGGCGTGTAACTGTTAAAATTACTCATTTCAAATTTGTATTCGTTAATATATAACAAGTATTTGCCTTGTGGACACAGTCTGTGTTGCTGTTTACTCAAGAGTAATTAAAATTATAAATAACTTATTTATTCTTATTTGATAATGTATGACTTCGTAATGATCCAAATACCAAACAAAAACATTTTTTGAAAAACATATTTGTTAATTAATTATTAACACACCTTTAAAAATGGCATTTGTTCGGCAATATCCATTGCACGGTACCTCATCCAGTCTAGAATAAGTCGAAAAGCGCCTCAATAGTTAGACTTTAGTCCTCTTCAATTGCCTCCCGGCTTGACGTCACTGCCGTAACGCCGATTTCTTTCTTTTTTTCCTTACCCAAGACCTATTAAATGGCTCTTCTGACAGTAAAAAAACACTGGTACCAATTAAAAACTAGAGCTCGGCTTACGGACGTTTTCATTTGCTTCTGCTAAATTATTAAAGCTTTTCATGAGGTGATTTTCAGAGACCATGACAGTTTTTAATAACAGGTATTTCCGGACTATCTGGCGGCAACATTTCTGACGTTTTAGCGTTGGTGATAGCTCTCTTAAATATTGCCTGTTATTAAAACGCATAGTCAGAATGACGTAAAATTTCAGCATGACATCATTTGTATACCGTGCTTTGACGTTGCGAAGTTTTGCTCTTTTTCCACTAGTAGTTTTGTTTTTATTGACAGGTTTATGCTTTATAAAGTACAACGGCAACGGCGTGCGCCGCCTACATGTTACCATGGTTATTCAAATAAGTAACGCGCTATTGAAATTGATTAAATACATGAATATTTTAGCTCAGTTTGTTACGTTTGTGTTCTGATTTAATTTATTATATAATTTATTGCGAACGTGTTTCAAATTACGATGCAATGACAAAAGTCTACGTTATTTTGGATCATCCCTCGTATATTATAATTTAAAGATGTTTATCAACTTTAATTTAAATTAATTGTTTGCAGTTTTTTGCTTTATTTTCTTATTATTTTTGCTGGTTATTCAAGTACAAAATCGGTAACATATTATAAGACAATAAAGATGTAAATAGAAAACTTTATTGCTTCAAACAATTTTAGATTCTTTCTTGTCTACTTTTTGTTAGAAATAATTAAATATTTTTTTATCTTAATTTCGCACATCTGGACTTTATGTTACAGCCCAAAATCAGTGTGAACGTAAGCCATATTGATAGCTTTGTTGTTTGTTGTGCAAGAAGAGGAAAACAAATACGGCCATCTTCATCACACACATTTAATTCAAGACATATTGAACAGTCCACATATCATTAACCTCTAAATTTAACAATATATGAATTAAAAATGCATTACTGTTCAATATCTTAATTTCATTTTGTATCATAATTCTTATATATTACCTATATTTAACATGTTTAATACAGGATAATAAATTGCAGACAGTTGTTAACTTGAAATTCCTATTTTGTTTGTTAGCTTTCTTTGAAAACAATTGATTGAATTATTAACTAAAATCACTATCTCTTATGAATATAAGGGTAAATTAAAAAGGAAATTTCATCTTAAAATGTCTCATTTACTAACTAAGAGCAGGCTGATGTTCGTTGGTTACTTTAAATACATAACTGTCACAATTTATCATGTAAGAAGGTATGTATTGTGCAGTTACTAAAATTGGTTAATAATTTCATTTGGGTAACACATGTAAAGATAGTGATTTATTACATGTAATTTACTTTTATTTAAGTTGTGTGGCTAAATAACCTTTATAATTCAGGAAGAGGTGTATTTAAAAAACATTCACACCAAAACTTTAACTTTATAAACTTTAAACGTAAGTATATAATATAACATATTACTATAATGTAAGGATATTTACGAAATGTTTAAAAAGTTTACCTTTTAATCACACAGATGTCTTTAAGTGTTTATTTATTTATAATTTTATTTATAGATAATGTCTTTCTTTGTCATGTTTAAGATGTTTTGTTGCATTTTTTCAGATATTGTGGTTTTTGGTATTTCCAATATATATATGTAATTATTCACATACATTTAACAATAAGTGTGTCTTAAAGTGGCTGTTTTACATTAAGGTTCTAAATTGTTATAAATATTAATATATTTAACATATCAAACACAAATTACTTGCTTATGCAAGTAAGAAATGTTTTGTATATCTTATTATACTAGGTTTTGATGTTAAGTAACATATCTAAATTACTGTTTTAGACCCATTACTTAAGTTGCAGCTGTTTCATTGCATTAAAAGGTTAAAAAACATCTCTCTGGTGTAGAAAAACAAGTTTTCTTTAAAAACTTTCATTATTGCCGAATATTTCTTACTAACATAGAATTTTCTCAAAGGTAACATATTCAAACAGGCGTTACGGTAAAACGCTCACTAGACAGAGTGCAAGCAAATTCCAAAATACGTAGAATAATATAGGCTTTCAGAAACACATACTCTCCTCCCAGGGGGGAGGGGGTCTATTGGCAGCTCAATGTCTATCAGCTACCACTACTACCGATTTTTCTTGCCGTTTTGTTTTAAATTTTCATTTTACTTTTCGTCAATTGTTTTGGAAAAACAAAGCAAAGCGTTTTTAGAATGTTATATTTCAGTAGACACCAGTCTAAGCATTATGAATATTGTTATATTGTATGTGTGTTTTTTTTTATTTTTAATTAAATACTATGATGATAAACATGAATAAATATATTGATAATACAAATATTATAAGCCTTAAGCATAATGTATGTATAAAGTGTCTTTCCAGTATCTACTTTACTCTAATTATTACCTTAGTGCAGATGTTAGGTTCCGTGGCCAAGTTGTATTGCATTTGTGTTGAAAAGGACAAGTTATTGATGATCACCGACACGATCCCATTGAAATCTGTCTCTACGAGCGAAGTTGTGTTAGAATATCCATCGGGTGGAAAAAAACACTTTGCTACCTCGAATGCGTCAGTACACCATTTCTGAGGATTTGTGTTTTTCCACGACGGTCCTCTAAATCTATGGTCTTTGCATATAGCGTCCATGAGAATATTGCAAACACCTAGGGAACACAATTGCTTGGGGCCTTGAACTATATGACCATGACTTCTACTCCTTGTACACTGCGGTAAGCTATTTATTGTACATTTGCACG
Organism: Corbicula japonica; assembly: GCA_038501625.1. Classification (NCBI taxonomy): domain Eukaryota; kingdom Metazoa; phylum Mollusca; class Bivalvia; order Venerida; family Cyrenidae; genus Corbicula; species Corbicula japonica. The sequence continues at coordinate 496,949 of JAZAYU010000169.1, forward strand.
TGTTTTGTATATTTGCTGCTGATACGAGATGCAGCAAGCGCTGGTGATGCCGATCAACCTCTGCACTGACAAAATCTGTCAGAGCATCTTTAGTAAAGAGGAGAGCCAACGCACCCTTTACCCAATTTTTAAATTCCTTCTTTGTCAAAGTTGGAGCCAAGCCTGCCATTGCCGTATTTGACTTGATATCACTTTTAACATTAAAGCAACGACTTCTTTAATTTGATAGAACATATCCTATTATTTCATGACAGTTGAAATGCTTTATCATTTTTTATTCACGTTCTGTAGATTACAACACTAGATTTGTTTCTATTTGTAATATATATTTAAACCAATAATATATAGTTTAGTGAGCCTCCGTCGAGCGTTACAATTACTTCTTGGGCATGTTTATTGTGTTTTGTTCAATGAGTGTCAGATTCTTTTTGTCCCATGCTTCAAAAATGATTAAATGAGTGAAATTATACTGGAACCATAAGGAAGTCAAGTTGTCGAGGAAACACTGTCGTGATGTCACAAAAAGGGCGCGATTCTAATTCTACAGGTTGGTGTAATTAAGAGCAGTCAGTTGGATGACTCGGTAAGTTACATATGTAGGGTAAAATATTCGTAGTGTTGTATTACAGGAAGAACACGGGTAAGCATTTGATAAAAAGTTGTCTGGATTTATGATTTGTGCTGTCCACAACGTTTATCGATTATAGATCGTTGTTTTGCTGGTTCCATGATGTGTATCAGTCCTGAAATAAAAACTTTTTAAATGAAGACTTAGATACGTTATGTTATAATGTTGCGTAGTTTAATAGCAAGGTATTTTATTTGTTTGCATTTAAAAAATCGATTAACAAAAATTAAACTTTTCAGAAGACAATTAATTTCTCTAGAACTTTTTCCATAAATTTTCCATTTTATATGAATTATTTTTTTTTGTTGAAAAAACATTCACATTTGCAACCTAATGAAGTTTTGAAGATAGTTGTTCACGTTTCAGGGCGAAAATATTAAGTGTTATCAAAAGCAAATGTTGTTATATTCTTGCTCAGAAGTAAAATACATGCACACTTACATCAGGTCCTAAATGGGACGCGACACGGGAAGAGGCACCTTCGGATAGTTGACATCAATATTTGAAATGACGTCATAAAGTTGAGCAGAAGACATTATTTTTTAAGCCTTTCGCGATAAAAATACCATTTTATTGACAAATTGAGTTACAAAATCACATATTAGTTAATATAAGAAATTGATTTTAAGTTGTAAGTTCTTTCTAAATTTAGTAAAAACTAAAATATCACTAAAAATGACCTAAGGTACCTTTTCCCGTGACGTGCCCCAAATGTACTGATTATATGCTTTATATAGTGGTAATAGTATTATTACCACAACAGAGATATTAAGTATTCCACTAGTAACAATTAATTGATTTCTCTAGAACTATTTCCTTTTACTCCATACTTTCTTTAACATCTGTGTTAAAAGAACCAGATTTCGTATTATGAATATTAAACATACAATAACGGGTTTTCATTCTTCTTTTTTATCAGCTTCTCTTACGTGATTGAAAACTGGAATAAAACAACAGGCGGCGTTCTCAATGAAGACAAGGATGACAACTTCTTACAATGAAAATCGAACTAGATTATTTTAACCAAATATTTTGAAGCGGACAGACCCTAAAAGTTTATCAATACCGAGCCTATTCTTTCAGATGAACCTATTTAGGATCCACCACTAGATTAATTTTAAAAACATACAACAATCAAAAGCAAATATTATATAGAGAAATACATGTACATACCAATGTTAAAATGCTGCGGCGACAAGAGCAAATTCCTCATATCTAATAAACAATGCACCACTGTTTATGTTCTGCTGTTTTCGTCACATGTTAAGTCATGAATGGTTCTATCATATAAGACGCGTTACAAATAAACTGTTCTCCTTGTTGTGAAATTGTAATGTATTTCCTTTCCCTGCTTAATATATTAACGACATAGACTCTTTCTCCGTCGTTATCAGAAAATAAACGTCGCTGTCCGCTGAAAGTACCGTCATGCGCAGTGAAACAGTTAAATTAACGACACCAACACTTGTCAATGTCTGTCTTCTTTTATTTCTTCTTTATATGTTTGTTTTTATCTTTTCGATATGATAAATAATTATACGCACATAAAACCACTGTTAACAATATAGTTAAGTAACTGAAACACACTGCGCATGTTTTTAAAGAAACCTCGCCTCTCGTCAACCAACCCACGTGCTTAACAAATTTTAGTTTTCCAAAGTGCTAGTCGGTCAGGCTAATAGTTGTGATAAAGTAGTTAGGATCATTTTTAGTGTGCGTTATACAGGGTTACGTCAGAAACGTAAGAAATCATAAATTTTACCTCTGTTTTGCAACATTATCTTTGTGTTTGATGTACATAATGCTTTACAGTGTATTGGATCGGAAGTTTTGACGGAGAAAGTGCAGGAAGCTACAATAATTGCATGTTGCTGGGTTCATTGTTAATGACAAACAACATTCATGCCAGTAGCGTCGAATCACTCTGGATTTTTCAAGTTTCTAGTACAAGTCATCCAGTTTTTCCAAATGTATTACGATTTCTCAATCATAATGTTAAACCTATACCTTCCTGACAGTAGTTTTACATCTTTTCCTGATAATGTATCACAAGGTTTATACAATTAAACGCACCTCAAGCTTAAAAATTAAGAGACTTGGTAAAGTGCCATTGCTCATGCCATATTATACCATGTTTATTTCTTTATCATTATGAAATAAAAAAATGTGTTCATATCAGGAATGGCCACATTCAGCAGACACAGCCTCCCCACACAGCCAAAAAGTAGAACAAAGAAGAGAGCATGGTTATACAATAATCAGTTTCGAAACAGAAGCCTTAGAACGGTCAGTTGCAAAACAATTTGTCACTGGGGTTTGAACCAGGTTCTAGGGTTCACCAACATCACACTTGTTATGTATTTGATATGCCAATCACACCGAAATAATACTAGCCCCTTCTGTATTATGATGCGCATGCTCTCTAGGACTCCGCCCATTGGCGTTATTCTATCTTGGACATTGTTAAGGTACATTGAGTATTAAAGTAGCCACCAAACCATCAAGTTGTTCCCTTATTACTGTCCGCAACATAACACACTTGCCCCAACAGGGATCACTTAAATTGTTATATAAAATACAAAATGTAATTGTGTCAAGTTTATTATTTTTTTAATTTGCATGCGATACTATTTTTTTTTCAAATGTAATATTGAATCGGTAGTCCATTCCAACGCCTGAATAGTGATGTCATGCGTTTCAGTTAATGGCGTAAAATTGAGGTTCTAAGCGAATAAATAAGTCATCAGACATTAAAGGAGTGAAATTATGAGGAACAACAAAGAACAACACAATGTTCTCTAATAATAGTTTAAGGAAATGACTTTGCACAATAATAAAACATATATATTTGGTCTTTGACGCCTATGGCTCGGGTAGTATGCCAACCAGACCGTCAACATATCCTCACATACCCCGTCAAGAAACCAAATAACTATTTAATATTCAGCGGATTGATATCTTAGAATCAAAAATAGTATCCTCACACATTATTAATCATGCATGGTTTAGAATTAAAATCCCAGGCATTGATGAGAGAATATCTGTCAAAATCTTCTTAAAAGCAACTAATATGCGACTGCCGATTTTTCAATGTGCGTATACTGTCGCATTTTTATCACTTTTCCGTTATGTTGTGAAAAACAGGGCTATGCCTGCCGCTTTTATAACTGTACGATAAAAGGAAAAAGGCAATATAAAAAGTTATTACTCCTGCGGGATTTTAACCAGTTATCGTTGGATTCCAACCAACCAATGAAACCGTGTTAAATTTTCATTTACTGCCATGCAATTGTGATAGAAGAATATTATCGGTCCAATATTTGATGGAAAGCTCATTTTATGTCTTTTCCGATGTACCTGATATCTCTTAAAGGAGACTTCTGAAAAGAAAAGTATTTAGTATCGTGGACCCAATATCATTAAATCGATAATGGAGACCAGACTCAGATCACAAGCATCCGAGTGATTGAAATGAAACTTCTACTCTCGTTTGAAATATGAGACTAAATCTTAATCTTAGTTTTATTTACAGTGTACCCTGTTTTCGTTTAAACAGATGGCTCGTTAGCAATAAAGTTTGTCAAAGTTTCAACAAGCCAGCATCCGAGTGTCTGATTTTTTTATTATCAACAATTAATTGTTTAAGACTCAGATGTTTCAGAATTTGAATAGATGCTTTATTGCACACTTAAAGCTTTTAATTTCCTTGCCTTTTATTTCATCAAGATCGCTTTCTTCTCCATTTCAAGTTTTCTTAAAACGAAGGCAGTAAACGTTTCACAGAAAAGCCATTGTATTGTCGTAAAATACTTAACTTCCATCTCCAAATATCCCAATAAGGTTCTCTCTTAATAATAACGATTCCTTGATAATTTATCATCAATCGGCAATGTATTTTAAATAACTACAGTTATTGATTTTTGTAGCATAAATTTTGCCCAACTGCCTTAAAGAACCGAACCAGAATGGTTTTCAAATTTTGAAGTGTTTGAAGTCGACCACTAAATTCTGACTCTCCACGTTTAAGTCTCGATGAGCTGATATTTCAACCATGCTAAAATATGGTAGCTATCTCTTATGTTGATGTTCTTTTATTTAAGTAAAAAATTCTTTCTTTATTAATTCAAATATTTATTGTGTTACTTAATTTTGAAGTTAATTGTCATAATCAGTTGCATAAATGACATAAATAATTCTTTGTAAGCGGTTTGACAATTTTATTACCGATAAGATGTAGATATCCCTTATAGTTGTCATGGAAATGATTGCCAGAGGCAGATAAATTATCAGAAGTTTAGGGATTTTATAACTACACCAGGACATTCGAACGTTGACCTTACACTAAAAAAACATCTTAATTTTGAACAAGAGCGAAGGATTACCACTCATAAATACGGATTACCTTAACAGCATTTTTTCAATAATGTTTTATATTTTACATTAATTTGCAAGTGAAAACAATGCACAGGAATACCTGAAACAAATATTGTGAACATAATTTATTGTTATTTGACTTAATTATAAACTATTTGAAACAAAGAAATAAACAAAGAAACTATACACGTGTTCTTTACTACCGACGGAAACCCGACGAATTTAAACCTGTTATATTCTTAAAACAAAAGGTTGTTTAAGGAAGTTTGGCAAAATGTATGCAACAAAAATCAAGAACTGTAGAGTTATTTATTTTCTGGATGTTCCAGCCCCGACAGTTTATGTATGCACTTGTCTATTAATGAAGCTACGGCACTGACTATTTAGTAATTAGCTGATCAGGGAGTTTTATGAGACTTATTGAACTTTAGGTCACAGATTTTTCAAACTCATCCCTCGAGTACTATGTTGTTTTGTTTTTAGTGGTTCATGGCGTTTTACATCGATTTATGGCCACGGACGTCGGAGTAAAAAGAACAACATAATGGGATGATTTTCTGAAAGGACAAAGGACACTATACAAACTTTATCGAACTTCCTCGTTGCATGTTAAGTTTGACAGATAATGTAAGTGCCGTCTACTTAAAGAATAGTAATGAAGAATCGTTGACATCATTTTAAACTGCTTATCTTAGTGGCTAAAATTAACACTTGCATTGTCTAATATATACAATATGATCCACTCAAAATACTTCTCCTCAGCACGTGTTATCAAGGCAATACTTGGAATCCCATTTCTTAAGTAGTTCTCTGAAGTTGACATTACTGAGAAAACCTCTGGTTTCACATGTAATTTAGGATTATACACACATTATTTGTATTGCATTTGTCAGTTGCTTAGTGTGATTCATTTTATCAACACAGACAATGTATTTCATAGGTTTTCTGAGGAAACTTGTATTTTGACAGGTGATCGGCACGTGACTTCCGCAGAGGGTTGTAGCGCGGCCTGGGAATGAAATTGGCATATCCCTACACTAAAAGTATTGTGTTGTACCAACTGAGCTAGCCGATACAATTAATGGGCACAGCGTTAAACTCAATATGATCCGAATTCCATATATTCAAAACACATCAAGGTCAAGACTGATCTATGATTGTGATGTTAACATTGGTTATAAAACGGAGACAAGTAACTTAGTATTACACATACACATATACTGTAAAATCATAAATAATTGCTGTGTACTCATTTTCTTAGATTTCAAAGATAGATCGATACACGAATTTTAAACCACTATAAACAAGTAGAACGTAGTTTAAACCATTTAGTCACGAAATTAAGAGGTCGCAAACATTGCAAATGGCGAAAACTGGCTAAAATTTCAAAAATTAATTTTGGGGAAAATACTTACTGCCACCTAGATTTTAGTAAAGAAATATAATTAGCTAAGGATGTAGTTAATGTCCGCAAGGTCAATTTAGTCTAAATCATGTTCTAATTGCCAAGCACATATTAAAACAATATTAAGAAAAACCGTTTGCATGTGAACTCTTATGAGAACCTGATTTAAACCCCCAGTGGCAATTTGTTTTGCCACTGACCGTTCCAAGGCGGTAACCCCTCCGGTTCTCACTTCCGTTATTTGTTTGTGGCGTCCAGTTTGAAACTGATTTTTGTAATACCATGCTCTCTTTTCCTCTCTACTTTTTGGCTGTGTGGGGAGGCTGTGTATGCTGGATGTGGCCATTCCTGATATGCATATTTCATTTTTTTACAATCACAGTAGTTTTGTTTGTGCTGTGTGGCGGCCGTAAAACGTCTCCCCGTACATTCAATCAATACTGTTATCTTTTCATCCCTCAGGGATTGCTGTTTACGTTCACTTTTCACAACCCTTCCCAACCACCCAAATTCTCTCATATACCACATTGAAGGTTACATGTTCACCGACTTTTTGTTATGTTTAAATTTAGATTATCTTGTATAATATCTGGAACCAGATATGGTCCTTTTGGCATACTCGATTTCTATTTTTACAGTCCCGCAACTTTGGGATCAGTGTTTCATTACGTTATTAATTTTGGAATTGTCCTGTGTGCTATGTTTAGAATAATTCCTATTCTGAAGGCGCGCAGGACATATGACGATGTTATGACGTTATGACGTCACTCGATAATTTTCAATATAATTCAAAGTCGCTTTTCATGTAATGGTATTTTCTCAACACATCAATCATGGCGAACAAAATTAAAACAAATATTTTAAATCCAAGGCTATCCTCTGCGTCTTCTGTTCATATTCCAGCTAAATTAAATACTTTTACATACCTGCAACCGTCAGTTCGTTTATCTACAATTAATCTATCGTCGGCCACTTCCGTCAATTTGACTGGTTTGCAGAGTGCACATTGCACTAATTTATTTAAAAATAATTTAAAAATAAAATTGTCACCTATAAAATCACATATTCTTCAAAAATATAACATTTCCACACCTTTTAAAATTATCGACGGAAGACGCAGATCGTATCCATTTATATACAAGTGCGATTTAAAGAGGTGCAAGTGCTGCAGCTTTTTTAAAATGTAGTTCAACAATTAAATCTACAGTCAATGGTAGAACTTTTTCAGTTAACATCGATTCAGACATTGACTGACAATCAGACAATATTATTTATGTTTTAACTTGAAATGCTTTAAATTGTGGGATTCAATATGTTGGACAAACTGGGCGCCCTTTGAAAACACGTTTTAGTCAGCACTGTTCGAAAATAAGAAACAATCATAAAATCAATACATTTTTATATAAACATTTCAAACGATCAGGCCACACTTTAAAACATGTTAATATTCAACCTGTTGAAAAAGTTATATTTGATAGCAGTGCTTCTAGAGCATTTAAAATTAGAGCTAGACTTATATCGGAGCAAAAATGGATACAAAAACTCCAAACACCCTATCCACTTGGATTAAATGATAATATTTATCAAGAAGGCAACATTTCAAATAATCCTGATTTTGACATTTTTGATTTGCTAGAATTACGAAAACGAAAATCGAGGTCACACGGGATAAGGATTAATGGTAACATCAAAAGAAAATCACGTATTCATTGTTCTATTCATGACCTTCAAAATATTTTAAAACATTCTGGTAGACATGCTATGCTGTCGCGTTTAGCTTCTCTTTCCATTTCTAGTTTACAAAAAGTGGATAAGGAAGCCGATGATATTGTTATTAGAACTCATCCACTTTATGAAGTTGCAAGCCTTACTCAGTGTTACACTCGGCATATTCTTAGACCACACATTGACTTGGAATCTGATCACCAAAGACATTTTCTTAAAATTTCATTTTTAAATAAAGGCATAGATTTTATTGACCTTCCAAGTATCTTTAAAGATAAAACTGTTGAATCGGCTATACCTAATTATTTCAAGAATACTGAAACACCCATCGTTTGTTATAAATATAACAAGCCTATTAGAAACACAATTTTCAATTACAACAAAATTACCTCGGATTTACAGATTGTTGAAAACACACCATCATCTTGAGACTGTTCTAATTCAAAATTTTGCTATCAACCTGCCGGTCATATCGTTACAGGGGATCTAAATGTTATCAAAGACTTTAGAATCCGCAATTTAATTTCAAAAGGTCCAAAATACAGAATTCCATCGGACATCGACTTTAATACCTGTCGTGCGGAAATTGCAGAGTCTTTAAACTCTTTTTGCAATAAATGGTGTAAACGAGAACATGCTGAGCCTAATGCTCTTTCAAACTGGAAAAAAACAAATATTCAAAATAATTGACACTCGTATATCCTTCTATAAAAGAAACATAGCTTTACTACCACCTCGACCTCGTTTTAACTTTCGTCATTTGAAAAAGGGTATTCAAGATTTTCACAACAAATTTGTTTTAACACCTGCTGATAAGGCTTCAAATAATGTTATTATAGTGTGACGTATACGCTATATAAATGTTCAAACTGAAGAGCTTAATAGCACTAATGCTTATACACTGACTTCTTCATCTGAGAGTGATATTGTTACTGCACACACTCTACAAATTACTAAATTTAGAATCAGTGTTGAGCCGAAACAAGACAAAGTACCTACTATGTATTGGTTGCCTAAAATGCACAAAACACCGTACAAAGCAAGATTTATCGCTAACTCTAGTTCTTGTACAACTACAAAGTTATCCGTGCTCTTAACATCTTGTCTTACAGCTATAAAAGAACATGTAATTAGATATTGCGAAAAAGTTTTTGAAACTACTGGCAAAAATTTATTTTGGTCTATAAAAAATTCAAATGACGTTTTGAAGAAACTTAAATCAAATAATTTTCAGGCGTTCTGTTTGTCTACATATGATTTTTCTACCTTGTATACTTCTCTCCCTCATAATTTAATAAGAGACAAGCTAACCAGTCTCATTGAAAAAACTTTTGCTAGAGAAAATAAAACATTTATTGCTTGTAATGAACATAGGGCATTCTTTACAGATGGTTCTTATGATAATTATACTTCATGGACCTGTCAAGACCTTATACAGGCGCTCACATTTTTATTGGATAATATTTATTTGAGATTTGGTACCTCTATTTATAAACAAGTAATAGGCATTCCAATGGGTACTAATTGTGCACCCCTTGTTGCTGATCTGTTTTTATACTGTTATGAAAGAGATTTTATGTTATCTCTTTCTACCGAACATCAAGATGATATTATTACAGCTTTTAACAACACATCGAGGTACCTTGATGATTTATTAAATATAGATAATAACCATTTTCCATCACTGGTTAATAAGATTTATCCTAAAGAACTACAGCTTAATAAAGCGAACACTTCAGAAAAGCAAGCAAACTTTCTTGATTTAAATCTATCCATTGACAATGGTTACGTCACTACTAAAATTTATGATAAAAGAGATGATTTTAATTTTAATATAGTAAATTTTCCGTTTCTAGACGGCGATGTTCCTCGTGCGACTTCTTACGGGGTTTATATCTCACAGCTTGTTCGCTTTTCAAGAGCTTGCAACGATGTGAATGATTTCAATGAACGTAATCTTTGCATTACAGAAAAACTTTAAAAACAAGGTTATCGGTATCACAAATTAAGGAAAACCTTTTGCAAGTTTTATCGCCGATATCCAGATCTAATTCATAAATACAGGTGCAGTTTAAAATCACTATTGCAACAAGGTATTTCACAGCCAGTTTTTTATGGAGATTTAATTTATAAACTTAAGAAGATAAAAGGCGATGTTAATTTCTCCCGGTTATTCGTAAAAACCATCTGTAAATTTAAAAAGAAAGGTTACCAACATGATATTTTACAGCGCTCTGCAGGCCTGGTGATTAACCCATCTACAGTTGATCATTATGCTTACCTCTTTGGTTGCACGACGGTGGCAGGGGTTTAAGAGTTTATGAAAGTTTATGGGGAAATCTTTTCTAAAAAGAACCTAGAAGCTCGATTTGTTTCTTTTATCCCTGTCATCGTGTTCTTGCTGATTTTACTCCAGGTGCTCTGGTCTCTGTAAGATCATTGAGTACCCGCCCTTTGGCTTTGCAATGCTATTAAATTCTTATGTTTATATGTTTGTATGCTTTTGCATGCAACATTGTTGAGCTGATGGATGGGTTGGAGTTATTTCACCAAGACAATTTGTACTTGTTTTGTGATACGAGAACCTGTTGGGGCAAGTGTGAGGTTGGTGCACCCTACAACCCGGAAGTAAGTTTTCCTTGCATTTCTTGAAAACCCTAACATGATTTTGAAAAATTGGCACTAAACATTGTAGACGAGTATATACTTATTTCAGGTATGAGTTGCTTTGGTATATTGTCCATGGATTTCAGAGTTCTCATGCAAACGGTTTTTCTTTTGTTTTAGTATGTGCCTGGTTATTAGAACATGAATTAGTCTAAATTGAGCATGCAAACATTAACTACATCCTTAGCTAAAAACATTTCGTTACTAAAATCTAGGCGGCAATAAGTATTTCCCCCAAAATTCAATTTTGAAAATTTAGCCACTTTTCGCCATTTGCAATCTTTGCGGAACCTTAAATCTAACAATGACATGATCACAGAAAATTTAATGAATTACCAATGGAGTGCTGAGTAGGAATAGAACTTACGTCTGTCTTGTTGAGATGCAATCACTCTAACCACTCGGTCAATTACGCCTTTGAGTAACAGCAACGAACAGAATACATTTATGTTTTGATATCATTTAATTTCAGAGTAAACTTCATTTTTAATACGCCTGCACCATCCCTATGCCTCCAGCACTTCATTTAAAATGAGCTTAGTTCGCTTAATGTGACCGTTAATCATATGTTTTGTTCAGGGACCATTTGGGGACGATATTTATTATATATCCACCGATAAAATGTCTTTAGCAGAAAATTACAGGCCCCAGAATAAAACATTTTGATGGAAGGTACTAAATGTGCAAGTTTCTTTCACATTGTAAAAGTTGTAGACAAGCCAGTTTGTAATATCTGATGGAATTATGGTGTCGAACATGAAGATTACTCATATATACATGGAATGACATTCTCCGATTTTTTAAAACAAGTAATGCTTTCAAAATAATTGTAATAAAAACACATTGTACTCACCTTTGTTGACAAAAAATATCACGATGCCTCCAGCACGGTGAAGTGAACAAGCCTCCGTTTCTTAACATCACTTTTTGGTGATGGAGGCAGTGTTTACCGGGCGTGTATCAGGTAAAAGTAAATATCAGATTGTGTTATACGTGAAATTCTTGTTTCGTTTTCATTATCTCGAACAAAATGAAATTTAAAGAAGTTATTCATGTAACATTCACTAATTATTCACCGCAATATCGTTTTTTCACTAATTCCACGTTTGTCAAAGTGATTCAGTTTTAAGTAAAATTTCGTAAATAAACAATAAGCTTAAGTCAGCAAATATTGGTCTCAATATCATCTATATTAAACAATGCAAAATATTGCACACATATGAGGGTCGATAGAAGGGCTTAGTGAACGTTAATTGGCAAATTACAGACTTTTCCTTTGCCGAACCATTTTAAAAACATTATTTTTTAAAGGCTATATTTGTCATATGATAAATTTCATCTGCCTAAACCTTTGTTGTCTATACTTTTTCTAAGAATGCACATGATTTTCTTAGTCTGTGAAGGTTTGAATTTGGATAAATTAACGACTTTTTTGAACGTTTTAAAACATTACACCTTGCTTTATTGATGTGTACATTTAAAAATTCAAATCCGTTATATTGCTCTGTTTAAGTCTGAAAACTTATACATGTATGTAATTTTAGTCATTAGTTAGTTTAACTGTAACGATATCAGGTCATTTTTATGTAAACGTATCTTAACGACTTTTATAAGTTATATTTTCTGAGTTGTGTCTTTTATAAAAACGAATATTACAAGATGATAATCAACAATCGAATTTTATTCAAACTTCAGTGATGCAATTAAGGTACAATTTCCAATGCTTTTTCGGGTAATTTTCTTCAAGTATCCGGAATTTCTCGTGTTACGTTAACATGGGGTAAATTTTAAAAATATGTTAAAAATAATTTTTAGCACCATAATAAAATTATAAGTGCTCCTTTAATTATCTTTAATAACAATAGATTTTACCCGAAATTAATTCGCTAAAATTTCATCAAGGTTTTGCAAACACATAATGATGTTAACCGCTTACCGTTGCTACTGTTTCTCTCAAATCGATAGCTTGAAATTCAGTTTTGGCGTATACATTAGATGTTATTTACGACAGGCACACTGCTTAATAATTTGATATAACCAGTATCATTTGAATGATGTATCATTCTAGGTGAGATGAATAAGTCTTGTTGTAATTCTTTAAAAGATGAATGAAATATGGGGTTATTTTTTGTAACAAAAAAGATCACTGCTGAACTAACATCAAAACGTAGAAAGTATTTTTACAATGTACAGATTTGTTCAATGTACGGAATTAGCGATCTTTAAGTTTTTCTTAAATAGCATTATTGTATTCGTAATAAAAGTCTAAAAATTGACTCAAATGAGAACCTGAGGTAAAACCGCCTTGAGGAATAACGGTACATTGTAAGTGGCAAAGCTTCCTTTATGTGCTTGTATTTAACCAGGTGAACGAAGATTTGTGAGTGATGATTTTATTTTAAATACAGTACATTTTCCGTTTTAAGACGGGGATGTTCCTCGTGCGACATCTTACGGGGTTAATATCTCACAGGTTTTTCGAATTTCTAGAGCTTGCAATGATGCCAAAGATTTGAATGAACGTAATCCTTGAATAACAGAAAAACAATTAAAACAAGGTTATCGGTAAATCACAGAGGAAAAACTTTTGCAAGTTTTATCGCCGATACCCAGATCTAATTCAAAAACGCAAGTGCTGTTTAAAATGATTTTTGCAATTAGGTATTTCACAGCAGCAAGTTTATTATGGGGATTTTATTGATAAACCTAAGAAAATAGAAAGCAATTTTAATTTCTCCTTCCCGGTTATTCGTAAAAACCATCTGCAAATTCAAAAAGAAAGGGTTACCTATATTGATGATAATCTACAGCGCTCTGCATGCCTGGTGCTTAACCCATCTACAGTTGATCATTATGATTACCTCTTTGGTTGCTCGACAGTGGAAGGGATATAAGAGTTCATGAAGGTTTATGGGGAAATTTTTTCCGGGACTAGACGGCAGTATTATGAATTTCCATTACTGCCCATGAACAGGCTCAATCTAACCGAGCCTGCAATATTTTCGGTTGACTGAGTACATTTATATTAAGTCATTATGTGCACGATTTCAATGAAAATTGGCAAATAGACTTTGAAAAATATACTTTACTTGAATCGTACTGTATTTATATGTGTGTACATGTTGTTTTAGACATATAAATAAACAACACTACTTTGTTTCATAACAATGACATCATCTAACAACAAGCCATTGACATTACATGCAACGTTTTAAATCAAGAACATTATCTTATTTGATGTCGTGGTAAAACAACATAAACTTTGTCATTTTATATTCCATTTTAGGCTTGAAAACTTTTTTGTAAAAAGTTTAAATAAAACGAGAGAGAGCATGTTTGTTATACGTATGTCAATTCAAATAGCACATCACAAACAATTTACGAAAAAGAGAACCTTTGAGGAGACCGCCTTGGAACGGTCAGTGGCTAAACAAATTGCCACAGGGTGTTTAAACCAGGTTCTAGGGTGCACCAACAACACACTTGCCCCAACAGGTTCTTGTACCACAAAACAAGTACAAGTTGTCTTGGTGAAATATCTCAAATCCACAGCATCAGTTCTACGTTATTTGTACACTATTTCATTTTCAAATAGAAATAAATATTTTCAAACAGAAAGAAATGTTATTTCATATTACACATAAACTTACGAAACTTGTCTTCAGTACTAAAACAACTGCCCTCGATAAAATTGAAATAATATATAATATTGAAATCAGTTACAATTGGAGTCTTTTAAGGCAGCTTGTGTAATAATATGTGCCTTTCAAATAAAGATTATTCAACAACACAATGCCACTCTTGAAAGGTAACAAAATGAGGGATAATAAAAATTGACATATATCATTCAAACAACTTTCACATAAACGACACTTGGGAAGATAGATCTCTTTTTCCTTTAAGGTACTTCATACTTCCGGATAGTACAGTTGTACTAATGATGAGCTGTAAAAATTAAATTATCTTTTTTTTCAACAATTTCCAAACAAACTTGTATTGTATTGTTACAAACAGATGAATATTGATAATAACAGGAGACAATTGTTGGAAAAAATGAATTTTGTTAGAAAAGTAATAAAATGTGGTACCTGCGATGTTGTCTAATCCGTGTGTCAAAATAAAGCATTTTCCGCTCAAATATATCAAACATAATTAATTACAATATCCAGTTCAATGTTTCCATCTAGGGTCAACCAGTGTTACTTTTTTCAAAATAACTTGAAAATATTGCTCTTATAAATCAAAATCCAAACACATTATCCTTTGTCCCATGAGGTCACTCACCCATGCAAAAAACATGCAAATCATGCCCGCTTGAGTTTACCTGTAGGACAATTTAATCACTACATGTTAATCTTTTGTGATTGTATTTATGCAGTGTTTTGAAATTCATTATAGTCAATATTTAAACAGTTATTTTGAAAAGGTAACACTGGTTGACCCTAGAGGGAACATTGTACTGGATATTGTAATTAATTGTTTTGGATTTGAGTGGAAAATGCTTTATTTTGACACACGGATTAGACAACATAGCAGGTACCACATTTTATAACTTTTCTAACAAAATTCTTTTTTTTCAACAAATGTCTCCTGTTATTATCAATATTCATCTGTTTGTAACAATATAATAAAAGTTTGTTTAGAAATTTTTGAAAAAAAAAAGTATAATTAATTTTCACAGCTCATCATTAGTACAACTGTACTATCTGGAAGTATGAATTATCTTAAATGTATATTATCTTATTAAAATTTGAATCTCTCATATAATATTTAAAGCTTTTGTTTTCTTTTGATGGATTTCAGCTGGCCCATTAGTCTTTTTTGTCTGTAGCTGTGTATTTCGTAATCACAATCACATACGCTTCAGCATAATTTTACCTCAAACCGTCCACCAGCACCCGCTGCACAATAACTTCTACATCCAAGATCCCACGCTACCTTTACATATCCATGTGGATCAACTTCTGTCACAGTACCTTTCCAGTTGTTCTGTAATAGGGTATCAGTAACAAATATGCATATAGATCTACATTGCAGTTCACAAATAATTATGAAATGTTACTGACGAAGACTAACAAGACAACATTTACAAATAAATTTAACTATACACTTTTTATTAGAAGCCCACGCTTGACCTTACAAAATGCATGTTTTTTTCTAAATCAAACAAATGAAACCGTGCCCCTTTACCATGTCTCATATACTAAACGTACACAAACAACTGTGTGCAACGAAAACATCTGTCAGTTGAAAACAATAAACAAATTTGAAGCGCAGATGAACCGAAAATAGAAATATTTGTCTCTACGATGTGTTCCGGTTTACACTCGAATAATTTTAAAAACATATCGACCATGAGAACATTTTTACAATATTATCCCTATGAATATTTAAAAATGAGCTAATGAGACGAGAATTTATGGAGATTATTGGGACGCAATGAGCAAATGATTCAATAAACTCTGAGAAATCAACTTTCGGTAACATTGTTCATCGGTACTTCCCATAAACCTATCTTTTCTTTTAATTATAATAATAAAGACAGATACTCACCACTTTTATCTGAAAAGAATAAAAACACTGTGTTAATATTTAATTATAAAACAAGTAATATTATTGATTTGTAAATGTTTTAGAGCGAAGCTTTATAATGAATATAAAGGTAACCGATGTTGGGCGTTCTGAACAAGACTGTTACAACTTCTGCCTATTTTACGTAACACAGTCAAAACACTGCCTTTTCACCTCTCTAGTTTTGCAATCAGACCAAGTTTCTGGATCTTTCACGATTTATAATATATTTATAACTTAACTCCCTTTTTGTTTATGAAAAAATGCAAAACATGTATAATTTGTTATTTTTGATGACGATAACTTAAATTATGTTGGTCTCTGATCTTCAACACACAACTTTAAATGCCACTGAAAGACAAAAATATCAAAATATAAATAGGCTTAGTAACAATGGGACTGGCCATAGATTGAAATGCATATTATTGTCCACGCCGCCTAGCCCTGGGTTAAGCGCAACTCAATGTTTAAAAATACGTAGGTATCGTTCTCAAACGCCCTTAAAGAAAAAAAAAAGAAAACCAAAGGTAAAATTCATTAATTTGCAAATGTCACTATGTTAAGTTTGTCTTTTAAATGATGGTGTCTCTAGCTAGGGGGGAACCTGCACCGTCACGGCGACAGCGCCTAGCCCTGCAATTCCTGCGACGCAACCAACTGAGCTAACCGGGACACCCCCCCCCCCCCCCGAAAAAAAAGGTTGATCGGATAACCCTAACTGCATGACATCGGTAAAGGGTTATTTTACTGATAACAGTATTAAACGTACGGGGAGACTTTTTACGGCCACCACACTGCACAAATAGCGCTACTGTGAATCGGAGGCCGCTGAGCACGATTTATATTAAAATCGAATTTTCATTATAAAATTATTACTCAAATTTCTAAGCTAACCTGGTTTTAATTTCTGGACATAACCCCGCAAATACAAAAAAATCTAAACATATTTAACAATTTATAATTAAAAATACTTACCACCTCAAGTATCTGAAAATAATAAAACCTATTTAAATATAATCTTCAAACAGCAAAATACAATTGATGGTCCTTTATTTTTGTATTATGAATAATTTTGCCAAAACTGAAATGCATTAAGATGCAGATGCAGATGCAGAAAATGTTAACATTCAAGTCATACAAAGTCATGTACAAGTACAAACATCTACAGAATTATTATTATCTTACTTTGATACACAATGGTTGCCATAACATCAATATGACAGCGAATCATAAGACTATATTAATTAGTTATCGAACTTCTTCTGGGAATACTTTTCTTCTAATTTCCTGAGATTTTTTAACTTTTATAGAAACTATATATGTTCTGTTCCGAAAACGAAAGTTGAATGGCTGACGACCTGTGCACAAGATCATAAAACTAAATCTGGAAATCAGTCTCAAATCTCAAGCATCTGATTGGCTGAAATGGCGACCAGTCGCCATTTTTAACCAATCAGATCCTTCAGATTTGAGACTGATCTCAAAACTTAGTTTTATGATCTTGGGCCCAGATTACCCCAGGTAATGTTTCAACTTATTTCACCATTATTTCTTTATCGATGTATGTAAACAAACCAAAATTGATGACGCTAAATATGTTTTTATAAGTATTTGATTTTTTTCTGCACGTAGGGTAATTTTTAGTTTTGGTTAAATTCGCGATGAAGTGTAGCCTAGTTGTTGACATTTGCGAACTATGTTGATAATTTCCAATAATGAAGACCAAAACGCATTTTCTGTCTCTAAATCTGGATTTATAAAATATAGACTTTCTTCTTCTTGTATTAAAACTGGCATTCACCAACTCGAGCAACTATAACACATTTGCGAAAAACGGCCATACCTTGTGTACAGTGTCTAGCTAAGTTATGTACGGATTGTAAATGAAAAATTGTTTGCGAGTGTACGGTGTAAAGTAGGTAACGAATCAATTTTCTGCCAAATTAAACTTCAGTTCCTGAGCATACACATACACTGATTAAGGAATTGCGTTTAGTTTCGAAAGCAGTGAGCATACAGCTGGGTATTACTATTGGTATTTGTATTTTAAGACCAAGCGTAAAGTAAAACATTTTTAGTATTTTCAAAGAATAAACGTGTTTAATTTAACCATTCACATTATACGTGACATAAGTAGTCATGTTAAAACGCCGTTTCCGTCCGCCTTTACCACTTTTGATACGTGACCATAACTTAAAAGAACAACGTAAAACCTTACGGTTCATTCCAAAATTTATTTATCATTTTTATCCGGCCTAAGGACCATTTAAAAAACAAACGTATGTAAATTATCTTTGGTAACATATTTGCCTTTACCAGTTAAGCACGAGTTTTCATTCTATGGAAAAGACAATATTACTGGCTTTTAAAGCTTGCGCATATCTTTCACGAGATTTTTCTGTTGTTTTTTTTGCACTTACGATAAACTAATATGAAATATCAACAATAAAAAGATGTGGACATGGAAGAAATTCTATATTTCATAATTCCCAATTGATTTTAAGACAACAGATGCGTTTTTAAGCTTTATATACGAAAAGATTAACATAATTCGCAAATTTCAAGAACTTCACTTATCGCAAATTTAACCAAAACACAACGTGCTGAAAAAAGCAAAATTTGAATACTGCTTTAAAAACAGGTAAAGTTAGCTTCACAATTTTGTAAAGTTTAGAGAAATTATTGAAGTAATGGCGGTGAAATAAGTTTAAATATTATCTGGAGTGAACTGAACGTCAGTCATTAACTTTGAATTCGTTTTCGATGTTTTGATATGCTTTTTCATGTGAACGATCAACAACAGTGTGACAAATTTTTAAGCAGCGATAATTCAGTTAACTTAAGAGAGTCCATGCATTACAAGCTTACCAAAACCCTTTAGAAATGATTTCTGTATACTTTGCGACATGAACAGACATACGGACGGACAATACTATCACTGTATGTCAACAAATTTTTATTACTGAGAATGTAGAATAGTGTCAAAACAATACATCAATCGATTTTCCGTACTCGATTATATCTGCTCCTGGTCCCCGCCAATAAATTCGCTTTCTGCTCAATGGAACCGCCCATTTCTATACACCAGCTATATTTACCAAGCGTTCGCCAATTTGTTAAAAGTTGGTTTGTTCTAATATTTAACATATTGCCAGGGGAATGATTAGATTTTCAAATAGTGCTTAAAGAGTTATGCAGAATTTCAAATCTATGGAGCATTTTGCTTTAAAACGAAGAAATTAAAGATTTCATCACAAACTTTCGTATTTAAATCGCGATTAAATGTTTATTATCCCTTCTACCACTTTAGAAATCAACGAATATGTGCAGAATGCATTTGGCTTTTAAAATCAGCCGATATTTCTTTCCAAGAGTTAATCAAAACTAGGGAAAATGATAATTACTTACACCGCTAGTATGAAAAAAACTTACCGTGTCTGCGCCTGGATGTGCCGTCCGCTCCTGGCTCCGCCGGTTGACGGGTGTGAATAAGAAGAAGATGAAAGCCACCGAACATAACGAATATGAAAATATTGCAGGCTCAGTTCGATTGAGCTGTTCATGGGCAGTAGTCAAAATGCATATCACTGCATTCGCCGCCTAACGGGTTGAGCGCAACTCATTATTTACAAAAGGAGACAGTGCAACAGACCAATCCAAAAGATGATCTGCTTAAACTTGGAATTATGAATGGTATTTTTAGATTAAAACCATTCTATGTTCAGCGGCGTTTTGTATCTTGATAACATAATGGGTTTGCCATTAATTAGAAAAAATGAGCGGAAAAAAACGGACACATATTATGACTGACGATCTAAGAATAAAGAAATGTCTATCAGAGAATGCCAAACGAAATTTTACATTTAAATAATGTGTTGTTAGGTCTGACCATCATGTTATTAACTTCAATCGAGATGAGCCGAGCAAAACATGTTTAATTTACCTCATCAAAGAATTTCCAAGATGGTCAGTTGTTTGTTTACCACATTCATATTCTTAAGTTAACAAGCAAATGAAAATACTTACTCTGTTTGCCACCTGAAAAAAAGATGAAACATATACTAAGACATTTTGTGTAATTTTATATGTTATTTCAGATATATACCTGTAATCATTTTGCATTACACGGAATCTCATCCAAATAGGGTATATACTATACATTATATAGAGTTATTGAACGCTCGATAGACAAAAGATAGACACCCAATAACCACACGCACGATATACAAACATTACTACACGAAGTTACGGTAATATTAATTAGTATTTAAGAAATTTGCCAGATAATGTTTCTAAATTCAAAATCGTTTAACAGTAAATCTGGTTTATTTCTATCAGTGCAAAAAGAGAAATATATGACATTGTGTGATTTTTACTACTGTGACATTCTGGGAAAACAAGGGTAATGAACAGTTAACATTTTAAAACAAGTATTAAGTTTATCAATAATAAACAACATGTGAAGAAACCTAGCTTCACAAAAAAATAATAACTTAAGCTCTTTGCTAGGACTTTGATAGAGTTAATGCATTTGAATTCGTCTGCACTGAAGAAGCCAAGTTTCACTGTGAAGACATAATCAAATAGCTGTACATATTGAATCGTAACGAGAGTTTTGAATGTTAAAATAGGTTGTTCAGGATTTTATTAGAGCACGTTCATGGAGTATCATTAAGACAATACTAGATACCGCCGAAGATATCACATTCTTTATAGGATCATAGCTTTATCAAGTTAGACTTGAGGTAGTTGGACTAGAGCTGTGTTTGGTTACGGTATACTGAATTTAATAAGTAGGCATACATTAACACTTGCTAGTACCAATAGTTTTCATATAAGGAAGTGTTTGTTCTTTTAGTTTTATGAGCTCATTGTTTTGTCATTAAACAGTGATTATAGCTTAATTAGCTTTGAAAACCAATCACTTTGTCAATGATTTCTGTTAAATCAAACCAAGTAGCCCAATAGTCCAAAGAATAAAATTATATATACGAAAATAATTTTTATATTAAGAAATAATTCAGGCAGCTCGATTCGCCTTACAGTTTCATGCTAAAGCACACACACACTTGTTAAACATAAAAGCTTGTGGCGCTGTCAAGGGAAAAAGTAATGTGAAATATTATTTTCTCCAAATTATTCATAACAACTTTCTGTAAAGAATTTAAATGTAACTAACATGATATTCTACAGCGCTCTGCATACTTTGCTTTCCTCACTTTGCAGGATATAGGCTGGCATTTACCAGCTATTTATGGTTCTAAGAATAATTTTGAAAACATTAACACAGAAGCTCGATCAGGCTTTTTTATTCTCGCTTATTTGACTTAAGGTACGCTGGTCTAAATAAGGTCAGTAAGAAAAAGGACGGTGGCATAAACAGCAATTCCAAGAAATGTACGAAAATGCATTTTATGTAATAGTTGAGAAGACGAATTTCATTTCTTACTCGAATTTGAACATGATGAAGATCTAAGAATTAGTTATATTAGTTATATTAAAATATATTATTAAAGACCTAACATTTCAAAATTCGTCGAACTTTTTTTCATGCGACGACAAATCAATTACATTGTAATTCGAATCTCGCAATTTACACATTTAATGTCAAAAAACGGCTAAATATAATTGTATATTTGACTACAGTTACTTTTCTCCATACATACAGAACTAATTGATAATTTCTTCCTAAGATTCAATGATTATAAGATTTATTTCTATTATTGGAATATTTTTGGCTATGACATGACCGCCACTGACCATTTCATATCACGTGTGATTTTTTGTATTGTAAATATGTATAATATTGATTACTCAAAGGCATTTGCCTTTTGTTCAAGAAAGATATAAAAGTTAGCCCATTCATTTTCTCTGACTAACAAAATGCTTTGTTTCCTGGGTGAGACAATTTCTGAATACGTTTTACAATGTACTACAAATCAGATAAAATTTGACAATGTTCACTTTTTTAACACTGCATCCTAAATAATGTAATCAGAAAATCAAACAGTGACTTACTGATTGTACGCGAGAACCAACATTGATACCTGCAGCACGTGGATCTGAAGTAGATAAGTCAAATTTATTACTTTAACACAAAAACATAAACAACGACAGAATATACAAAATGTATATACGTTTGAAAAATATAAATTTATAAAATGAAAGTTATGAAATCTTAAAACATAAAGTAAGTTTTATGTCAAGCTCAATAAATATAGTTTACATTCCTGACAAAATGCCGCGATTTAGCAGTCAAACACCTGTATAAAAATGTAAGGTGTTCACCTGATAAGTACCGGAGAGATTAATAGAGGAAACTAGAGCGTGGATTTTAAAAATGATCAATACCAACAACATTCGCGAAAATGAGAATTCCACTACATTCGATAATATACTTACATGTACACGTAAGAAGCGGTGAGCAGTTCTTGTACACATGAATTTACAACATATAATACATTTTTGAATGCACATGATAATCTTATATATTTGATATAAAAAACGCTGCGGAGAAATATCAGTTAATTAGATTACACATTCTATAACTGTTCTTTTTTAAGAATTCCTTAAACATGTTTTTCTAGCTAAACGTATCATATTTAACAATGCAACCAATTGGTAATATTCTCGCTTAAAGAATTATGCGCGTTGGATTTTTATGAGCTTAACTAATTTTTAATTACTAAGCATGGAATTGGAGTGCACTCTTAATATTTAAACAAATTAAGATCATTTTTACATCTTGATCCAATAGTGTCTTCATAAATCAAGGTCATTTAAGCAAGGAAAAGGTACGTGTAAAACTTAAAGTTATACAATCAATAAATTTTGTTAATGAACATGTACTGAGAATAAAACAAAATGGGTTTCTCTACGTTTTGTCTTTGTGGGGAGGCTGGGTCTGCTGAATTGCGACCATTCCTGATATGCATATTTCACTTTTTAAAAAATATCCTTTGTCTAAAAATTAAGCAAATGCATCTTTGCTGAGCAGCATCAGTTGGTCAAAATGATTTAGAACCTTATGTAAATCAGTAGATATTAATCTTTTTAGAGAATATATCTGCTACTGACGACTTTGTGGCTTTGTTTTGGCGTCTTGCATGATAAAATGTCAGTGGTTTGCAAAGGCTTGTAAAGATTTTAATGGTTATTTCATAAAAAAAGAAGTGAACGATATACGAGAATGAATGAATGAATCGTATGTTCCAACATTTCGAGTTTAAATAGTATACCCTGATTCCATGCTGAGAAATTGAAATAATATTACTGGTTCAGTAAGAACATCGGTTAATTGTATTTATTTGTTTTCTAAAGTTACATTTAATTTACCCCTTATTCGAGTTCTAACATCTAAAGCAGAAAGAAAACGACATCCTTCGTACCAGTATCTATTCTCAAGCATCCAAGATTCCAACCAGTCTTAATCATATTTTCGAGCTTTTTTTCTTGAATAAATGTAAAGCCTTTGATTAATATGTTTTTTGATCTCATGCATGAAACTTGTTCGTCGACTTTGCTTAGTTTTGATTTGAAGATTGTAGCACGGATAAATAGTTTGTCCCCCTTGATGATCTTTAAATCAAGATTATTCTTCAAATCAGTTATTTCTTGTTTTGCTTCAGAAATTGTTCTCTCCATCTGAAAAATAAGATCTTCGTTTTCTTTGGATATTTTCTTTACTTCAAATATAATCTTAGTTTCCATTTTATCAATGTGATCATTTATCTCTTTCCGGAATCGTCTTATTTCCGACAGAGCTGTGTCTAAGTACCCTTCATTTATTTTTCTTTTGTGTTCTAATACTTTTTGAAATTCGTTATTTTCTGCTTCCATGGTTCTTATCTTTCTATCTATATCTCTAAAGTCAGAACTGTTTTCATATTCTTTAGCTACATCACTTATGAAATCCAATTTACATTTACAATGATATCTCACAATGCAGTCGCCACAGGCTAGCTTTTTTTCGTTGACACAATAATACTTTATCTTTTCTCCTTCGTGATTTTTACATGTGTCAAAACTACATGTATCTTCATTTCTCTGACCAACGTCAGTCATCAAATGATTTATACACAGTTTTCTCTTTACATGCTTTTGAAAGCATTTCGTACACATGTTTTCTTCACACTCTTGACAAAATCCATCAGCTTGAGAAGACGCTCCTGAAATTTCGCACAGTTCGCATTTTGCTACCGACATCTTTCTTGGTATATAAATATCTGCAATTCAAGGGATAATAGATGTGTATGTGAGATCAGTTTAATACAGGATTTAATTTACGGCTAGCCCTTAAATCCTAATCCAGGTCATTATCTCACAAGCCTGGGAAAGGCTGATATACATCAAATCAAATGCAAAATCTTTTCAACCGCTTCCGGTGTTGTATACCAGACGGATATTTTTAACAAAGGACAAACATTTTATTGTTTACATCTGTAAAGTAAAAGCCTTTTTGAAAAACTTAAATACTATTCGACCATGTTTTGAATCGTTGAAGAAGATGCTTAATGTCGTTTACGGAATCAGTTTAAACATGCTCAGATCGGCAGTAAAAAATGCTTATAAATATTCTTAAACATGTTTTTTGTGTTCTATATCAGACTGCCGAGTTCCATATCATCGAACGAGGTTTCACATCCAAGCGATCTTTTTTATTATTATAGATGGAAGTTGAGATCTATTTTTAATTAATTATTGCGGTTGCATGAGTTTCATAATTAAATGTGTCAAGACAAAACCTGAGTCTTTTGTAGCCTTTCTGCAACAATTTCGATTCCCGATAACATTTTATGCAACACTGTCGCATATGTAGCAAGGGCAATTTAATATTTTCAGCGCCATATAACCAAGAGAATTTTTCAAAGAAAAATATTTAGATATTCAAAAAATTCCTATTACTCTCGTTATAGAATAGTTCTGCATTAATTCTGTTGAATCTCAGTTTTGAACATTGAAACACATACCAATATAACAGTCAGAACAGAGTGATACCACACACTGTTTCTTTGGTTTCATATTCAGAGCGTTATCAGTTATTTCTGGTAACTTGATGGTATTGTTTGAAATGGTCAAAGTGTGGACAGCCGACTTTGTTAAGCTCCGATATTTTAATATTTATTTCTACCGATATAAACTGATTCCAAAAACAACAACATACACATCTGATAGATCATTAAGCATTCGATTTTTTTCTCCAGGGAATGGGCTCTAATTTATGCATAGGTGAACTTTGAGGATCACCTTTCTCTACTAGTGACAATATTCTGTCTGATTTAAAACCAGTGAAGCCGCTGATAACATTTTGTCGGGTGCGCTAAAACTAGTTCCCTGTCAGTTTTCCTCCGGCCTGGTTTATAGTCGTCATTTAAATAACCTTTAAGTTATTAAAAATGAAATACACATAGGAATTACCACATTCAGAAGACAGCCTCCCTAAATAACATCGATACAGATTTTAAATATGAAATATTATACCAATATTCAAAAACAACAACAAAAAACTATATCCTATTACGTTGCGTGGATGTTACCAACAATGCATATATTGTACATGCGTATCTATAAACCTTTGTGGCATAGTCGTCATTGATATTAATATAATTGTTTTAGACCAGCAGCGTTAAACTGTGTT
Source organism: Corbicula japonica (assembly GCA_038501625.1). Lineage (NCBI taxonomy): Eukaryota > Metazoa > Mollusca > Bivalvia > Venerida > Cyrenidae > Corbicula > Corbicula japonica. The sequence continues at coordinate 522,956 of JAZAYU010000169.1, forward strand.
GGATAACAACTGTCTTAATTTGCAAAACTGACTACGCAAAAACTGAATTGTGACTTAATAAGGAAAATGTCTTTAAATATAATAACCTAAAAGTACGTGGCGGACAAAGAATCCTTGATACGAGAACATTCGCACCAGTTGCAAGCAACAAGCGCCCTTTCTTTGTGTTGTACGTAAATAATAAATGGAATGCATTACACAAAGATTCCCCATTAGTTACTAGGAATAGATTGACCATATCCCAGAAAAACGAAAAACTAAGATAGTTAAACTATTCAAAGTTTCGATTGAAATAAAATACAATACATGTATTAAATAATCAGATAGCTGAGATAAAATATATGTTATTGCGCCAAAAAAGAAAGCAGATGTTATTTTAACAAGTAAAATTCAACTTTCATAAAGTTTTTAAAATTAATAAAGCATGTTTTATGTTGAAGTAATATGTGATGGAAGCATGAACTCTGTTACGTACAATTATCTTCACATTTCTATATGACTACAGTAAAAGCAAAAATCCGAAGAAGTTTGCTGGTAATTTAACCTGTATGTGTTTTAAAGATACTAATATCTTTTAAAATTAAATTCAAACTGTATAACAACTTACGTTTTCTCGTGATTCTGATGTCAGTTATACAAATAGAGAAAATTATTCAATACACCATGCATGTTCAAGCTTGGTTTATATTTAATATATAACTTCAAACTACATGGAAGTCATTTTTATTAAGATGCTTCCTTATATTAGAACTTGCTTTAAATTGAGAGCCCATACATAGTGAAATAATGTTAAATATGATTAAATTATCACAATCATTTGAAAAGCGTGCACTAGTTTAACGTGTACGTCATCTAAAACGTAAAACGCTATTTCTTTGAAATCCCCATGTGGGAGACAACGAAATCAAAATTTCGACAATCAATTTTATTTTTCTATTTTTTTTTAAACCAGGCGGTATAACAAAGACATAAACATTTTGTAAATAAGGAACGTTTGGTGGCTGACGACTGTGAAAGTCTCTTTAAAATACACGAAATTTGTAAAACGTTTTATTGGTTGTAAAACAAATCTATTCGTAAATACAAAAGAAATACCCCTTTTCGTATGTCTGGTAGCTCTATTATCAGAAAAATCAACGTTTTTATTAATGATCTCATTACTCACGTTGACAGTTAACGTAATTATTAAACCTTATATTTTACGTGAAAGAAAGAAAGAAAGAAATGAAAAAGATTAATCATGTTCATTTGAATAATCTGTTAATCAATTATCTAGAACCAAAACTTATATAAATTTAATTACCAGTAAGGTCTAGTATTTTCAATAAATTTATTTCGACGAGTTCAATGATATAACTTTGAAATCAACATAAATGATAAGTGAACTCTGAACTTCTGGGCAGTATAAATAAAAAATGATCCGAAATTCTACAATCGAGTTTAAAGAAAAACAAATTCCTTATATAATCCGAAAATCTGTGTACGGTATTTTAATACATTTCCATCATTGCATCTTCACTCATGGCTCAGCACAAATATTATGAATAGACCACTAACATTATAAGACTGTCATCGTTGTGTATGTTTAGCCATGGGTCAAATCTTATAAAGAAATATTCAGCTATGAAAGTAGCTTAATTTTAAGATACATGCTAAACTTAGATTTTGTATATAATAATGGCCACCAGCATACATTGGGATCAATTTAAACGGACAAAATCTCAGCAACCATCGGACCGAATTTAAAAATCTCGTGTGCTCATTTGTAAAATGTCTTAGTTTGCAGTGACAACATATTCTTGTATTCTAGACTTCCTCTTAAGGCTTAACGATACCAAAAAAAAAATCAGACCTACTTTTGTATTAAAATCATGTCCTGTATTAAGGATAACTACCGTATTTCATTTAAACGAACTATAAGCATTATATTTTACACTAATAATATAATGAGTTTAACAGTTTCGACCCCCCCCCCCCCCCCCCAATAAACTCCAAACAATTGACTGACATTAATCAAATTACAAAAATAATTATAATAAGAAATATACATTATTTAAAGTAAAACGTTTCAATACCAGTGGCACGCTTCCTATTTCCGCTCGTAAGTGTTTTAATATTCACAATCTGTAAATGTTTAAGTATTATGTTGTAGTGATTTAAATAGTTTTGTCGTAAACCATTTATGATTACGAAGAGATATACTTATTGTTCAAATTATTCCAAATAACATTTGTTACCTGTCACACGATCATCATGTGGTCCTTTACGAACACTAACGTAAAGTTACGATCGTAAGCAGGTGATAATTCAGTGAGATAAATGCTTGTCGCTTACATCTATCATCACTTGATTATTTTCTGGACGAATTATGGATCATGTATTATGTTTATTATTAACTATTAATAGAGGATGTTTAATATGTACAACTAGTTTGACCCAAGAGAGAAAAGAGGGTTACTAAAAAAGTTCAGGAAAGATGTTGTTTTGGTAAATACATGGTAAATACATGTTTTTTGTTACTTAGTATTCAAAGTTATTGTTTTAGAAATGAAATGTAATGTTATAAACGTTTTTATGGGTAGAAACCTTAGTTTTTGAAGTGAAATTGTTGAGTGAATTTGACGAGGTAGAAGAACTTTTTGAACATCCCTTTCATTAAGTTATGTTTGACTGCTCTCCCCTTTCAGTAAATTATGTTTGATTTCTCTCCCTTTGCATGTAAATATTGTATAGGAAGGATTCACAGGTAAAAATAGATTCACTGATAAGATTATTGACCTAAGCAACCTTGTTAGCTGTACAAATTTTTGTATGACTTGCATTCAGTTTACTAAAAATTAGCTTGTGTTGATGCATGATCTGAAACCAAAATCTTTATACCCACAAATGAACACAAGTTCAAAAAGTGGATAAGTGCATGTGGTCGGCTGTATTTCATTATTGACAAAGCAAAAAAAAAAATTAAAAGTGGACATGCAAATTCAGTTGATATTTTGTTGGAGGAAAAGGACCTACAGAAAGAAATCCATACCCTATTCGAGCCTCTTATATTCCGCTTTATGTATAGAAAATTAAGTCAATCTTTTAGCTGTAGACATTTTTTGCATGGCAGAATAGTAATTTTCGGGGAGAAGAATTAATATAAGCTATCATCTGATAGCTTGTTTTCTCATCCTCTCAAATATACTTGTATTGTCTTGCTCTGTTATACATCGATGTATATGTATAATTTGAAATAAATACTGTTTAAACCAATAGTAATTTTGAGGCATCTATATAACTTTTCTCTTTTGAATTATGGTACTATAAATTTGGAACCATTTGCCCTAATCAATTAATAATAATATCCTTCTCGTCCCCAGCATCAATACCTGCCTTGCATCTAAAAAACAATTACAACAACAACAAAAACAATACATTTAATTTCCACATTTGATAAAATATACTTAATGACAATGAACAACAGGAAACAGATTGAACCAATTAATTGTCACATTTAGCAAAGTGTTTTTTTTTTATTTTCGGGGTACAGTTTTTATTACGCAATAACTTTTTTATTATTAATAAATTTTCATAATTTTGGTATCTAAATTACTGCAATGCATTCGGTATTATGAAACTGTGAAAATGTTGATAATATGTATATTTCCTTGTCAAAATGCAATTATCCCCACCATCCTTTTTAATGTCCTTAAGTATATTAACATAATTACTGGCAAGAATACCTACATACATAATTAGCCATATTAATTTTACAATATCTTTAACTTAAATATACAGACAAGATTAGTCATGATACACCATAAAGATACTGAAACTGCACCAGTTTCTGACCACCTCCAGCTCAAGATTATATAATGCATGCTTTAACTGCTTGATATGAAAATACCATGAGAATTTCTATGAATCTTTTCAATTAATGCTTGCCTTTTCCCTGCAAATATAAACCTTGACACTTTTATCTAAGTTTCAGTTAAACATTTCAATGCTCAAGTTATGTCAGATGAGCGAAACTTACTTCAAGGTTCAGAATTTTCTGTTTAATTTACAGCAAATATCTTATCACAAGGAACCATTGTTTACACTGTGGATTGCATAAAACACCTTTTTACTTTGTATCATTTAATATTGCAACATCTATTTACATGTACGTCAGAAGTTCTCATGTCTATGTTTTGTGAAATCTAGTCTAACTAAATGTTTTTAATATATTGCTTAACTTATGCGGACAATATCCACTTCCCTCTAGCCAGGGATCTTTCATCCATGCTGATATTCTTGAAGATATCATAATCACATCATTGCCAGTCATATGTGATATTCAATAAAATTTACTACTTATATAACTACTTATACTTGATGTCTATTTCATATCATAGGTCAAACAACTATTCACTTCATATCTACAATCAATTCAATCCACAACTTGGCTCAAGGACATTACATCATTAGCATGAATGTCGTCCACATATAACACGTGTGTGTTATACTTTTCTTGTTTGAAATAACTGATAGTCAATTCGTTGGAAATTTATGACATGTATTTCACTCATTTACATAATACAGGTAAAAACGAGGTAAAAACCAGGCAAGTAAAAACAAAACTAAATATTTTTCGAGTGTACAGATAAAAAACAATGCAAGCATGCCTTTTAGATGAAACTGTGTCATCTTTTGTGTGTTGATATGAGAATCTGTTGGGGAAAGTGTGAAGTTGGTGCACCCTAGGACCTGGTTTAAACCCCAGCGGCAATATGTTTTGTCACTGACCGTTCCAAGGCGTTCTCATTTTCGTAGTTTGTGGCGTCTTATTTAAATTAACCTCCCTTTAACAAACATGCTCTCGTTTCCTCTCTTCTTTTTCGCTACGTGGCGAGGCTGTGTTTGTGTGGCGATTCCCGAAACGCATATTTTACTTTTGTACATACAAATCATTAGAAGCTACAGTGAAACCCCGCTATTAAGACCACCATTGGGACTGGGAAAAAGTGGTCTTAATAGTGGGGTGGTCTTAATATAGAGGTAGAAAATAGTGCAAAACTGTTAAATGGGACATCAGAACTGTGATCTTATTAGCGAGGTGGTCTTAATTTCGGGGTGGTCTTAATGAGGGGTTTTACTGTAATTACATTGTCAAGCAAAGACGGTAGGTACTGCTAATGACATGAATCCTACTTGGAAGATACACCGTACGGCAACAGCGCCTAACTTTGCCATTCCAATTATGCTTCCCATTGAGCTAGCCGGGAAAAAAATCACACCGATTTGAAGAAAATTTGTCACAGCTTTTGCTTAACAACTTGTACATCTGCAGATTACGAAGGTTTCTCAGAAAATATCGAAAATTAACGTTTTAGGTTCAGCAGTTTCTGACAATAGAGATTAGAGGTGCCATTTTTTAGATGAATATACTTGAGCAATTTTCTGGAGCCATTTGACAATTCGATTAAGGAACCAATGTATATTTACTTACTTAAATTATAAGAATTTCGTTCCAATATAAATATTCGTAAAAGAATGAGAACGTACGAACTTTTTAATAACTGAAACTATTTATTTGTAATGTTTTTACTAAGTTCATACCAATGTCAACACAGGAAACTTTTTCTCTTGGAATAGATGAAAAGGGAACTTTCAAAGCCACTGAACACCACATATATGAAAACATTGCAGGCTCAGATTAATCGAGCCGTTTCATGCATCTATCGCACTGAACTGGTCTAAATTACGGACACACTGTGCATGTGTTACAAAGTAACTACATGTACATGTAACACGCGTAACATAATGTGATAGAAACTACGAGATTGCGCATGACGGTGACATGGAACTTTCTATGCGGTATTTTCTGATTAATAACAGTTCATGTTCAGCGTTGTAAGGTCCCCAGATAAAAGCATGAGTTTGCCCTTAACGAAAACACAGCCGTTACGGCCGAAACTAAACATAAAAGAGTTTTGACAATGGGTTCCGAGAATAAATATCATGCGTATCACAGAGACCGCCAAAGGCACAAATTAATCAGAACAAAAACGCGAAAATTATTATCAGGTACGACAAAATCGCTTATTTATTTGCCCTCAAATTAAATTCTTCAAAATAAAAATCGCCTAATTTACCCAAGATACGGTATTTAAAAAGAAGTAAGTTAAGAAGTACTATAGTCATACAGAAGTAGCGTGCTCGACGACCTATAAATGATGTTACTGATAACAGCAAAGATGCATTTGTAAAATCATAAGAAAAATCCAAAACGAAAATAGCGGTTTCAAAAAAATACAACTACTGATTCACTTTTAGTGTATATCTTTATTAAAGAAACTTAAAGGTAATAGAGGAAAAATGTTGGTTTATTTTTTCAAAAGCTTGTCTATATAATGCTGAAATTTTAAGTACCTGCATACTTTTTAAATACAATACAATTATAATATATAATCTTGCATATGAAGAAAACTCCACGTTATGATATAATAGAATTCAGAAAAAATTATAATAGCAAAATGATGTTGTTTGTTTAAATAATGTTTCCCGAATATTTTATTCAGAGTATTATTGAAACATATTCATCATAAACTCCACAAGTTAGAATTGAAAGTTATAGACGAATAATTTCTGATGTTCCAACAACTTTATTATACTTTGTATTAAATATCGAAGAACAGGCTCAGACAAACCGAACCTGCAATTTTTATATTATTTGTCATGTTCGGTGCTTTTAAAATTCCTTTTTTTCATCTAAAGCGTTGTTTGTGCCGAGTGGTGGCAGTAAAAAGTAACTCACCCCGTACATTTAACCAGCGCTGCACAAATTACGATTGAAACCTACGGAAGAATAATGTTGTAAAGTTTAACATACCTAGAACCTGGTTTAACACGTACCCCCACCCCCAGTGAGTGACAGTTTGTTTTGCCACTGACCGTTCCAAGGCGTTCTTATTTATAAAATATTCAGTCGGTGGATTTTTGTCTTGGTGGATTACTGCCCATGAACAGGCTTAGCTTAACCGAGCCTGCAATCTTCGATTATTTGACTTGTTTGGTACATTTAAAACAGGTCAGTTATTTTTTTCGTTTGAAGACCATGACGATACAATGAAGTAAATACATGTATACTCAACAAAAATAAAAAGTATCCACTTTCCTATCTTCAATTTTGTAAAATTTGAAATTGAAAGCTCAAAACACCTATATGTGACAAATTTTGCATTTCTGTTATCATAACAAAGAGATAAAGTTTTCTTGAAAATCTGCAGCCACAACTTAGTAATCTTTCCTTTTGTTATAATGAGGATTCCAGAAAAAATCAGTAGTTCTATTGAATAGTTCTAAATCAAAGTCTCTCCACATCTTGTGATCAATAAAATCACAAAACATTCATCAATAAAACAACTTGTCTTCGACAAACAACGCTAGAAACTCCAACCATTGCCAATTACCTCCCTTTTAATTGAATATATAGTGTTTTGTTATTTATTATTAATTGTTATTCGACTGGCAGTGGCTAAGTTCTTGCTGTGGAAGATTATGTTCATGAACAACTAAACTTAAAAACAACTGAGATTAACTATCAAAACACCATTCAAAGCGTTCGTGATTAAATGAAAATATGTTAATGAGAATATAAGCATAAAAAGTGGATACTTTTTAGTTTTGTTCAGTACATGTATATTAAGTATCAACCATAGGCTGCACGGCCGATAGCCTCCCAGTACATTCAATCAGTGCAACACAAATTATTACAATTTAAACAAAGCCGATATATTTCAATAATTGCTCAGGGATATGCTCAATCTAACCAAGCCCGCAATAATTTGATATTTGTCGTGTTCGGTAGCTTTACAAGTTCCCGTTTTATCTTATTTAGTTTTACGGCAGCATTGCTTGTGAATATTTAAAGCCCTCCAGTACATTCAATCAGTGCAACACAAATTATTACAATTTAACCAAATGGACAAATAATTTTCTGATGCTCAATATATTGGCGCACATTTCATATTGATTTGCAGGAAATGTAAAACAAGTTCCATTTGTTGTTTTCACTTGTTACTCTTTTGTTCCATTAATTGTCAAAGAACCTCATTACATGTACCACTAACCGTTTCAAAGCTCCATGGGCTCTCTTTTTTCGTAATTGTTTGTGGTGTCGTACGGTCAGATTTGTCCCTTTGTCGTCTCTGTTATGTCTTGATAGATAGAAAATATTACCTTTTTTTCTTTTTTACTTTGTCTTATTAGTTTCCTTGTGTCCGTGAAGAGGTCTTAAATAATTGTGTATCTACTCCTTACCATTTCCACTTTTGACATTCCTTTAAAATTGCTCTAGCATTTGTGTATTTTTACAGAAACGTTTGTACGCTAATTAGATAAATGAAAAGTGAACAGCATGACAACGTTTAAAAGTACCCTCATAAATAAGTAATCATTGTCCTAAGTAAAATTCTTTAACTCATATATTAGATTCCATTTCGGTTAACGAGGTGCAGTAAGTGAGTGTGGTTTGATTTATGTGGATATATGCTCTGGTCCTGGAAGTGCGAGTTCGTTTCCCGGTATGAGTTTGTATACAATTTTAATATCTAATAATTTACAATTACCCGTAGCACTGTCTTTACAGTGTGATAGCTTGGTAATATGTCATTAGTGTTATCAGTATATAATCGGTTTATACTGTCACATGATGATAATCTCTAGTTCAGGGTTATTCTTACATATTGGGGTTTTCCCTGTCTACAATCGGTAAAGTCGTCGACGTTATGATGCTATGCGCTGTCTCTGTAGGGGTTTGATACCCAGTGTGGGCTTATAATCATTAAAGTCCTTTGTTTACCTTTATATGAATAACAAAAAAACGGATATAGAAATATGCTGATAAAAATGAAACATTAACACCTAAGCATGACTGATAAAGGTCAGTAAGTACCTCTCGCATAATATCGTAAACTACCGTTTGCATTCGCTAAATATCATATGAGTTTCGTGTGATTGCTGACCAAGATATTGTAATGATTTAATGAAAAGGAGAATATTATAATACTGGATCGTATTTATGAAGTTAATAACGCTTATTATAATAATTATTATATATTTAAATCATTTAAAAGAAATACTAGTAAATTGACAAATAATCAAATAAACAGAAAAAAACGACAAAAACAACATCAACACAACACACGAACACGGAAGTTTGAGGAGTGTCTCTGGTATCACTGGTATTTATATATGATCTTTGTTACCTGTTTTGTCGTTTGTTGTTATTTGTATTTGTAACGAGTACAGGTAAATGTTTACTGCTTTAAATGTAAGTATACGATATTAAGTTTGTTTTGAATAAAACTTATATAAAGATACTCTATTTCACCAATCAAATTATGGAGATAAAAAAAAACATGCTATAAGATGGCTCGAGGATATCATTCAATTATCATACGACAGAGTTACGTTATTTGAAAGAATTTTCCACTGAAAAATTACAAGAAACTTGAAAGAGAAAAACTGCGATATTTTTATTACGCAGAAATACTGCTTGGAAAAAAATAGAGCAAAACAAACAAACAGAGAACAGTCGATTATGTTTGTTGTATGTCTGTATGTATTGTACCGTACACTTTGTATTGAATATGCTGTAATAAAACATCTTTTATCGCCACATACATATCTTTTAAAGTGTTTTCCATTATCTTAAATTATCAATTTTAATAACTATCGTCTTGCATGCTGTTGAGCTGTTTAATCAAATTCCGAAATACCCAAAGTTTTAAATGCTTTCTTCTCTATGCCTAGACAAGGTTTTGTCATTAATCAAATATTAAACGCGTGTTTAATGTTTAATGTTAATTTTCTAATAAAAGTCCAGTGCCACTTGCTTATCTTGAATGGTTACACTTTTAACAACTTTAGTGGAAAGGGATGTTGAGAGGTTAAGTCACATTTCAAATACATTTTGTTATATATTTCTAAATTATAACAAATAATATTAATAGATGAAAATGCAACTTTGAAAGCAAATGAACTCGACAGATATGAAAATATTGCAGGTTCGGTTTGATTGAGCCACTTCATGGGCAGTATTGGAACTGCCCAGGCCGCCTTGCCACGAGTAGAGCACACCACAATATTTACGCAATTAAACAGTACAATTTTGGTCCAATTGTTAAGTGTATTGTCCGTCTTAAAATAAATTACAGGCATAACAAAAAAGTGAACATGCGTGTAAGTTTACATCCATTTTATGTTATTTACATATTAATAAGGATTAATATAAATTTTAAAAAAATGGACATGATCTATATTATCTTTGTTCTTATTTCACTCTAGATATCATTATTCTGCAAATAATGGAGGTTTCTGGTAAACTAGCTGAGTGTGAACTGTGCCAGATCGAAGGAACAACTACACAAGCAGAGGGCTATTGCCAGGACTGTGAGGAGTATATGTGTGGCAAATGCTTTCAGAATCACATAAAGAGAAAACTATGTAGAAATCATATTTTGAGTTCCCTTAGTCAGGCTTTGAAGAATGGAAATGATACAATAGGAAGAAATGGAAAATGTAACAAACATATTGGAGAAAAGATAAAGTATTACTGTAGCAAACATGATACGATAGCATGTGGCGACTGCATAGTTGCTGATCACCAAGGATGCCAAATGGAGTTCATAAGTTCTTTAGCCTTGCGATTTGAAGACAGCTCTGAGTTTAAAGACATTGTAAAAACGATTGAAAAGCTGGAAGCCGATAACATCGAAAGTAAAACAAGATTAGACAGCAACAGGAAAGGAAATAAAGAATTCTTTGACAAGGCCCTTTCTGAAATAAGGAAGTTCCGAAAAGAGATAAACAATCACATTGATAGAGTGGAGAGGGAAATTGTATCTGAGGCAAACAAGCTTTCAAAAGAAAATGAAGACCTAATGTCTGTACTAGAGACGCTGGCTTCCGTAGCAGAACAAGAAATCGCTGATGTAAGGACAAATCTTGACTCAACGATCATAAATGGCGACAAACTTTTTATTCGTGCTAAAGCGTACAAACCAAAAATTGATAAAATGAAGGAAAATGTAGCCCTTATTAGAGCAAAGAATGCAGTTGAAAGTTTTCATTTTGAACAAGAGAAACAACTTGCAGATATAGTAAAATGTGGTGTGAAGCTTGGATACTTGAGAAGAGATACGGATAAAACACCAACTGTAGTACAGACAAACCAACAGCAAGTAGAGTCTGTGAAGCCAGCAATGACTAACATTTCACAAGGTATATATATATATATATATATATATATATTGATGTCGTGTTCTGAATAATGGGGCCTCCGTGGCCGAGTGGTTAAGGTCATTGGTTGACAACCACATGCCCCTCACCGCTGTGGGCTCGAATCCTACCGGAGTCGAAATCTGTCATGTGAGGAAGCTGTCCAGCTAGCTTACGGAAGGTCGGTGGTTCTACCCAGGTTCCCACCCGTGCCTGAAACAATGCCCGGAGGGGCACCTGGGGTCTTCCTCCACCAGAAAATAGCTGGAATGTCTAGGTCCCCATCAGCGGTTCGAAATTAATGGCAGATAGATAGATAGATAATATATATTTAACGAGGTACATTTTTATGTTTCGTGATGTGTTTATGAAAACAAATTTTTGCGCTTTAGTATTTTTATTTTCAAATTTGACAGATATAGATTTGTTAACATAAATTTGTTTTTCAACACATTACTGTTCTAACAGTACTGGCTTGAATTCAAAAAATCTTTTTTTATTGAATGCATATAAATGTTGTCTTTTAATCGATATCAAATTTATGTCGGAAGTAATGTGTTGAAATTGGCATTGTTGGTGTTTACGCGGTTACAAAGATATTATGAAAAACAAATACGGACAAGACTTTTGTCCATAAGTATAATATATTATTATGTTGTATTAATGCAGGAAATCATACTTCATAAAATGCTATAGAGTATACCCGATACACCCATGACTATTGTTAACCACATTACGTATACAAAATATTTTTTACCTTAGGTCAAGAAACGTCTGTAACAGCTTACAATGTTGGTTTGCGTGAGGAACCAGTAAGTATTTGCTAGAGTATTTTCATATAATGCTTGTTAGCTTAATAACATTCAATTTTAAATATTCTGATGACACGGCTCTCACTGATGTTCACTATCATTTTATCTTAAGATTATTATTGTTATATAAATATATTAGGCTCAAAAATGATGCTTTCAAAAATTGAACTAAGGATCCCTATGACTGTATTGTTAAAAAAGTTAATTTATACCAATTTGAAAGTAAAACATGCATATCGGGAATCGCCACACTCACAAAACACAGCCTCCCGAAGCAGCGAAAAAGAAAAAGAGGAAGAGAAAGAGAGAGCATGTTTGATATAATTAGGACTCCACAAACAATTAGCGAAAGAGATCCTTTGGGATCCCGGTTTGGAACGGTCAGTGGTAAAACAAATTGCAACTGGGAATTTAAACCAGGTTCTTGGGTGCACCAACCTCACAATTCCCCCAACAAGTTCTCATATAAACAAACAAGTACACGTTGTCTTGGTGAAATGACTCCAACTCACCCATAAACTTAACAATGTTGCATGCTAAAGCACACAAATATATAAAATAAGAAGCTAATAGAATTGCAAAGCCAAATGGGCGAGTACTCGATGATCTTACGGAGACCAGAGCCCCTGGAGTACAGCAAGAACAAGAACTCGATGACAGGGATAAAAGAAACAAATCGGGCCTTTAGGTTCTTTGAAGAACAGATTTCCCCATAAGCCTTCATAAACTCTCACCCTCCTGCCACCGTCGTGCAACCAAAGAGGAAACATGTAAGCATAGTGATCAACTCTAGATGGGTTAATCACATGGCCTGCAGAGCGCTGTAGAATATCGTGTTGGTAACCTTTGCATTTTTTAACCAATGCATTTTTGTGTGTAACAAAATATGTTAAAATTTATTTGAATCCATCGACTGACCATAAACACATACAATAGATACAATAACAAGATGTTCTACTCGTGCTATCCATGATTGATATCAAAATACGCAAAAGTAATTATCATTTCTCATTTCTCACTTGCTGGTACAGAATTTTAAAACAAGACTTAAAACGGCGTCCTATTAAAACTATATACATGTGTTTTTAAAAAGTACAAAGACTAAACTCGTCATCATATGGTTGTATTATCATTTCATATTTCAAATGATTAAACTATTTCAATGTTTACATAGTTTGTATGCCGCATCTGCTGTTATATATTTCTGCTATAACATTTTGAGATGATTCGCTATGCGAGCGATTCTAAGTTGTAATATTACAATAGTAATGTAAGCAAATGCTTTGTTTAACATGTCGCATTTTTATCATCAAGTTGTTTTAAGCAGTACCGATTATTAATACTTCACATTTCGGAGACAGTTATATTTAAATTATCAAACAACAACTTATTAAACACTTATTTACATTTCAATATTTTGCATGTTCAAACGTTTATTGTTAAAATCAGATTGTTGTTTATTTTCCTTACTTGTCATCTAAAATAAGCAGTTTGACAATTTTGTTACTGATTAGATATAGATACATGTGCTTAAGTTGTCGGGGTAATGTTCGCCTGTGATATCTTACTTGTTAGATTTAAACGGACTGTACATTATTGGAAAAGCAGTACAACTTGGCAGATGTTTGCTTTAAAACTCATATATTGTATATATTTTCCTTTCTCAAACAAAACTTTAAATGTATGAATACGAAACAGACAATAAATATGTTTGGTTGAACCAACAAAATTTTAATCTTTCAAATATTTATAATGAAATGGAACGCAAGCTTCTTGATACATGTTGTATGTTCCAGCTTAGCTAGAACAGAAGAACAACTCTTCAAAATGTATGTATGACATAATTTTTAAATCTAAACCCGATTCGAGAAAAACTAAAACTATTACCAAAATTCTTTAGACAGGTTTTTATTTTCATTTTAGGACAAGAAATAACAAACTTTCAGATGGAAGTCGGTCGCTGGCTTAACTCTCAGCTCTCATATAACGAACGCAAAGGCGAGAGATGTCTGATTAGTGACATTAGAGTCGAACACCATTAATTAAGGGCGTTTCCCATTCTTCTTTTTTCATTTTCTCGTGCCATGTATAAAACAGTGTGCTTAATGTACATATGATAAGAAAAGAAAACGTGTTATGTATTGTGCTATAATCCATTTTTTTACCATAACGTGTGAAGCGGTAGCGCATGTCCTTTTTTCTAGGATTTAGGCATGTTTGAAAAAAGAATGTGAACAGACGAGAATTATGCAAAACAAGTGTGTTTCCATAATAAATCTGTTTTAATTTATGATTTTAACATAACTCCATAAAAGAGCAAATGTATAAAACAGAAATATAATTATATATGATGAATACATGTATGTATTAAATGTAATCAGACAATATAGCCCTATTTCAAAAGCAAAATGTCCATGATTTTATAATTATTATTTTGAAATTTCTAAAACGGTAATTTTTACTTTTAATATTTGTTGAAGAGCCATTTATTCCCAATATACCAAATGCAAAAATCATATGGTTTTTTTTTTGTTTATTTAAAGACATATTTTCAAACGAGGTAATAAATGGTTAAAAAGATAAAAAAAATATATTAAAAACGATCTTAAATTTATGTTTGTGAGAACATTCATTAAGCTTATTCTGTTGAAAAATATTAATTGTATTCATGATATCATTTATTCTGAATGACTGGCATTTATACGTCTTCATTCAAGTAACGATAATAGAAGCTTTACCATTATTATAATCATAGGTAAGACGAGGTAATATGACTTTTGAAGCGATGAAACATTAAGCATTTTAACTAGTTCAATGCCAGTTTTGATATGCAATGAAAGGATTTTACATGAACAAGACATATCTTGGTGAAATAACTCCAACCAGCAAGAACAAGATGACAGGGTTAAAAGAACCATTTCGAGCTTTAAGTTTTTTACAAGATATCTCTAAAACCCTGTCGGAGCATGTGTGAGGTTGGTGTACCTTAGAATCTGGTTTAAACCCACAGTAGCAATGTGTTTTGCTGACCGTTCCAAGGCGGTAAACCCTCTGGTTCTCATTTTTTGTTAAAAGTGTGTGGTTTCAGTTTTGGTATTTAAATCAATTAAAAAGAACACGAGGTTATCATTCAAATCAAGTGGGTAAGGCGCTTGAAGTTTTTGAATCCATTTATGCTCCGAAAAAAAGCCTAATCCTGATTTTAAATGTCCTTAATGCACTGTCATCAAAAGCAAGTTTTCTGAAGGTTAAATAGAATTATCCTGTTATGGGGCCGTTACGCGGCGTTCTGGTCAGCGTTCTATGAAGTTTGAGAAAACGTTGTTAATCGCCCATGGTTGCTGGGATAGGGCCAGAAGTTCGTTGTGTGGTCGCAAATCGGCACAGAACGCTGGTCCGGAAAAAATGTTTTGAACATGCACACAAATTTTCGCTAAGACCAGCGTTCTTTAACGCTTAAATGTAAACGCTGAATACCGTTAAAGAACGTCAAACTTTGTTGAACGTTTTACTAACGTTCGCCAAGCGTTGCACGCGTTCGGCTATCGTGAGTGAGACGTTATGCAAGCATTACTTTTTTGTTGTAAATCGTTTGCTTTGAACGACTTTCTGTGCACGATACACTGGCGACCTGTCAACGACCGCTATACGGTTCCCTAGCGCACGCAGCATGTGGCTTTAAAAAGTGAAACGAACGTCGTTTTGGCGTCCATTGAGTGTCGTTTGAGTGTTACCCGAACGTCCGTGCATCAGCACGTTCATCTTACGTTGAAAAGTAATTCTGCGTGCGCCAGTGGCACAACATGCAAATATTTTAGCTTGTCTTACTTATTCGCTGTTACACGCTTCTATCGCGTTAGACAAACGCTATTGGTGCGGTTATAACACGCTAGATGGGTCATCCTTATTCTAGAACGTTCAAAAAATGTACGATTAAACGTTGAACAGAAAGTCATAGTGTTACGGCCCCTTAACCGATGACTAGAACATTTAAAGTGTTGATACACAAAACTGTGAAACTATGCACTTCAGGAAAGGCCACATACAGTAGACACAGCCTACCCAAACAGCAAAAAACGAGAGAGGAGTAAACAAGAGCATGGTTATAAAATGATCAGTTACAAAATAGCCAAGCAATTTGCTAGAATGTTTCAGAGATAAATGTTTCTAAAATAGCGGCATCTTTTATAGTTTGAGATAAGAAAGTTTACGTTGAGTTTCTGAAATAACTCTGAAGTCGTTGTAGTGGTAAAGCAAGCTTGATATCAGATAAAGTTTAAGTTCTACTTTATTTATTTCTAATTGTATTAATTTCTGCAGCAGTAATGTTATTTATAGTTTCAATTTTCAGCGGTGCAATAATTTAAACAAAGATAAATCTGTTGACACGACTCAAAGAATCAAAGAGAAAAGCGAATATAAAGGATTCAAAAGATTTGCACGAAAGCAAACACAGCAAGAAAAGGAAGAGGAACACTTTGTAAGCATCGTTGGAAGTATTCAAGCTGATAGCGATTATAAAGGAATCAGCCAATGGACTAGGAGTCCATTTCGGAAATAACAAAACTCAGAAAATATTGACTTCCTACTAAGTCAAAAATATAGATGAAAAACGAGGGTGTCTTATGTTATGATCATAATTTTAAAAGTTCGACAAAACATGAGGCAAGATGAGAGTACGAGTCATAACATTTACATTCACCCACATAAATTACATTCACACTAACGCCTTGGCAATATACGTATTAAGAATCGCCACACTTAAAGAACACAGCATCTCCACGCATCGAAAAGTAGAGTCGAAATGAGAGCATGTGTTGAAAAGAATATCAATTTCAGATAAGACACCACAAACAATTAACAAAAAAAACAACCCTTACGGTTAATACCTTGAAACGGACAGTGGCAAACAGGCTGCCACTTGGGGTTTAAACCAGGTTCTAAGTGCACCAACCTCACACTTACCGCAACAGGTTATGCCAGCAGCTGCCGATTCATTGCGGTTATGAAGATTACGAAGTGAAATATGCTTGTCATGTCGTCGAAATCTGCTGACAATGTCACTGATCTAGATGTTTTGACGAAATTAAAGATTAGGATGAATACCTCGTTAAGCAAGAGAAGAACGCTGCTATTCGACTGATGCCGTTGCCACAGTCAACATTTTAAACGGTTACTATTGAAATGCAAATAACAATATTATATTTTAGAAAGCAATAAAATAATTTTAAATATGGGTGATAAAAAGTGAAAAATGTCAGAAAAAGCTACTAAATAAGCACAGCCGCCAAAAACACCAAACGAATCAGAGAGAAAAAGAGATAATGGGTATGAAACTGAACAATTTCAGGTAAGACAGTCAAGAAACCTTTATGTTACATTTTGGTGAAATGTGAACTTCGTGATTCGATATTTATTTTCATCATAATATAGGTTTCTGTTAGGTGTAAGTTTATAACTTTGACTTGCCATATTGCTACAACGGATCAAGTTGTAAAAGAAGTTTTCATTTTTTAAACAGTTTCCTTTAATTTCTACCTCCTACGACACACATGAAAATATTGCTGGCTCGGTTTGATTGAGCCTGTTCATGGGCAGTAATGGAAATGCAAATTACTGCCCACGACGCCTAGCCCCGAGTTTATGGCAACCGTTACTCGCAACTCCCCTTTGAAGGTCGTTGAGCATGATACTCATGTATTATTTATAGTATTTTTGGCCAGTTTATAGATGTGTGATTTCAATATCCCAGTCAATAAAGATTTTGATATTTTTCAATCACCCAAAGGGTATATTTCCTACTTTTAAAATTTTGCCTTTGACGCTGTCTGTCATGTGCAGGATTTATATTCTCTGATCCCTGTCGAACTTCTATTCTGTTTAGTTCCGCCCATTGTTTTCTCGTTAAGGCATACCTGTACCCATTTTTTTTATCTGGAGAACATACGCCGCTGAACATGGAATGGTATTTATCTAAAAATATCGCATTGAAGGTTCAATGTGCACCTTATATGCATACCATCGTTTGGAAAAAGAAGTATATGCATATCAGGAATCGCCACAATCACCAATAAATAAATAAAACTACAATCAGTAAAGTCTGTTTAATATTGATTTGAAATATATGTAGACAAACAAATCTAAATATAGCAAAAACAAGTGTATCGATAGGCTAAGGTATATTGCTGGTGAACGAGCTCGAGTGAGATAGATTCTTCCACTGCAGATTCTGCTTATAAACTACAATGTTGTTTTTTATATAGTTAAACTATTTTTGTACGATGTTTGCTTTGCGGAGCAAAAATTTGCTGATGGTGCGTGAAGTCTTTATCATTTATATCATTCAAACATAGATTTCTTTCTGTTTATGTAAGAATATACATTTTTATCTGTTAAGTTGGAATATTTATAAAGAATGACCACTGGAAGGTTTAATATACCTTGCGTTGATACTTAAATTGTACTTAACAATGCCAAATATATATTCCTCTGTTAACTTTTAATACTCTGTATCATGTTTTGTTTATTCTTCATTGTAACGCATACAATTGTATTTGTTAGATTATTACTATACATTGCACCAGGCCATTAATTAATAGACTTTTACCATTTATATTTTTGACCATAAATTACGTGTTGTATTCAACTGAAAGATCGAAGACTACACGAAAAAATCTAAAACGGATGAAAAAATGTGACTTTGAATGCCATTAGACACGACAAACATGACAATATTGCATGCTCGATTTAATTAAGCCTGTTCATGGACAGTAATGGAAATGCATAACTGCCTAGCCCATGGTTAAGCGCAATTCAATTATTCACACCAATACATACCATAAAACGATGGATTGTATATTCAATGCACTGTTATGATACAAAGGTGCAAATTTAATTTATTCTTGCGATGTGTGCCCCGTTGTTAAGCGCAACTCATTAATAACATCAGTAAACAGTACAATATTAATATGTCCCAAACGATGGATGTATATTCAATTCACTGAGAGTCAATTGAGAGTCAGGTATGTTCCCATGCTGATTTCAGTTAAAGAAATCAACGAATTCGCTTTCTAACATACTCTCATAATACATTTATACTAGCCATTAAAATACTGTTTTGACAACTGATTTGTGTAAACTATGTGTACGCCAATTTATTAGTTACAAAAACAGTTTGTAGTTTATTTCTAGGTTTGTATGAAAAATTAAACGGTCGCCCAGATGCGTTGGGCCTGACAGTTTTATTTTTATACAAGCCTCCAAACTAACAATAACCTATAGTCACTTTTTTTTGTATCATTCTGTGTTATTATTTTAAAGTTCTACTCTTCGTGTTTTTGTACGCCATGATTTATTATTTCTCCAAATATACCCGATTTGTAGAGACAATATATGTAGACGAACTCCTCAATCTTACCTAATAGCATAAACTTGATAAAATCAGCAAATGCGCATCGCCACAAAAGATACATATTATTGGAGAATCATTCAACGAAGATCGCACTAAATGATACCACAGAAATAGGCATGTTTGCTATAAATAATAGTATGATGATGCTATTGATGATAGTCATTACGAAACACACCCCTCAAACATTTTAATAATTTACGCTATCTATACATTTAAAGCAATATTGTAATGTAATAATCTGTATATTAATGTCAGAAAGTCATATAACTTGTATGTATTCGTGCATTAGAGCGTTTATTTGGAGAGAATAACAGTACTGTATTTTTCGGTGTTAGCTTTCTAAGCTCACTTTTGACCTAGTTTTTCGACCAATGAAATGTTGTAAATAATACTCGTATTCTATTATTATGCAAAGGGAAAATGAAATAAACTATTTCGATTGGTAGCTATTTACACCAGAGAGGCATCTAGCAGGGTGGAGAGGTATCTAGTGGGATTTTTTTTTATGCAGCGGAAAAATCAAAAGATTATTTCGATTGGTTGTTAGTGGGTGTTGTATTGGAGAAAAACATATTTACGATTTAAATAACCAGTTTAGTCAATATTGATGGCTTAAATACAATTTTATATGGAATATTCTTGGGTGTCAGGTAAAAACTTGCGTACAGTACACAGTGTAAAACGAAAAGGAAGTGTAGATATTTCTAGTTCTTACTGGTTCCGTTCTAGTTCCTTTGATACTGATTGTTAATTTCAAGTACAAAATACAAGTTCATTGTAGTGTAGTGGCTAACACTCTCGCCTCGCAAAGCGGATGCACCGGGTTCAATACTCAGTACTGACACTTTTTTTAAAAGTAAATTTACGTAAAAGTTGGTAGATTTCGCTCTTGTAACAGGATGTTTTTATTTATTTATATTAAATTTCAATGACATTTATTCATCTTGAGTTTTAACTCTACAAGAGGTATTTTAATGAAACTTAATAAATGTAGATCAAGACTTAATGTAATACATTGCTTCTTTCATCGACTTGTTATCACTGTATGAAATTGTTGCAACAGCTTCAACATTTTTTTTGAAAGACACTTTCAATGAATTTATAAGTTGTCATGATTCGGTCGCTTAATCTCTTGGTCATACTAAGAAGGCAGGGAGGGTTCGTCAACAGCTATAACAAGTAAAATAAACTAACTAAACTGTGTCTGCTTCGCCTCTTTGTATTTCTTTCTTTCTTATATACATGTATATATAAATCTTTTGCCATCAACGCCGTTTATCTTTTTTAAAGATATTTCTTGTTATAAATCATGTGGATCATTTGCAAGACATTCTTGTGATTAAATGCAATCTTGCAAGTTTTTATCCCTATATATGCGCAAAACAAATGGTATTACAACCAATTAGGAATAAACAAAATATAACGTACTCGTTTTTGTTGAATGTATTTAAAATGATCCTAATAATTCCGTTTTCAATGTGTTATTTACGAAGTGTTTATATCGCAGCCATACTATCAGCTTGCTATATCCTGCATATATACAGTGATTAGACGAATATCTTCAATTAAACAAAGATTGAATTCGATATAAGTTCATCAGTAAACCTATAACTTATTTAGTTGCTGATGATTCTCTGAAAACACATTGTAAAACATTTATTTTACCAACACATTAAATGCCTACGATATTGTAATTATCTTTTAATAACTATGAGATTTATAATTATTTCAAACTTGAAATACTCACGTTTCTGTTTTTAACAACCAACAACAAACAATAAATTAGATTTAAGAAAAAGTATTTAAACGTGAATCCAAATTATTGTTAATACTGTGCCAAAAATATTCATTTCATAAAAAAGCTCCTAGCTTGTTGTTTTATTAATAAAATTAACTATTTTTATTCCTAATAAGGATCTTTGAAGTAATTACGGAATTTCCAATATTACAAATCAATGTAGTATTGCAACAAATAATTATTTACCAATATAACATTAATATCGCTAAAATCTAGGTGGCAATGAGTATTTTCTCCAAAATATTTTTTTTTTAAATTTAAGCCAGTATCAACCATTTGCAATGTTAGTGGCCCCTTTAATGCTTCCGCGATGTTAGGACTCTCATGTTTTTAAATTTCAATGTTTGTCCTTCGTCACACTGTTTACTATTAGAAATTATGATTCATTAGATGAATAAGACTTAACCATACAGGACGAAGGGTAAATATCGTTGCTTTGAACGTGATATTTTCTTTTTAAATTCACTGCCATATCTTTATCTTAAAGCTATACATCCAATATGTTGGACATTATACAAGCTCCGCTTCCTACAAAATCGTGCTTACGGCAATAGTACCGTATGTTTTCAGTCTTGTTGATTTTGTGTCTGCAGGATGTGGCCATTCCTGATAGGCTTATTTCACTTTTTCTTACAATCACAGTAGTTTCGTTTGTGTTTTGTTGCAGTCGTAAAACATCTCCCCGTATATTCAATCAACACCTTATCTTTTCTTCCCTCAGAGACTGACAATTGTATAGCCATGCTTTCTTCTCCTCTCTACTTTTAAACAGTTCGCCGAGGTTCTGTCTGCTGGATGTGGCCATTTCTGATAAGCATATTTCATTTCTTTTTTGCTTTTTCCTCGTGGATGTTCTTTGACATGATACTCGCCGCTAGGCAAAGTGGAGCTCGAACATGCTGTCTACAAGATTTAGCTTTCTGTGATCTCGAAAACATGTGAAAAAAAAGAAATATGCATATCAGGAATGGCCACATCCAGCATACACAGCCTCCCCACACAGCCAAAAAGTAGAGAGGAAACGAGAGCAGACACATGCATTCCTTGCAATCACTGTAGCATCTATTGGCGAAGTCTGATCGACATATAAAGCAAAGTTCATCAGCACCGTTTCTAGATGCCTCCATTATCCATGAAGCAATATTAAGCAAAGAGCAATATGTTGAATAGCGTATCACAACCTTAAAATTTATAATAATCGTCGTAATACAACTTGTCGGAATGTCAAACCTGTTCACTTTTTTATTTGTTATGTTTTTCTGACCAAAATGCGACCAGTGCAGATCCTGATGAGACGGCACTGGTGTGCCGTCTGATCCGGATCTACACTGTCCGCCCACGCATTAAAGGTGTGTCAGTCGAGGAAAGAATTAAACACTGTGTGGCTTTTACATTTTATCTGTGTCAGTATCAATGTATTTCAAGACTCAGATGATTTGTAATGTATCAATTGATTAATGTTGTCTTAAATTTAAATGCCGTACATACAGTATATGACAATTATTCCATATTGAATTGAAATATTTTCTCAAGATCATAACAATTAGAATGGAAACCAGTCTCTAATCTGATGCATCTTATTGGTTGAAATGGCGACAAGTTTAAGCCAACATTTGTTATTTACTCCAAATTAAACTTTTTAACAATTGTGGGCTGACAGGCCAAACAAGACGATTATTAAGTTTTACTTAACACATTGGCATTTTAAAGAAACAAATGTTTACGATTTCTACAACGGTTTTGATTTATAAATGAAAACTTTTAATTGATTTTAATAAGCATAATGATACCACAACGTTTCGCTAAAACAAGAAACGCGATTAAGTATTGAATCAGATGTTAACGTTTATTAAATTTGGAACGATGATAGAATAATTTTGTGTTATTGTGATAGTTAGTCCTCGAAACATTTGCGTTTGTCAATAGTTCATATGATGTTTTCAAACTCCTGTCGCATGTATTCATGGGGGCTGACGCGAATAACGAAAAGTGTTCCGCAACAAGACCGCGCGTTGGTTCTTCATTGAAAGTGTGTTTAAATTGCTTCAATAACGATGACGACAACCATATTGGATGTAATTTTGTTTATGTGTAAGTGACTCGTTCACTTGTCACATGCAAAAAGACAAAAAGATGATACTTTTTTACTTGAAACTGTTTTTTTTTCTGCAACATGCATGCCGTCTGCTCTTCCTTATGACGTCATCTCATGGAATGACGTCAACTTCTTAAAGCAACTGTTTTTGTGATGGATCGCGTACATGTATAGGCCAATATTGTCTGTTCATTCACAGTAATTGCACCGAGTACAGTCCCTGATATCCGGCCGTCACTCGGAGCTTACTTCCTTGGTCCCAACTCACTTCAACCCATCCTCTAGGATCTACAGACACTATGGTTCCCCTTCCGGTTCCTGTGTTCTTGAAATACTGTAAAAGAGTGAAATTTATTTAGTATTCACATAGTACAACGAAACACCGCTCTTAAGGCCAGGCAGTAAAGACGACTGGGTAAAAGAAAGTCCAAAACTGTAAAAGTTGACTTCGCAATAGTGGTTTTATAATCGTGGTGGTCGTAATTTTTAGATGTTCTTAATGAAGGGTTTTACTGTAGCCACAACTAGAAAATACAGCGTACCCGCATTAAGAAAATTGTAACGAGTACAATAAAGCATAGTTAATGTTGTTAAGAAGACGTATACACATTATTCGACATTTTGGAATGGTAGAATGAAATGTCTAATGGACATATTAAAATTTATCACATGATCTGTATGGATATCTAATTCGTTACCGAAATGAGGGGTACCCTGTCAAGTTCTTCCAAACGTACGAAAAACAAATTGTTTGCGGAAATTTATCTTACGACGTTATAATATTTTTAAAATTACAGCGACAGTGGGTTTATTATACGAGCAATTTAAAAAACGAACCACCACAAACAAATAAATGGGAATGAGAAGCTGATATGTTTGAAGCAGGTATATTCACATCAAGATATCTATATTCGGAAGTTTTTGCTGTATTTAATGGAATTATTTATGCATATGTTTTTTATAAGAGATGGAACTTATCTAATGATTAATATCTACATTAAACAAATTGTTAAGATACAGTGAGTTGTTATAAAAAGTGTATGTGTCATTAAATACAATCACTGACAAGCTTTTTCAAAACTATTATATATACGCCTTTGCAATAATTCAATGAATTTTTTGGTTACCTCCCCTGTCTTGTCACGTGACTGCTCTACGGGAAAAATGATTGCTCGCTGTATATACGTAATAGGGAATATGTATCTACAACTTTCTTTTTCCATCATAAAATTCTTTTAAAAATATATATTTTCTCGTTGAATTAGTAAAACTACATCAGCGTCAGCATATTTTTTATAATAATTTATATTCACCAAATTTCTTTGATTAAAAGTGACAAGTCATTATTCTTCGCGTTAAACACAAAACGACTTTAACTAACAGCCATTGTTCTCTCCGCGGCCAAATTGGGTCTCATTTCCGGATTAGCGTGTCTAATCATCTATTGTGATCATGTTATGAATATGTCGGCGGCGATTGATTTTGAAGGCGGCATGCCATAAAAATGTCAAATTGTCGCGCACATGGGGTCACCTGTCAATTACTTAAAAGGGGCAGATATCATTGACCAATAGAGATCGTGTAATTACTATTTGCTAGGTATCTACACATTACAAGTAACGATATATTGGAGTCCTTTAATTACTGGATGTGTCAGAAAATGTATTTTATTAAGCAATTATATGGATTCTTTATACACATTACGACACGTTACAGAAACAGAAGCCGTGAATAAGACACAAATCTTGGCAAAACATTTTATAAATGTTTAATTAAGCGTTTGGGCTTTTACGCTAAAATTACAAACCGTCAAACCTAAGTTATCTAAATTGGATATGCAACCATATTGTAATATAAATATTCCCATCTTTGGAAGCCGGCATCTGAATCTTTGAATTTTATCCTACGAATGATACTTCTACAACAAACAATAAGATTACCGACCCTTTTTTAATTTTAAGACAGAATCAACCATTTTTGGTTGTGAAGTATACGTAACATTAAAAATATCAAATTATTTATTGTTTAACATAAACGCCATAAATTATTAGGACAATTCTGTTATTGAAATGTGGAAATATCAATTAATTTAGATAGTAATTTTATATGTCTACAGATCATGTAACCAGATGTTGACATATCACGATTTCCGGATTATAGCGCATTACCAGTTTTAGCAATTTGCAACGTTCACACCACAAAAATATAATTTTTAGTAGAAAAGACATTAAGATGAAAATGTTGTAGAGACATTCGTAAAATTAATGGTTATGTTTGTCAGAATTGCGTTTCATACTGCTACTATTAACAAGAATGGTACATGTTATTAAAAGATTAAAAATCTAAATATCTAACAAATAGTGAAAATAAAAATGTCTGGCTAGAATAAAAGACCAGCAACTTATTTTTTCACCGTCGGCGACGAATGCAGACCTGCAAGATGGTGGATAATGTGAGCTTTTATGTGCTTAAGCCGTAGCCCGATTGTTCACATTCACGCAGAGCCTCGTTTTGGATTGATTTCCGGTCACGGGAAGTAACTCGTACAGGACTGCGAAACTGTTTATTGGAAAGGCGTATAGAAAGCGAACAATCTGAATGATTGTAAATATAAACAATTTAATGCAAGGCGCTTAACTAAGCGCGATGAGATAAGCGCGATTTAAAAGCACATTTTGCACAGAATATTAAAGAAATCATAGATGTTTCTTTAAGCTCCTCCCGTATAATGCGACAACGGCAATAATCTCTGATTTATCTTGTGGGGATAGAGAAGGTTGCTAGAACACACTAACAACTTGTTTGTTTGCATATTTGTAATACAGTTGTAATACAGTTTTACTTTGTAGTTGCAGATTTATTCATTATGTACTACGTACTTGTGTACATGTATGTAGCGTTTAGTGGATTGCACCGAATCAAATCAAAGAGCTGAAAGCGTTGAAAGACTGGCGCGCTGGTTGAATCGAACTTTGATCTCGATCTTATTTCTAGAATTTTGAAGTTCAGAATGCACGATAGAGTTGGCATCAGCCTCACAAGGCCGGTTTCTCTTGAAATAAGATAGAATCGACGAGTCGTCGTTCTTTCGCGCATGCATACTTGAAAATGTGTCCGACGAAAATGAACTGATCGTTACGATGATTGCGCAGTAAAATGGCACAGAATGCATTTCTTTTTCAATTTAAGTTATAACTGCAACTTGCCAATAGATTTGTTTTAAACAAGTCAATTATCGCGCAATTATTTTCATACATGTATACAGTACAATTTTCGAAGTGTTTGTCTTCTAATCACAGAACAAAGAATAACCAATTGAAATTATAAGATTACTCATGATCGCATCTCATTCAAACATTGAACACTATGTCAAACACACCCGATTTTAATTGAGAATATCAACTGTCAGCAGAGCCAAAATACGATCAAACGACACCGACATACTTGCGAATTCTACCACGTGGAGAGGAGGAGTTATCCAGCTGATAGTAAAGAAATCGATTGTGATTGGTCAAATGAATAAGGTGTGTATTGAAAAGCGACCTTTGTTTACAATGCATGAAACAGAAAATTATGACATGTCGATTTTGAATAAACGGATGTCGGCGAATTTAACGCTTGTTAGAAAAAGATCAAAGCTTGTTAACGGTTGTAGGGCGCGACAACCGTTATGATAGCTGGGGAGAACCCTGGCCCGTCCAAGTCCTTGATAGCTGAGCAAAATCTCGATCCACAACTGCTCCAATCTAACCAAAATGGCAACCCACGCTATCTCCCGCTTGTCACGTGACTGATTTGTTTTTAATCGAATCGTTCTTCTAATATCCTTTCAAAGTTGTTCGAACAACAACATTAAATTGTTTTCTTGTTTTTATTTGTAGCATTATCTTTCAAAGTTCGCATTCCTTCTCGAAATATCTGTATTTTCTTAAAATGCACTACTTTTTATGTCACACAACTACGAAATCTTTCAGGCGTAACTAAACTACTCATGCATATCCATTTGATTGTTCGTTGTCGTAGCTGGTCGTGATTTTACTCTACATTTGTTAGCTGGCGTTTTGAGCATGGATGCTCTAAAATTACACGAGAACTTACAATCAATCGCTCAGCATTTGTGGAGTGGTGTGCTGCATTGTGCTTCACACTTGTGCAGAACATTTCGGGCAGCTCTCGCGGTGACCACAAAACCCCACTTACTTGATACGATCTCGTGGTCGCAATGATACACCCGAAGTTAACGACGGCGCGTCTCAATGTTCACGGCATCGTTACTAAAAACGGTTCGTCAACTGGTTTTTAGCCTTCGTGAGCGTTATTCTAGTAATGGGCAGGAATCCAGAACATACGTGTGTATTTTCCGTATAGTTGATTGCACCGAGTCGGAAAGGGTCCATCAAGAGGGGTTAAGCTTTCGTCCAGCGCGGAGTAGGAATTCAGAATATACATGGGTTAACTTTACTTAAATATTATAGTGTGAAAGTGTTCATGTATTCGGCGTATAATGGATTGCACCGAGTTGGAAGCTGTCCGTCAAGAGGGTTTAAGCCTTCGTGAGCGTTCATCTAGTGCTGAGTAGGAATTCTAAATATACGGGCGTTACACTTCCTTTAATATTATTATAATGTTTTATTGTTTTCTACTTACAATAGTCATTTTCTATGCAGATGATGGCACACTTGCACAATTAAGCCAAACTATGATTACACTACAACGTTAGTTGTAAGCTTGTGACAAAACAATTCTGTTAAATTGTTCCATTATGTCCACTCTCTGATACTAAGGCTTTTTTTAGCTAAATGACACATCTTGTTATGTAGATGTAATATTTTAGCTCAGCATTAATTCCTATATGAGACCTCCAAGTATTACTCATCATAAACTGAATGTATCGTTTTACAAAATAAATTTAGTTGTTGTTTGGTCTTCATTGTGTCGAGTCGTAAACTCGAATATATAACAGCAGATGGTCTTATTTTCGGGATGGTCCAAATTTCGGAATGGTCTTGTTTTCGGGATGGTGTTAATGAAAGTTTCGATTGTAATCAACAAGATACAAAAATATTAAACTGTATCCATAGAGTTGACAATAACGAATTCACTTTTAATTAATTAGAAATTATTTTTGTATTGATATAGAACACTTTCTTTGTTAATTATAGAACATTAAAACATTATTAAGTCTAGACATTTGATTTTTGTATTATTTTGTAATATTGTAACAGAAAATTCATTTAAGGAATCTGATACAATTCTAAAGTCAGTTATTTAATCAATCAGGTACAAAAGAGTGTTGTAAAGCTTATAAAATACAAACGTTATATATAATATTATAACTTTGTCTTTTTTTTCAAATTCAATTTACATGTGTACAGAAAAAACACATCCTTGTCAATGAGACATTTAATTATTTTCCGAACAATTAATCTCGTGCCCCGTTTTTCAACCTGGTTTTGTTAAAATGCGATATCTCTATACCTTAGCGTCTTTCCTTGATACTCATGTTTCAGTTCAACAATATACTGACAGATGACTTATTCATCGGTTTTATCAAAAATCAATACAAAAACTGAATGTATAATTAATCGTTTAAAATTGAAATCTAAATACTAACAATTACTGACAACAAAAGTGGCACTTATAAAAATTTGAGCAGTATATGGTGTTTTGTCCACACTCGTCTAATTTGAATATGCCAATTTTGATGTAAATGTAATGGTATATCGTTTGATTAATTTATTGATGTATATCGCATTTACTCTTTAAGTTTTTTATTTAATGTATGTGTGGTTAGAAGGCTTTTGTGTCAGGTAACATACCGATTGTAAATGTAACTTCACTTTGCGAACAAAGGCCTAGATCTTAACACTAAGATTGAAGACCAGTCGCCATTTCAGCCAATCAGATGCTTGAGATTTAAGTCTCCAGATTTAGTATAATGAGCTTAGGCAAAGTTTCTATTTCAATTGAAATTGTTTCCTCACCGAGTGTCTTTAGGAGGATTCGAAACAGAAAGGGAAACCAGGGCCCAAGATCATAAAACTAAGTTTTGAGATGAGTCTCAAATCTCAAGGATCTGATTGGCTGAAATGGCGACTGGTCGCCATTTCAGCTAACCAGATGCTTGGGATTTGAGACTGATCTCTAGATTTTGTTTTATGATCTTGGGCCAAGAATTAAAAACATAGCATGTGTACTAGATAGTTTCAAAATAAGTTACGAAGAAATACGACGGTTTGTAGAAACACAAGCATGCAGTTTTCTCTTAACGACTGATTTAACACGTGATGATATCGAATTTTATTAATTTCTCTTTCCTATTTCAAGCTGTTTAACTACAGCATCTCGTAGCATCGTAGTCGTTACACATGTAATACAGTTTAGGACCACATAAAGTAGTCCATTTTTGCATGATGGTTAAAAAGCTATTATGCCAAATGGACCCAAAAAGCAATAAGCTTAGCATCTGTTGATGTTCTGGTCTCTAATCTACATGAAACTACATGAAAATGCATGAATTAAAGAGTTCTATTACAATGTGTCTCGTAATAAATAAACAGAGAAATAAAAGTTAGAGACAGAATAGTTAGTTAGACTAAGTGCATTCCGTCGAGAACGTATGCGAAACATTAAGCTGGGTTTTTCGGGTCGCTCTTGTTTACGTTTCATCCTATATCAACGTGTAAATTAAAGAAACACTAGAAGACAAGCCTTTGAGCAAAAGGTTTACTGGTAATTAAATGGGCTCTGCGTGTAGGTCAAATTCGTGTGTGGAGTAGAATATGTCTGCAAAGTGGTGATGCACTTGTCTTCGGTGAAATTTGACTTTATAATAGTTGTTAATTCTTAAACGATGTTAAATTTTTTTGTTTTTTAAATACAAAGTACGTTTCGATACATATTTTAATTATATAATGCCAATTTATCGCCAAAAATACAATAAGCTATTTTGTCTGTCTTCACCGGAGGACATTTTACGGGGTGCGACTCTTGCATACGTCATAGAACGACTGTGGCCATACATTTAAATTTTTTATTGTAGAAAAAATAAAACAATGCGGTGTAGCATGTTAAGCTTTTGTGGCAAAGATAAATATCACATTAATTTACTCAGATTAAAGTGCTAGAAGCAAGAAATATGGAAGTTCATAACGTCTGGGACGGCTTTTAAAATCAAAATTTAGTGGTACAAAGCCTAGACTGTGTCCTACAAAAATATGGGAAAGAGTGTTAAATGCTCAAGTTTATTACATGTATTCAAAAGTAGTAAACCTACACCTTACTTGAAAATCTTTCTAAATCTGGCAGTCTTGCCGTTTCTCTGCTATTGGATATACGTGAAGAAAAACCAGAAGGATGTAGACATATTACGTATCAGACTGTCGTGATAAATTGGCTCCGCCTTGAATGCACGTAAAATGCAATAAACTGAATAACTTGTAAAACTTCCACGTAAGAAGGCTGAAAACAATTGTGTGCACAGTTTATGTTATGGCAAGTAGATCTAATACAATTTCACAGACCGTTTAAATCTGAATGTTTGGATTTTGAAAACGATATTTGATTCGTACTTATTATTCGTAATACATTGTGAATTGTATAATGAGTAACAGGCAAGTCATTAAAGCAACCTGATACAATTCTGAAGTCTGTTAGACAGTCAATCATGCACACTAAATGAGTGATGTAGGGCTTATACAAATACAAACTACTTACGTATAACTTTGTCATTCATTGCAAGTTTCCATGGTTACCGAACAACACACCCTTGTCAAGAAGGCATTTTACTTTTGCCGAACAATTAATCTCTATCCCTAGTTTTTCAGCCATGTTTTGCTATATCGCAATATTAGATTAATTTAGTTACCTGTTTCCTCGGCGAGTTTCTCAAAAATAGTTATAATATAGAGAGGGAAGCCAGGCCTGAAAGCATAGAGTGTCCACCAGATTGTTTTAAAAGTATTTGAAGATACGAAGCAATACAAAGGCGAATGAAAAAACGAACATGCGTTTTTTTGTTAAAGTAACTGCTGAATCTTTTTTTGATAAATTTAATTCCTTTTCCTATTTCAAGCATTTCAACTGCAGCATCTCTTTGTAGTCGGAAATAAATTTATTATAAGGACTTACGATTTCCGACGTTTTCCGTCGTATAAATACATTTGTGTTTCTGTAGCATACTTTTAAAATGGTGTAAACTTTAAATTATATTTACCCAAGTCAGTATATTGAATGCGCAGACAGGTCATCAAAACTGAAGCATTCATTTTTTTAATTAGATAATAACATTTTTATTATATAATACAACTTTTTAATTAGATAATACAATTATAATACAATAATACAAAAGCTATGCGTTAGGCATCATGAGAAATCATATGGGCTCCGGATGCCTCTGTAGAATTCGCACAAAGAGTAGAATATATTTTGTATGTATGCCAGTGGAGGTAGGTAACTATTTTTGACTCTTTCTCTGTTTGAGTGTTTGTGTCTTACAAGTATATCTGAAACGTCAAGGGAAAAAGTATCTTTATTGGTACTTTGGACAATTTATAACTAAATTTGGAAACAGCTCACATTTATCTGTTAATTTCCAGTATAAAACACATTTTGAGACATTTTTGACAATATATTTACAGCGAAATGCGTAATGTCCTCTGATCAACATCATGACGTCATTTCATAAATAAAGCCTGCTCATTTTACGTGTTTGGAAAAGTTGTGGAATGGGAAGATCAACGTCAAATATTATTTGACCCTGTTCTATTTACATGCGCAGAAGAAGTTCTTCCGCCACTTCCGCAAATCCAGAGGAAGAGGAAAACAGAAAAAGAAGCGTTCAGATTGAAAAAGAGGCGGGAAAACGAGTTGACGATGAATTTAAGTGTTTTTACGAAATTCTTAAAAATACCTAATTAATTGGACAACTCTTACATTAAGAAAATGTTGTAACAATACGTTTTTATATTTCCTGTGATTTTTTAAATTTTCTATGGGTTAAATAAAACACAGTCCATATTTGATTGAATTCTTTAAAACAGAAGAAAGTAGAAAGTAGAAAGCCGAATCATTTAAAAGAGGTACATGTAATACTATTTAGTATTTACCTCTTCCGTCTTACCCCAAAAACTCTGCGAAGAAGATGCAAACGAACCGGCCATGAGTAAACTAACCGAAGACAACTTTCGCGTGTCAGGCCAAATATCTTTTTGTGCTTATGTCTATTGTTTTTCCTTTCAATAATTACTTGTGCAATCGTAATTTGTAAACTTGAAAATCTCCATCTTATTGGCGAAACTGTTAGCCTCGCGATAGTGTCTTGACGTTTCTATGCTATTGGATATAGGTAGAGTATTAACAGAACTATATAGACATATTTAATTTACATGTACGTAACGGATTGTCGTGGTTACCTATTGGCTCCGCCTCGAAATTTAAGTAATATATAATTACTTTGCTAAACTGTCAAGCCGTAAAACGTTTTGTGCACAATCTATGCATGTCATGGATTGTAATAAAGTGGCTCAGAACGGTTATATTGGAATGAATTGATTTGAAATAAGTTCAATATATAATGCGTAATAAATTATTCATAAGAAATTGTGAATTGTATAATTTACGTATAATGAATGCACTTGAATGGGACACATAATTTCGCGTGAAAATAATCAGAACTGCACTAAAACAAAACAAGAAAACACAGTCTAGCCCGTACGGCATTTATTGGTGACGGCGTCTATAGAGTACGGAGTACAGAATGGTATGCGGTACGTGTGGGACATAAAGAAGACTTTATTTGCCAGGGTTAATCGCTATTTATCGTTCATTTATTTCTTTAATACTACAATTTCACAAAAGTACTTTAATGGAAAAGAACGAAACAAAATATGGCGTTGAAAAGCTAGCTCTGTATGATATTGTACCAGAATGGAGCAGATTGTTGGTAACACTATTCGTTCTCACTGCATTTCTGATAGGACTGCCTGGTAACATTCTCGTGATTTTTGTCCAGAGCAGAAACGAAAAAAAGACCGTCACTGATTGGTTTGTCACATTTTTGGCAGTTAGTGACATCGTGACGCTCTCGGTTGGCAGTCCTTCTTTTGCTGTGATGTACAACGCTGGCTGGAAACGGTATGGATTTGTGGCCTGGTGCAAACTAGTTATTTTTATTATATATGTGACTTTAATGTTCTCTACAATACTTATTGTGAATACAGGAATAGACAGATATATAAAAACTATAAACAAGCATTATTATACACCAAGAAAGGCAATGTATTCGTCACTAGGGATATTGCTGGCCTCAGCGATTATAGGAGCACCAAACTTAGCAAGTGGAACTCACAATTCGGCAGGACAATGTGTTCAGAATCCGGCATTTCAAAAGACACAGCTCGTCGTTAACACCTTCCTTTTAGTCGTAGAAGTTGTCAGCTTGTCAGCCACATGGTTTATATACTCGAGAATAATACTGACGATTAAACGGAGCATAAGAGTCTCCCATCATGCACCGCAATGCACCATGGGTCAATACGAAACTTCAAACGTCTTCAGAAACAGAATAAAAGCTGTACGGACAACCAAGATCATGGGGGTGGTAACCTTGACAATTATGTTGTCGGCCTGGTTGCCAGGTGTCGGATTAGTGTTTTTAAGCATTACAAACAATGTTGCCAGTCATCAGGCAAGAAACATTGCTGTTTTCTTTCTAGTGAACCTCCACTTTGTTAACACCTTTGCCAACCCTCTGTTTTACTTGTACATGCACAATGCGTTCAGAGCGAACGCCAAGAGCGTGCTTAACGATATCTGGAGAGCGGTACGGTGTAAATAAGGAAGTCACGGTTGCTATACTATGTCACTGTTCGAATGTCGTGCACACACAATATCACTCGATTCATGTAGGTTTTTGCTTTTTTCTCACTAATTTCTGAACCCATTATGTTTGATGTAGCGACTTTGTCTTTGAATGTTTAAGGAAATGGCAGCCGATTGATATTGTAGGTTAAATGTCGATAAAATGCATACTAACAGAAGTATGGTACACTTTATCTAATCAAAATTGGTCCAGAAATTATTGAAAAATAAACAAAACCTACCAGAAGAGAGTTAATTTGTGTTTGCACGTCATTCTGAGTGTGTCTATGGTGACACATAGAGAAGTTCACGAAACAGCTTTGCATATCGTTATTGCTGAGTTTTGTACATGTTATTTAACTAAACAAAAATGATTGTGTTTAGCTCTATAAACGTTGTATTACCTAGATTGTCTTCATTGAATTTATACAAACGTACGTCGATTTTATTCTTTAAGATGCCTTTGCATAGGTTAACTGTTAAGATGTTTTTCGTTTTGGGTTACATGTACATACATGGATTTATTAACACTACACTCCATGGGTTACATGTACATACATGGATTTATTAACACTACACTCCATGGGTTACATGTACATACATGGATTTATTAACACTACACTCCATGGGTTACATGTACATACATGGATTTATTAACACTACACTCCATGGGTTACATGTACATACATGGATTTATTAACACTACACTCCATGGGTTACATGTACATACATGGATTTATTAACACTACACTCCATGGGTCTTGGCTCTTATCTCATGTGCAACCAGTGAAGATCCAGATCAGCATGTACATCTGTGCAATTTGTTAAAAGTAAAGAAATTAAATGTAAATTTTAAAGTGATTAGTGTAGATCCTGACCAGACTGGTCGGAGGTGCAAGCGGCTCTTAATCTACACTAGTCACCTATTGGTTAACACCCGTTTCCATGTTGTATTAATTACCAACATTCATTGAGCTACGCTCAACCGCGATTAGGGCGTGGCCTGTTATAAGCATTACCGCCCATAGCAAACGAGCAGACTTAGTCATTCCAAGCTGCAATATTTACATATTTGTCGTGTTCCATGGCTCTAAGTATATTTTAGTTTTTGTATTTATAAAAGATCATTTATCATTTATTATAACGGACAAAAAAGGGACATTAAAAATACTTTACGGTCCTCTGCAAATGTATGGTAGTGTGGCGGTACAAATTATAAAAGCGCGCAATTTTTACGCATGAACAGTCAAAGTGATACGTACGAATGACCGCATGTGATGAATTTAGAACGTTCAGGGACGTACACTATGAACTGACGACGTCTAACATCTGGCGAGTAGCGCTTGAGAAGCCAGATAGTATAGAACTTATGCCATACCGTTTAAGTTCCAGATATAGTTAATGCAGTGGGTATGCCGACAGTTGCGTATGTAGATCTACAT
Organism: Corbicula japonica; assembly: GCA_038501625.1. Classification (NCBI taxonomy): domain Eukaryota; kingdom Metazoa; phylum Mollusca; class Bivalvia; order Venerida; family Cyrenidae; genus Corbicula; species Corbicula japonica. The sequence goes on from JAZAYU010000169.1 coordinate 558,621, forward strand.
ATACGTTTTTCGGTAAAATTGAGTATTGGCCTGGTTTTTAGATTTTTCCATAGTATATTAGCAGAACAAATTAAACCGATTGATTCCCTGTTTAAAAAGGAATCTACTGACGAAATCATGATCTACACAGACTATAGAAAGAGAAATAGCAGACTTATATATATCATTTGATGAATCGGCTGCAATTATCTGTTTTAATACCAAACTGTGCTGCAACTCGTGCTCAACAACTTTAATCACGCGTTTCACTGCCCCGACAATGATTTGACTACATTACTTTTGTGACAGAACCTTCCAGTATCTCGCTTTATGGGTGGGTTGGAGTTATTTCATCAAGACAACTTGTACTTGTTTTGTGATATGACAACCTGTTGGGGCAAGTGTTAGGTTGGTGCACCCTAGAACCTGGTTTAAACACCCAGTGGCAAATTGTTTAATATGTGAAACCCCTCTATAACGGACACCTAAGGGACTGAGGGAAAGTGTCCTTAATAGCGAGTTGTCCTTAATTATGGGTTTAAATCAAGAAGAAGAGAACATGTCTGTTCTTACAAAAATTGCCCATAATACCGGGGTGCTCGGAATATCGAGTGTCCGTAATGAGGGGTTTTACTGTATATTAATTATAGATAAAGTAAGTTTGTTTTTCATTTTTATCTAAGGTCAGGGTAGGATATAACTGTATTTTTGACGTATTTGGCATAGGTTTAACAAAAAAAGTCTAAATGTTGATGCCTTCTTAAATATTTATTATAGATGCATTGTCACTCACCCCCAAAAATGCGGAAAATGTAAAACTACTATAATTATTTGCTTTCTTGGCTGGATGTGTTAGGATGTACTGCAGGTATGGATGTGATAATTTTATCTTCGATATGCACCTCGCTTGCACAACGACAGAAGTAACCGTTTTCTGTTTTGAACGGCATGTCTGCCAAAAGCAAAGTACATTGAAAATAATGGATGGTGAACAAATTGGTTGATAGTAAACTACCGATCAACGTGCTTATCAGATTAAGTTAGGGGAAAATGGAAACAAATAAGGAATGGTTTAGGTGTGTTGCTACTTTCCCTCCTCACCTCCGCCCACCTGTGTCGATGTTTAGTTACTTTAAGATATGTGTATTTTCATGTGTCATATATACATATTAGAAGTTAATAACAAAGACACATTTTAGAAAGAAAACAAAACATCTACTACATGCAATGCAGGCAGATGTCAATTTAAGTTACTGATAAACACTGCTCACATTACAGTACGTAAAAGGTAAGCAAACTTATCAGTATTATCGATTATACATTCGGCATCCATTTTAAACTTTCTTATTTGCCGATCTTTGGGATATCGTTTAAAAATAATGCTGTAAACGGACTGGCAAAAGTAAATTAAACGTGTGATCCCAGTCAATAACGTTTGTCAGTGTTCTTTTGCACAACCTTCACACCAGAAGCGCAACCGCTACCGTAAAATTTTGGCTAGCATTTTCCTTAAAAAACAGAGTACAGATTTACAACAGTCAAATGGAATAATCAACAGAACGGATACTTTGTTCCTGAAGTGATACAAAACAACAAAATAATGCACGAAAGTCGAAAAAAGTTCCACCTCACATTTCGGTCATTATAGAGGCAGAATGATCGTCATAACTCAACGATGTTTGGGTATAAACAGCGTGCATATAAATCTAATACTCATCGAAACACGTTCCCCGTTTTTTTTTTAAAAAATCGTTTGATATTTTAATAAAGACGAGACAAAGCTGATCACCAACCTTTCTGGGTCAAAATAAACATCGACTGAACCATCACCGGACTTTGGCAGAACAGTTTTCCCTCCCTCACCTCCGCCCACCTGAGTCGATGTTTAGTTAGTTTAAGATTATGTGTATTTTCATATGTCAAATACATATTGGATGTAAATAACAAAGACACATTTTAGAAAGGAAATGAAACATCTACTACATGCAATGCAGGAAGATGTCAATTTAAGTTACTGATAAACACTGCTCACATTACAGTACGTAAAGCCAGCGGTAATGGTTCTGCGCGATTCCCCCCGTATGAAGACAGTCGCAAGAATAAAAACTATATTCTAAATTATTCAGGATAATATAATAGTTTCAAATAACCTAAATTCGTTTTGGTGATTTTAAAAGTAAGTACGAGCACACATTTGGAATCATATGGGTGTGCTAAAAATACGCAAGCCGGGAGTTTTTGCATTGGCCGGTGACAACTGAACACACCAAAGTTAAGAGGAGCGGATCAAAACAATACATGTTTTAAGCCGGAATATGATATCGAGGAGTCTCCCAAATGTTACATTTTATATCTTTGATTGATTACGTGTCGGTCATGTGTTTATATGGTCATATTAGTCAGGGAAAATAGGACGGCGGTGTTTTATTTTTAGTTTATTTTTCCGAACTGTCCTTTATCATAAGGGATATTTGCTAATTTTGCTGCGAAAAGGTGTTTTGTTTGACAAAAACAATTGTCTTGGGACATGAAATTTAAAATTGAATTAAATTTTGGTGTGATTACAAACAAAACTACCTTTCTTGGCGAAAAAAAAACTAAATGACAAATTTCCCTGCACTTTACCCCGAAAATTCTTGCTTATTTCTCGCCGATTCAGTTTCCGTGTCCAAGGTAACTTGTGTTCCACTAAGAGTTCATACATCATCTAAGTACCAAAAGATATGAAAAATGTGTAGCAGGTTCATAGCTATATCTCAATTTTAAGAGATATTTATTAAATGAGTAAAAGTAAAAAAAAAAAACTTACCAATTTTCATCCAAGATGGCGGAATTTTGTTTACAAAATGCATGGTAAGGTGCAGTTTGATTACCCACCCTGTACGCAATCGAAGAAAATTTATGTTTACATTTTCAAGAGCCATGATTGACTCTGTCTGATAAAGAATTATTTACCTTTCAAATCTTTGAAGGACTAAAAACAATAACAGCGAAATTTGGACAAGACACGAAGATGCTGGAAGTGTATACCGTGGTATTCGATATGTAAAGACTAGGATTTGAAAGTGTCATTCTTATGCCACAGCAACGAGCTTTGTTTACATCAAATAACAGGGTTAGGCTTTAAACAGAAAATAAGAAGGATTGTTGCAAAATGGATAGTTAAATTGGGATAGTTGAACAGTATGTACACGTCTTCGCTCCTTTTGCTTGTCCTATTTATATCCGCAATTATGCCTATCTATTACTTAAACTTTCTTTCACATTTTTGACGATTTCATATTATTTTTATTTGTAAATGCCGTGAAATCAACGATTATTTTTTTTTAAGAAAGAGTGTCATTGGAGTCAACAAATCTAAATTTGTGAAATTATCGCGGTTTGAAATCGGCCATTTTAAGACGTAGAAAGAACCAGAACCTGCAAAAATACAGAATATGAAAATTGGGCAATGTCCCATACGGAATTATTAATCTGACGAGTTGTATCAATTTTGCGGATTAACGCTGCACTATTTTAAAGAGAGATGTGCAGGGTCGAGCAGGTGTACTCGGTAAAATCGTAAACAGATCGATCTATGTAAATCTATATAAAGTGTACTTTTCAGTAAACTCTACATTTCAAACCCTCCAGGAGGAAGTTTTCGGTTAATTTTACCATTTTACCGGACCTGAAAACAATCCGCTGAAGGAATCCCTATACAGAAATACATTCTATATTTAGCGAACATTCTATATTTAGCTCATCGCTGAGCTTACTATTCGTGGTGGCCCAGGCATTTTGAAACAAATGGCGACGTCGATAGTCGGCAAGGTACACCGAATGCGCATTTTGGTTGCAGTGATCACGTGGCAATCACAAAAACCACGACGGCTTTACGCGGGAAATACAGAAATAGCTAACCTAGTCGCGTCGCATAGGATAGGAAACATATATATATAAATATATCTTTTTTTTTTTAAATATTGGTTTGAAATATTTCGGGTGTAAATCAATATTGATTAATAACCCTTTTCGCAAATCTGTTCCATTCATCAATCCTGCACATCTCTCTTGAAAATCAGTAATGGGTATATAATAAATGCATATAGCGTGTTATCGATAACTTGACAGTCACGTGACGAAAAAGTTAATATAAATATGCTTTATATATTTCAAACACATTTGAAAAATAAGAAATTGATGATGTAACAACATGTTATTTGAACAAAAGAAATAGAATGAACAAATGATTTTTTTTCTTAAAAGTATAAAAGTTAAATTGTATGATTGTTTTGGTAAGATACATATTGCATGTAGTTTGGTATTCTCTTAAATTTTGACAAATAAAGGGCAAGATGGTACATGTTAAATACTGCTTTAGTCAATGGATCATTACGTTTTCATCGTCGTTATCTTTTAGCGAAGTGATCGATTGTTTAAACTAAAAGTAAGTTCATACCCATTTTCCTCGGTTAATATATAATTATAGAAAAAAAACAGCTATACAATACAGTTGCTTTCCCATTTCAATTGAACAAAACAAAACATGCTTGATTGTACCGTTACTGCTTTTTACCGACAAAACCATTATTGTCTACAAAAAATACAACATTTCTACCGACAAAAGCATTGATTGTCTAGAAAATAACAACACTTTATGAAGGGGGAAATGGAATGGGCGGAAGTTAAATATTATTATCACGGAGTTTAAAACATGTTTCTAGTTTCATAAATCACTTACCATTTACATAAAAATTAACTAAACTAATTACTTGCCTATAGCAAACGATAAGTACATTGGTATATAGCAAACTTTGAGTAATATAATTATATTGGTTCAATGCGACAGGCAGGCCGACGTTTTTTCGGGATTACTCAAACGACTACGAATGAGACAGTATTCTTATGATCCCGCGATAGCTCAGTTGGTAGAGTGGAGGACTGTAGTAGTTTGTACTTTCATCCTTAGGTCACTGGTTCGAATCCGGATCGCGGGGCATTTGAAATACTTTTAAGAGCTAGAGCTTGAAATGAATCTAAAATCTTAAATTTATGGACTACGAACATAAATATACAACACGACGTCTGATATCACAAAATAGCTTTTCCATCCATGTAATTAAAATATTTGATATTGTTTGTTTTCCCATCCTCTAAAGCCCCAATAAAATATTTAAGTGGTTATATAGTGTTACACTGTTTTATGTAAACATTAAATAAGCATGCATTGTCCACCAAATTGAATATTGACCTGGCACTTCCTTAATTTTCGTAAAGGTCATTGAATAAACACGGGTGTAAGCGAAATCACCTCAGTGATGTGTGAAGTATTGGATCACGGTATGTATCCCAATAATCAGCACTCGGATGACAATGCCAGGCTCAGATGATAAGAGCGGCTCGAGTTGCGGATGAGAGTGAAAAAGCGTTAGTATTTTTACATTTATCTTTTACTAATACCGATTTAAATCACTTTAGTGATTGCAATTGTTCTAGGCCAACATAAGCTATATAATACTGTAATGGTTTTGCAGATAGACCCTATATTGTGGTGAAAATCACCAAAGAAGTTGGAAAATTCGACCCATCACTCAAAATTAAACAAGTTTCTATCTGTATTTAGGTAGTTGAGTGAAGACAACATAACTATTTGATCCTTTACTATCCCTCTGTTAATAAACAATCACAACATGGTAACACTGTTCGGTAAAAATGAATCTAAACCTTACTTTTTCTGAAGATGTCAAAGCGAGATGGATACTCGCTGGCTTCTTTGAAGATAATACCTGGCTACATTTAAAATTGTATAGAATATGAACAAACTGACCTTTTCATCATAATGTTAAAGTGATGTTTATCAGTTTTTAAATCCATTTTTTATCTTTCAGGACCAGAAATCATTGTCCAACAACTTATCTATTTTCGGTAAGTTATAATAAAGGTGGTCATACAATTTATATTGGCACTGTAGTAATGTTAAGTGATCTAGATGTACAATATATCATTTCATATCATATCAAAAATCAGGCTTAACGCCCTTTTGAGATAACATAGTTTGCTAGTTTTCAGCGTGTAGTTGTTAACGTTCAAAATCATTTATTGGTTCTATACACACACCCAGTTCGAGACACCGGTGACGCTCCTGGATGTGACCAGTACTGAACACCATACTGTGATACAAAATTTCCAATGTTTGTCCATAAATATATGGTCTGTATTGATATACGATGCTTCGCAATATAAAAATTAAAATATATATATATCTTTCTTAGAACCAATTCACACACTTATCAAGTTAAGCGCCACGAAGTGTTTTAAATTGCATATTTAATTACATTGCAGAAACTTTGAGCACTGCGTTCAAATGCTACTAGTGGGGCACAGAGTGGGAATCTTTGACAGAGGTTGTCTCCCACTTGACGCTATTACATTGGCATTCCTGCATCAAATACCATGAATTTCTACTAGATGAGTCAACTGGTAAAAAAGGATACCGTACTCGAGTTCTACCAAGTGTCATACCAAACGCAGTGACATACCAACAAAAATGCATCACAGTCACAGACGGTATTATATTCATCATTCATAAAAAAGACGACACACAAGAGATAATCGCTACAACACCTTTAAAAACAAAGGAATGTCCTGTTAGTTCCAAAAATTTTCTAATATAAGTCAAGACAATTGAAAATTCACTTGTGACTTATCTTATTTATAATTATAGTTTTTATCCATCTAAGAGAAAGATACCGACGGCTCTTCTTTATATTTTTCCTATAAACATTTTATTTCATTACTCGTTTCATATTGAATCTGTTATTTCTATTGGTTGCAAAAGAAGCCACAATTTGTCAAGGAAAGAACTTTTATAAGTGTGAATCCCTTTATCAAAAAGCATGTTGTTAAAATTTGGCCAGTAGATGAGGTGTCGTTTGAAGACATTGTTGACGCACACACGCGCGGACAAAGGGCGAACATAAAACGCGATTTCACAGATGAGAAATGATAAAATATTAAGTGTTGATACATTTTCCTGAAGATAAATTATAAGCCTGACCATTATTCAGTTTGAGCCAGCTATTAGACTAACAAATTTTACCAAAGCCAGCGATTATCCATCTCGCTTTGACATCCTCAGAAAAAGTAAGATTTAGATTCATTTTTACCGAACTGTGTTACCATGTTTTTTATTAACAGAGGGACATTAATGGATCAAATAGTTCAAAACCTGTTTAATTTTGGGCGATGGGTCGAATTTTCCAACTTCTTCGGTGATTTTCACCACAATGTAGGGACTGTCTGCAAAAACCATTGCAGTTTTATATAGCTTATGTTGGCATAGAACAGTTGCAATCACTAACGTTATTAAAATCGGCATTAGCAAAAGATAAAAGTAAAAATATTAACGCATTTTCACTTTCATCCGCAACTCGAGCCGCTCTTATCATCCGAGCCTGACATTGTCATCCGAGTGCTGATTATTGGGATACATACCGTGTGGAATAGATGCCCGGCTACCGCAATCGTAACATTTACGAAATTTAACGAATATGGGGTCAAATGCAAGAGTGCCAGGTCAATATTGTTGGACAATAAACACTTAGATCCTATACTGTTGTCCAACAATATTGACCTGACACTTCATTAATTTTCGTAAAGGTCATTGGATAAACTGGTTATATACATACATATCGATTTAAAGCAAGATCGTAACGTTTACGAAATTCGCCGACTATAGGGTCAAATGCAAGAGTGCCAGGTCAATATTGTTGGACAATACATGAATACTGCTTAAGACATACAAAAGTGTATGCACACAAGTGTAACAAGTTAACAACTCATTACATCCATCAAGGGAAGCAACCCTGTATATCATAAGCAGTATACTATCTTAGTGTTTTGTTCCATTACTATATAGTATGAATGTTCGGTTGTTCACGACCATTTTCATTTGTATTATTTTTATAATGATGCAAAATAAAGCCACCATATTACAACGGGATACATCTATTGATAACATTTAGTACTGTCTTCTGATTAAGTCTCGTTGATTTTGTCGAATTACTAATGTTTGTCTGTGAAAATTATATACAATGCTTTGCTCTTCTTCTAAAAAAAAACTAGTGAATCTAAAAGTTCCTTTTTTGCGCATTTTTATCGTCTGTGTAGAAGAACTTAACTAAGAAACCCCTTGTTTCGATAACAAATCAGATACATGTAATCCATATAAAGCATATGATATTTTGCAGTATTTTCATTGGTCATTTTATTCTGCTCTTCCAAAATGTTGTACATGTATAATATATACTAGGTCTTCTTGTAAGTACAGCGACAATCGATGTCTAAGAAACAGTAAATAGTACTAAATACAATAATTGGGGCACGCCAGGGGAAAAGGTACCTTCGGTCGTATTTTGTGACATTTTAGTTGTTACTTTATTTAGAACGAACTTACAATAATACATTATTTTCTCATAACTAATCATTTTGTTACACATTTTTATAATAAAATGTTGTTTTTTTTTACCACGAAATGCATTTTAATAAATGTCGCTTGCTCAACTTTATGACGTCATTTTAAGGATTTACGTCAGCTGTCCGAAGGTACCTTTTCCCGTGACGCGCCCCTATTGTTATCATTCTCTGAGTCAGATTTCGAATAATAGAATACGACTTTTGCTAATACTTACGACATAACCACTACAATGTCTGACACGTTTACCAACGTCAAAGCCAGCAGATCGGGGGTCTGAAACAAAGCAACAGACATCGGGAATCGGTAAACATGACAAACTACAATTATGGTATTCAAGATAGACGTATTTAAATAAAAAATTTACACTACGGTGCTCGATTCAAATTTTCTTTCCTATCTACTTTAACATAACGATGGACATTAAAAAAATTACTCAAAAAGAAACAAAATTGACATTTGTAAAATCATGTTACATCTTTATACGGAATCGACCCTAACTGCAACAGCAATTTATGTACATCTTCATAAGCCACAAAAGGTGTGTAAATGACTTACTAGTTATCAGAGATGATTTAAAATAAAACATTTTTTCAGTGATGTGTATCACCAAGCTTATGGACACTATAGAGTTGATACTTATGCAGAATTGGCAGACAGCTATGGCACAGAATATGAACATTACCATAGTAAACAGATTCTTTCAAACTTCACAAAAGAATTCACCTCATTAAGATAATATTATAGTGTTGAATCTTAGAACCTTGACCAGTTTTGCTTCAAAAGTAAAACAACAACTGATGACTTGTTTCTTTGTTTTACTGTTAAACATACGATATCCATCACTTTTGATTCGTCGATTCCGAGAGAGGCAGTGCCTTAGTTCATATTAATATTGTGTCTTGCTTCAATGACAAATAAAAAAAATGAATCAATGTTTCGGCGTATTTGTTAACAAACAATGGACTATAGATCCATTTTTCCGTCTTATTCGTAGATAGTAAATACATTACTACCATTTTCTTTAGATCCGCATATAGGTTGACCAAGCTAAATTGGCGATGTAAACAATTATTAATAGAATGCAAACACGGGTTAAGACAAATTTACGCGTTAACAGTAATATTTTGCCAATGTAGCTCTACATCACATCTCCTCGGTAGCACAGTGGATAACGCGTCAGGCTGGCATAGGCCTAACTTTTCTCGGCACGGGTTCGATTCACAGTCACACATGGCTTTTAAGGAAATATTTTAAATGTATAGTTTTTAAGTTTTATCGCAGTTATTTCAAAGTATTGCATATATTTTGCTTCAGTTTATTTTATCGCGGAAATAATTATTGTGTAAAAAAAAGTAAAAAAACAACAACAATTATTTCGAACCTACAACCTATAACATCGTTGCTACCATTGCATTTCAAATTGTCTGCGTTTTAGACTACTCGGCTAATTGGACAAGTATTGGGAGCTTCTCGCTTTGTATTAAACAACGATTAAAATATTAATTCATTGTTTACATGTAACGCCAATGTAAACACGCTAATGTAAACATTGCCAAATTACCTTTGTCCAATAATAGTTAATATTGTAATAATATTATATATTCAAAATGTGTAACGCACTCGCCTTTAAGTGATGAGAATATAATAATAGATAATTTTATAGCTAAACTAAACTGTCATCTGTGACCTGCCCCATTTAACAATACACGGTATGAATTCACGTGGTGTTTTTAGACGTGACAGCATATTGGTTTATCTAATAATTCATGTATTCCGAGTATCATTATTCTTTATTCAAGAAAAGTGTGCACTTTATTTTCGCTGTTTTTCATCAACTGCTTTTTGAATGCCTTAATATTTTGTAAAAAAAAATAAGATAAGATTTTATATCATTTAAATTCTATAGTTAAACTATTTATGTCAGATATATTCTTAATTTTGATTCCAAATATTAAGGCACTAAATGAAAAATCACCGAAAACAAAGTGCACAGTCACTTTCTTTTGGAAAAGAGTATAGTCTCTTATTATTTGTAGTTGAACTAGATTATACTCTACCTGGGGGTAAGAATTTCTTCTCCGCAAGTACTTGTTTCAGGGTATAGGGCTGTTCAGTTTTGTGTTTTACTTTGATAACTTTCTTCTCGGGTTTAACCTTATTCCCGGGATTAACTTTCGTGTCGGGTTTAACTTTGTTCTCGGTTGATGCTTGGTTCACATCTTTACTATCGCTTATCTGAATGGTACCAAACTTAACATTGGAAACGATAATATCCTTAAGTTTTTGTTCGGATTCGAAGAAGAAAGTTTTAATGGTATTTTTTGTTTTGATCTCAGCGACGGATTGCTGAATGTGGTGTTCTCTGTTTCTACATTCAATCATACGAATAAACAGAGCTTCACCCTGGTGTATATTTGTATCCAGCTTTTCTTTTAATTCGTCAATATCCTTAGCAACAGTTGCTATCTTTTGTCTTAGTTGCGAACATATAATTTCGTTCTCCTTTGCATGTTTATTTGCTTGGTCTACGATAAGCTTCTCTATTTGATCAACATAATCATTGATTTCTTTTCGAAATTTATGAATTCCATCCAGAACCGTTTCAATCAATGATTCATTTTGTTTAGTATTATTTGCTAATTCTTTAGTGTTTTCATCATTTTCAACTTCATACCCTTGTATTCGCCTCAACAATTCTTTAAACTCGGTACTTTCCTCACAATTCGTACACACATTTTTTATCATTGTCATTTGTGGTTTGCATCCATAATGGTTGGACACAATGCAATCTCTGCAAGCGACAAGATCGTGCTTACGGCAATAGAACCTTATGTTTTCAGTAGTGTGAATCTTACACTTTTCTTGCAGGGATTTCCGTGATTTTAAATCCCCCGCTTGGGCCAAGGGAGTAAACACATGATTTGCAGAAGGCTTATCAGTCGTATGAATTTGAAAACATTTGTTGCACATGTACTCCGTACAGTTATCACAGAACCCAATGGCTGGCTCCGACAAACAAACATCACAAAGTTCTGCACGATAACCGGATACCTCCATGTTGACCAAATAACGTTTCAAGAAATTAATTTGTCCGTGAATGCCTTTTTTAACTTTATGTCTTTAAGATTCTATAAATTAAACTGAATAAAAAACAATTTCCTATCAGTTATTTAAAAAAAAATAAAAACAACAAACGTTTTTCGTTTTCGGTTATTTCATTTAATATTAGTTTACAAATTTCTTTTCACGGCAGAAAACAAAACATAGACTTCTATATTAATATTGCTTGCTTAAATAAAATAAGTTTTGTAATTTGATCGCTTCATTTCACTTTTAAACATTTAATCAATACAGTACTATGGACCTTTGTCTTCTGTTGAAGTATAGATTTCAGGAAGGTTAAAACAAAATTATCTAGGTCGTTACCCTTCTGCCTATATGTTTACTATAATCATGAGACAAACAGTTTACATTGTATTGAAACTGATTATAACTCGCAATGTTTGAAACTTACTTTATCAATACTGCTCTGTTTGGTTTTAATGAAGCAACAAAACCTTCAACGAATCACGCATGGAGGTATGCAACTTTTACATATAAGCGTTATAATCCTTATAATCGTAATAACTCTGGCTACTTCACCCTCCACCTCCACCCTCCACCTCCACCCTTCACCCTCCATCTCCACCCTCACCTCCACCCTCCACCTCCAACCACCTCCACCTCTACCCTCGACCTCCACCCTCCACCTCCACCCACCTCCAACCTACACCTCCGCCCTCCACCTCCACCCACCTCCAACCTCCACCTCCACCCACCTCCACCCTCCAACCTCTACCCTCCACCTCAACACTCCTACTCCACCTCCACTATCCACCTCCACCCTCCACTCACCTCCATTCTCCACCTTCCACCTCCACCCTTCACCTCCACCCTCCACCTCCACCCTTCATCTCGACCATCCACCTCCACTCTCCCGTCGACCCTCCACCTCCACCCTCCACCTTCACCCTCTACCTCCACCCTCCACCTCCACCCTCCACTTCCACCCTCCACCCTCCATCTCCACCCTCCACCCCCAACCTCCACCTCCACCCTCCACCTCAACCCCCCACCCTCCAACTCCACCTCCACCGTCCACCTCCACCCTCCACCTCCACCCTCCGACTCCACCCTCCACCTCTACCCTTCACCCTCCACCCTCGAACTCCGCCCCCACCTTCCACCTCCACCCTTCACCCTCCACCTCCACCCTCAACCTCCACCCTCCTTCTCCACCCTCTACCTCTCCATTCCCGCATGTTGAGAAAGTAACACACACGTTGCTTTTCGTAATATAAACTACATATATCACACATACATGACAAGTAGAAACCAGTTTAATTATGTTTGTTGACATGGACATTAATATGCGAATAAAATGTGTTCACTTGGAAATCTCAATATCACACATGAGCAATCCCATACAAAAATGATTCTTAATGATATTTTGGACATGACGAGTTTTGCTTGTTTTTAGAAGGAGTAACAATTGGTGACCACACTATTATTTGTTTTGTTTTGATTTTCCCCACAAAATTGAAAAAAAGCAACGACATCAACTTTACGTATAACGTCAGCAATGACGTCAAATTCACGAAGAGACATTTTCACATGCCGCTCATACCGTACAGTATTCACATGGCAAGCCTAAACTGTGTTTCCATAAAATATTGCATGCCAATTAAAACAAAAAGTGTTATTTTGCCAGTATATATTGCATAACATTCGACGTAGGCAGATGGTTTAGCGTTATTTTCGATGAGAACTTCTATATTCATAACCAAGAAACATGTGATTCACAACTGATTGAATAACCACGAAACACGTGCCACAACACTTATTGAATAACCAAGAAACATGTGATTCAAAACGTATTGAATAACCACGAAACACGTGCCACAACACTTATTGAATAACCAAGAAACATGTGATTCACAAGTGTCACTGATTGAATAACCACGAAACACGTTCCACAACACTTATTGAAATACCAAGAAACATGTGATTCAAAACGTATTGAATAACCATGAAACACGTGTCACAACACTTATTGAATAACCAAGAAACATGTGATTCAAAACGTATTGAATAACCATGAAACACGTGTCACAACACTTATTGAATAACCAAGAAACATGTGATTCACAACTGATTGAATAACCAATAAAACACGTGCCACAACACTTATTGAATAACCAAGAAACATGTGATTCAAAACTGATTGAATAACCATTAAAACACGTGGCACAACACTTATTGAATAACCACGAAACACGTGTCTCAAAAGTGACTGAATAACCGCGAAACACGTGCCGCAACACTTATTGAATAACCAAGAAAAATGTGATTCAAAACTGATTGAATAACCAATAAAACACGTGGCACAACACTTATTGAATAACCACGAAACACGTGTCTCAAAAGTGACTGAATAACCGCGAAACACGTGCCGCAACACTTATTGAATAACCAAGAAAAATGTGATTCAAAACTGATTGAATAACCAATAAAACACGTGCCACAACACTTATTGAATAACCACGAAACACGTGTTTCAAAAGTGACTGAATAACCGCGAAACACGTACCGCAACACTTATTGAATAACCAAGAAACATGTGATTCAAACCGATTAAATAACCAAGAAACAAGAGAGAAAAAACTTATGGGATGATCATGTACCACTGTAGGTTGAGATGTATGGCTTTTGGGTAATCTTTACATTTAATGAATCGCTGCAGCAGATGTTAAGTGCCGTGTGGCGTCAATGAAATGTTGACCATATATCACTCCAGTGTCGTTATCAGTTCAATGTTATATGCTAATTTCACACCATGCATAATGTCAATCATTGTGTGTGGCAGTATTTAGACATAATTGAACTATCTTTTTGAGTGATTCGGATTGTATGTACATGTACTACGTCTTTCTCTGGCATGGTTGGATTCTTGTTACCGCCTTCGGCCTCGGGCCAATATGCTTACATGTACCCTTGGTCCAATAACAAGTCCAATATGAATTCACTTGATTAATAACATTATATTATTAATTAACTGTATCATATTGGCCAAAGAATTCTCATATTGGCCCAGTTAAGACTTCTTACAAATTTGATGTTTTGATTGGTCTAATTAATAAAATTGTAATTATTCAAGTAAATTCACATTGACCATGTTACTGGGCCTCGGGTAGTCACATTAGCTAATCTGAATACCACCGGCCCAGTAACAAGGTCAATATGAATTCACTTAATAACATTATATTATTAATTAACTAAAATAATATTGACACAATATGTACAATTCAGTCCAACTTAATATGAATTGCACTCAATTCATATAAAACCTCAACTGGCCAATACGAGATGACCTGGGCCAATACAGGTTTTACTGAGCCAGTATGAGATTGCATGATTCTGATTGGATAATGAACTGGTCCAATATGAATAGAATCACTTTTATAACATTTACATGAATGTAAACAGCAATGGATTACTTTGACCAACCCAAACATAGGTTTGTTCGATCCTTTGCAAAACAAGAGAGATACATTGATAAATTGTATGGCAATTATACATATGTTTTTAAAATTATGCCCCGGGTGAGGCTCGAACTCACAGCCTCCGCATTTCATAGTTTGTACTGTCTATAAGTACGGCGCGCTAACCGATTGCGCCACCGGGGCTCACACAATTAAAGCGCCTAAGATAAAATTTAACCATTACTTCTGGATTTTAATAGCTGAAAGTGAACAATTTTATCTAAATTTAAACTAACATGAAGGTTCCATGTTCTCCGTTATAGCTTTTGTACACCGTCGTAGTTGAGGATGGATATAATTCGCACTATTTCATTTAGTTTCTTTTTTTTCATTTTCTTTTTCGGGACAAAACGTAATAATACTATAAATTTATGATACTGGCCTTACGTTGCAGTATGACCACTTCCCAATAACAAACATAACAGGAAAACAATTTCAAAATACCTAACGAAAACAGCAATACTGCTTTAAAATTTGGTCTTTCATCCCATCCCTACCAATAACTTAAAAAGCAAACAGTGGATATCCTAACAAAATTTAAGGTTCCGTTTGCTTATGGTTAATAGGCGTTGTCGGAAAATTTCTCTATTAAGAACTTGGATGGCACGTCTGTTACCATGTACAGCACTCTTGGCTAGGCGATGTCGCCGTGTCTGGTGCTTAGATCTGTTCCTTTATGTTAGAAGGTTTGTTTGTTGGTTACTTATCCCACCCATATGTATCTTACACCCACAAACATGAATCCTTTCGGGGATCCCTTAATTCGGAAGTCGGTTGTTTGAATTATCTCCCCTTAACTTAATATATCTTCAATTCAGTGTATCGAAAGATCCAGCTGACTTTCATTGTGTGTGTCTCTGTCTATAGCACTAGTGTGCGTTAAAACCCCAAAACTAAAAAAGGAGGAAGGACGATGCTAATAGATGTGTATATGTAATTGTTTCACATGTATGTATATGTTAAAAATAAGTGTATGTAAATGTCTAGGCTGTCAGAGGGTCATTTTTGGATAGTTATGGTTAGTAGGCGTTGCCGGAAAGACTACACCATAATGTCCTCGGTCAGAGGTGGGAGGGTCCATAAACTGGGAATAAACAACAACAACAACAGCCGGAAAATTTCTCTATTGAGAACTTGAATGGCACGTCTGTTACCATGTACAGCACTCTTGGCTAGGCGATGTCGCCGTGTCTGGTGCTTAGATCTGTTCCTTTATGTTAGAAGGTTTGTTCGTTGGTTACTTATCTCACCCTTATGTATCTTACACCCACAAACATGTATCCTTTCGGGGATCTCTTAATTCGGAAGTCGGTTGTTTGAATTGAATTATCTCCCCTTAACTAAATATATCTTCAATTCATTGTATCGAAAGATCCAGCTGACTTTCATTGTGTGTGTCTCTGTCTATAGCACTAGTGTGCGTAAAAACTCCAAAACTAAAAAAGGAGGAAGCACGATGCTAATAGATGTGTATATGTAATTGTTTCACATGTTTCGTGTTAAGAAGTCCCCTTATTATCTTTTTCTTCAGAATTTTTAGACGGTTTGTGAAAAATTGTTTTGAAAATGTATTTTCTTCTGTGTACATCAGTTGTGTTCCAGATTGAGAGATTTTAACAGCATGAGTGTTCCAGTGCATTAAATACTATCTGTTAACAACTATTGTGAAAAGTTTCATAGCTCTGCATTATCTTAATGTTAGTAAGGTAAACACTTTAAAGTAAAAAACTTTTATCTTGGTAGATTATACAAAGATACACACATTCACCAAGAGCCGGTATTAAAGATATTTGGCCGGTATTTAAGCTAAGGTCTGGGCACTGCTTGGAGTTATAGGCAATCTAAGTTCGATTGTAATACTACGAAAATATCTTATTTTCTTTTTCTGAAGATCGAATCGGACAACGAATGTGCTTAAAGAATTTGTTCAAATGGAATTGTTTTGGCTACCCACTGTAAAAATAGAGGAAGCATCATAGATTTCCAGAATGACAATTTTGAAAAATTGTGAAAATGTACTGGGTCTGATCCGTCCTTCTGACAGCACAATGACAATGTCAATTGTGCCGATTTTTTTGTGATTTTGTTGTCCTGTGGATATCTAATGATTTGGTATGCACTTTAGTAATTCTAATTTATGTAGTTAAAATTGTTTTGCCACTGACTGTTCCAAGGCGGTAACCTCTCAGGTTCTCATTTCCGTTTGTAGTGTTGTTTTGAAATTGATACCTTTATCAACCATGATCTAATTTCCTCTGTACCTTCTGGCTGTTTAGGGAGACTGTGTATTCTGGATGCGGCCATTCGTGATATGCACAAATGGCTCTCAATGTCAAAATGATTTGACTGTCAAACCGAAAGTAGACAAGAAAGTAAGTTTTTCTTGAATTTCTTGAAAACCCTAACATTATTTTTACGATTTGGTACCAATGATTGAAGACCAGCATATACTTATTTCATGTATGAGTTGTTTTATTATATTTTCCATGAATTTCAGAGTTCCCATGCAAATAGTTTTTCTTTTGTTTAAGTAGGTGCTTGGTAATTAGAACATGAATTAGACTTAACTGAGCTTGCAAATATTAGTACATCCTTAGATAAATGTATTTCTTTAGTAAAATCTGGGTGGCAATGAGTATTTTCCCCAAAATTCATTTTTGAAATTTTAGCCAGTTTTTGCCATATGCCACGTTAGTGATACCGTTATTTAAACTCATTATGCATGCACATCTATACCTTGATTTTCACTATTTGGCCACTCCTGGCCTATAAAATACGACCCTACTTGCATAATTATCAAACACATAGCTGGTGTATCATAATTTAGGGACACAAAAATGTTGTTTCTGAAACTGTTTCAAAACATAGGGACACCAAAACGTACCAATCCTTAAAATCCCAAAATATTGGGACGCAAAAAATTTATTTCGTAAAAAATAAGGTGTCCGAATATTTATGGTGTCTTAAGTATAAGGATATTGTGGCATCTTGGTTTTGTCTTCCAGTTTCTCTGGTGGAAGAAAATTCGAAGTGCCGAGAATTACTTCAAGCCCAAGCAGGCACTTAGATAGAATTGCCGACTATCTGTGAGCTAACTAGATGACTTTCTCTCTTGATAACCACACTGGAAGAACAAGACTCAAATTGGTATCGTTCAATTACCTTACTAACCACTGGGCCTTTGTGGCCATAACAGAATCTTCAACTTCTTAAAAAATAACAACAAATAGTTTACTAAAGTGTCAAATGTTATGTAAAACAACATTAAGTATCATTGCTCGTGTCATTTATCGACAATCTCAATGCCAGAAGCTACAATTTGCTTTAAAAAAATATATTGACAATTCAGTAATAGTCTGATGACGTGTTGTTTGTTTATTTTAAACCATGCTCTATTCTCACACATAACAGATATTTTACAAATGTCTGGACAATACATTCTTAGACTTACTCTAAATCAGACTATTTTGTCAAGTATTTTTAGTATTCGAGCCGGTTTTAAAAGTTTTAAAGAGCTTGTGTTTTAATATGAGCATTTGTACAATTTGTATGTTACACATATTTGTTATATGCCTCCGACTTTCAAAATAAATATTACTTGACTTTACTTGAGACTGTACTTATTAGCTTTTACGACAAACAATGTACATCTAGTGCTGCCTTTGGTCTTTGGAAGAAATGTATATTAGGCCTATACTATGCTGTACAAGGTCTTTTATGATCGATATACATTTTAGAAATAAAAAAATACTCACACATCAAGGAAAAAGTTTGAAACTGGCATTATATTAAAATTAAGATGTGTCTTTTCTTTTAGTTTCACAAACCACAAATTGGCTGGGCCTTATTTAATAAAATTATTTAGTAGTCTCTGACCTGAAACAGTCTCAGTGTTGTAACCTTGGAGCCTGGTTGGTAAGCATTCTTTGCTAACTCTCACTGTTTAGCCGCGGTGTTTTATTGCAAATATACTTATGGACAAAAGTCTTGTCCGTTATATATTAATATCTTTTAAACGCGAAAAATCCAAAGATGCCAATTTTCAACAAATTAGTACATCGGTAGTACAATTCAGAAATTCCTTTTTTTCATTTTATGCATACAAATGTACTCTCTCCATCGCTACCAAATATTTTTTAATGTATAAGTGTGCGGTAAAAAATAAAGATATTGTATTTTTTTCACATTTGTATCAGCCAATTACCTTAGCCACTGGGCCTCTGTGGGCATAACGTAATCCTCAACCTCTTAAAAATATAAAATAAATTGTTTATTTAATTGTGCACATGTTATGTAAAACACAACATTAAGAATACATTATAGAAATAAAAAAAATACTCACACATCAAGGGAAAGGTTTGAAACTGACGTTATATTAAAATCAAAGATGTGCCTTGTTTTTTTAGTTTCACAAATCACAAATTGGCTGTGCCTAAATAATGAAATTATTTTGTAGTCTCTGACCTGAAACGGTCATACCGGGTGACTGGATTTAGCAATTTCTTTCCTACCCCAGTTGTTTCCCTTTGAAAAGAAACGACAAAATTGAAAGACCCGCTGACCTTAGAATTTTGTGTAGGTATTTTTTCTCAGTTTCAAATACCACGAATTTTTATAAATATTTGAGTTTGGAACCATTTATGTGCTGGTCGAAAGGGCAAACGTTCGAGATGAGTATCGGTCCAGGTGTTTATGAGACGGACTGTTCTCACCCAAATTATCGACGCCTATGAGACGTCAAGGCCGCCCTTTTCTCGTCGCTAATAATCATAATAGAAATATATGCATTGTATTACTCATTAAAATGCTTAAACTATTAAAATCCCTAGTTTTGTGTCGCCAGCAATAGCAGAAAGACAGAAGTTTCTCCAAGGGATCGTAATGTCCGGCTTGGGTGGTTGTTCATCATCATATCCCAAGTGTGTATGCCAAGAAACATAACTCTAACTTTAATTTTCATCAAATTATGCCCCTTTTTTGACTTAGAATTTCAGGTTAAAGTTTGCGTGTAAGCTAGAGTACAAACCCATAACTTCCATACTACTTATACTACAGCTTTGAAACTTTCAACACTTGTTCATCATCATAGCCCAAGTGTGTATGCCCAGAACCATAACTCTAACTTCCATTTTGTTCAAATTATGGCCCTTTTTTTACTTACAATTTCTGGTTAAAGTTTGCGTGCAAGCTAGTTACTTCCATGCTTCTTGTACTATATAGCTTTGAAACTGAAGACACTCGGTTACTATCATGACCCTGACTATGAATGCCAAGAATCATAACTCTTTCTTTATTTTTTAATCAAATTATTGCCCTTTTTTGACTTATAATTTCAGGTTAAAGTTTGCGTGCAAGCTAGTTACTTTCGTAATCATACTTCTTGTACTATAGCTTTGAAACTTAAGACACTTGTTTACCATCATGACCCTGACTATGTATGCCAAGAACCATAACTCTTTCTTTAATTTTTAATCAAATTATGGCCCTTTTTCAATTTATAATTTCAAGTTAAAGTTTGCTTGGAAGCTAGTTACTTTCATACTTCTTGTACTATAGCTTTGAAACTTAAGGCACTTGTTTTCCTTCATGACCCTGACTATGTATGCCAAGAACCGTAACTCCCTCTTTAATTTTTAATCAAATTATTGCCCTTTTTTGACTTAGAATTTCAGGTTTAAGTTTGTGTGCAAGCTGGTTACTTTCATACTTCTTGTACTATAGCTTTGAAACTTGTTCGCCATCATGACTCGGACTATGTATGCCAAGAACCATAACTCCTTGATATTTTTTTCAAATTATTGCCCTTTTTATACTTAGAAATTAAGGTTAAAGTTTGCATGCAAGAAGGTGAAAGCTCATAACTTTCATTCTATTAAAACTACAACTATCAAACTTTGTAAATTGTATTCCTTTATTTTATCATACATCGGGTTGATGTTCAAAGGCCCATAACTCATCCTTGCTTTTTTATATTTAATTTTTGCCCTTTTTCACTAAGAAATTAGAATTAAGTCTTAGAAATTATGGTTAAAGTTTCAATGTTAGTGGTTAGAAAAGGTTTAAAACAGATGTACTTAACATATTTTGGTTGAAGTGTTGAGTGGTTGAGTGGTGGGTGGGGGCATATACTATACCATACCATACCATACCAAACTATACCATACCATACTTAATCTACTGTACTGTACTGTACCCCCAGCACCACCATCCACCACCACCATCACCACATATCACCACCACCACCACATACCACCTCCACCAACAACACCACAAAAACCACCACCACCAACAGCACCACCACCAACAACATCAACAACAACACCACCAACAACAACACACCAACAACAACATCAACAACACCACCACCACCCACAACTCCACCACCAACAACACCACCACCACCAACAACAACACCAACACCACCAACATCAACACAACCACCAACACCAACACAAATAACAACAACACCACCAAAAACGACAACAACAACATCAACAACACTGTCAACAACAACAACACTACCAACAACAACACCAACAACAACACCAACAACAACATCAACACCAACAATAGCAACAACAGCACCAAAAACCAACACTATTACCAACAACAACACCACCACCACCAACAACACCAACAACAACACCACCACCAACAATAAAAACAAAAATACCACCAACACCACCACCACCACCAACAACAACAACACCACCAGCAATAAAAACAACAACACCAACAACAGCAGGAACACCACCACCAACAACAACAACAACACCACCACCAACAACAGCAACCAGCATACCATACTGTACTACACCACACCACACCACTATTGGGCAGGGATAGTGGGTTGATGGGTGTGGGATCAGGGGTGTGTGGGCTGGGTTGTGTAAACCCCCCCCCCAAAAAAAAAAACAAAAAAAACTACAAGAATAAATAAAGTGTAATTTATTGATTTCCTAACTTGGATTAAGAAACTTTTGTTCATGTGTGTGTGTTGTGGGTGTCATAAACTCCTGAATCACTCCCCAGTTTAAATGAAGCCCAGTTTAAAATGTGCTTAAATAAGTCTTATATTTCTATGTATATAATTGACCAGCCGCCCCACCCCCTGCCAACCGTTACTAATACGCCCTTTTTGTAAAAATGGTGTCAAGTCACTAATATTATTCCATTCTATTAAAATATGCGAAAATACACCGTCAAAATCGTATTCTAAAAAAATTATATTTCTATGTATATAATTGAATAATGGTCAGGAACGGCGCCAGACCCTAGCCCCGTTCGAGAGGCTGTTTCTCCTTCAATACTGTGGGTTCCAGCCTGACAGCTGTTTGGTTCAACGCAACAGGGACAGATCTAACAGTAAATGTCAAAAAGTCTCACCAAAGGCTCGAAATACGCGTAATATTCAACAAAAAACGGCCTCCGAAATGCAGGTTATTTTTTCACAGATTCTTCACCCCCGTGCGACTTCCGGTAATCCCCGACGCTTTTGGTCGGAGCGTTCTAATTGGTAGAACTATTGATGTAGTCCGGGAAATACTTTGCACACAAATCGTTCGACCAATCAGAACGCTCCTAACAAAAGCGTCTGGGATTTCCGGAAGTCGCACGTTGGTGAAGAATCTGTGAAAAAATAACCTGCATTTCGGAAGCCGTTTTTTGTTGAATATTACGCGTATTTCGAGCTTTTGGTGAGACTTTTTGACATTTACTGTTAGATAATACCCTCTTGCGTTGAACCAAACAGCTGTCAGGCTGGAACCCACAGTATTGTAGGAGAAACAGCCTCTCGAACGGGGCTATATTAGTATTAGTAAGGGTTGGCAGGGGTGGGGCGGCTGGTCAAGCACCAGTGAGTTGAGTGTGCAGTCGTTTCTGACTGGCTCTTGTTTATAAAGAATTTAAATTTCATACAATGAATAATTTAAATGAAAAAAAAAATATTCTTAGATAACATTAGGCTAAATATTTTTTTAGTTAACAGTTTTGCATTGTTTGTTTGAATAAAGACCCCCAAAAAGCAAGTAAAAGTATACATGGTATATTGGTATTGTAAAAATAGACTGATTTAAGCAAAATAATTGCATACTAAAATTTCCCAAAATGGACCATTTTATCGGTGTGAAAATTCCCAAAATGGGCATTTTTGTAGATAAAAATTCCCCATATGCCTCCACTCCTTTTCCAAAAATAGGCAAACAAACACCAGCAATGATTATTAATTTATTCTTAGAATTCATGAGCCATCTGTGACAACAAGAATGATAACTCATGTTTGACCATTGACCAATTTCCACTTTCTATTGACATTATTATGAAACTTATTGTTGCTTATAACTTTGTCCTATTAACTTTAGAGTTACATGAATTATCTGTATATTATATGCATGAGTAATATAACATATGACAATAAGAACTTTTTTGAGTTGTGCCCCTTATAAATGATTTTCATATGAACATAACGTTGTTTATTAGTTATAAACAACGTTATGTTCATATGAAAATCATTTAAATTATAACTTTGAAAGTACTTTCCCTTTCAGTGGTATGCTTTAAATATATCAATGTTTTTAACATAGCCATCTAAGACAAAATGAATAATTACTGTTTCTTGATTTTTTATTTTGAATTTGGCCCTTTTCAAAACCATTAAATATGAAACTAATGTTTCTTATCAGTTATAACTTTTAAGTACTTGTCTCATTTACTTTATAACTGGAAAATATCATCTGCATGAAAAGCTGTTTTCAACAAAAAGCAGTGTGACAACAAGAAGGATAACTCATGTTTACATATAGAGGATAGTTATCCCCTTTTCAACAAGAAGGACAACTCATGTTTAAATATTTTAGTTATGCCCAGTTCAAATAGATTTTATATGTCACATACATTTTTATATAACTTTCAAATTACTTGTATGAACTGTATGCTAAAAACATATCTCCTGAATGAACAATGTCATATTTGACAACGAAAAAATGATAACTCCATTTTGAACATTTTAAGTATCAAGCAGGATATATGTGGATGCTCATAAAGAAAAGATAATCCTGAGTCTTGGTCCTTTGTAAATACACGGTCTATTTTTTTAACATAATACTTGGTGTATGGTATCTGCAGTCTGCATTACCAAACTTATAAATTGTGCAAATCTATTGTATCCACCATGAATACTTTATTTTTATACGCCCGTCGTAGACTGGCCTTCTTATTGGAAGGCCCATGGCGGGCAGCATCCACAACAATGGCCGCTATCGTACTCAAACATTTGTTGTCCAGTCTTCATGAAACTTGGGGGAAAAGTTTATGGGCATGATTTCTCGGCCAAATTTGATACCATCCAAGTCGATTCAACCACCTAAGAGTAATTGTCTTTTATTTATACAAATTGCGAATTCGCCTTTTCTGCTCTCTAACTGAAACAGTTGGGGGAAAGTTTTACAGACATTATTACTCGGCCAAGTTCGATTACTAGCCAAATCACTTTATGCACATCAGAGTCATGGCCTTTTATTATTACAGAAAAGGAAATTCACCTTGTCCGCTTTCTAAATTACACAGTTGTTCTCCGATCTTCATTAAACTTGCAACTGAGCCAAAATAGGAGGAGAGAAAAAGCTGTTTTATAGAAAAAAATGAACTAGGTTTATAAATAGTTCCATCAAGAATTAGAAAAGTTGGCAATTTTATTGTAAAAAGCTAAAATCGGTAGTGAATTTTCTTGTTTTGCAGAGAAAAGACAATACTGCATAATCAAGTAAAATCCAAGTAGCAGCGAAAAGAAACAATGGTTAACGCATCTGTGCTAAAGAGGTTAAAGCAGAACAGTACAAATTCTTTTCCAAAACAAGGAAGACCTAAGCAGAGGCTTCTCAACAGGAAGAAAATTTCAAAGGATTCGCAAGCTATTGCTAAAGAAAACAAAACGGAAAATCTATGTGATAAATCAGGCGACAAGGAAAATATGGATACACATAGCAACAATGAACAACCCAAACACATTCAAATGAAGATTATTAAAAGCAGTGAACAGTTCAATAATTGCAAAAACGAGGATATTCAAACCGCAACTGAAGTTAGACCACACACTCCACTGTACAACACTGAGAATGTTTCTACAGAAGAAATTAAAGTTGATCAGAATACAGTGACAATGTCTGAATGTTTGGACTTACATGAACCTGTTAATTTTGAATGTACTGTATGTAACAGGCAGTATTCATCTGCTTACTGTCTGGAAAGGCACGAAAGAACCCATCGTGATGAGAAACCATTTAGATGTTCTATTTGTGGTAAAAGCTACAATATACGATATGCATTATTCGACCATCGTCTTAAGGCTCACACAGAAGGTAAAGTCTGCACGTGTCCTGTCTGCAATAAGTCTTTTGCAAACAAAAAGAGTCTTGTTCACCATATGAAAATTCATTCTGAGACACCTAACTACAAATGCCTGCATTGCAATGAGACATTTCTGTCGAGGCACATGATACGATACCACATGCAGAAAACTCACAATGAAGGTCTAGCTTTGGGAAAAAATCATGTTGAATTAACTAACAAAAGTATCATAGTTCAAAACCAACAAGAAACCCAGAAAAAGAACGACAAAAAATGGGTTTGTGATATTTGCGGTTATTGTTCTAAGACATTTGGAAATTTAAAAAGACACATGTATTCCCATGTTGGAGAAAGGCCTCTGAAGTGTATAATCTGCAACAAAGACTTTCTTCGACTAAAACGCCTACGTATCCATTCACTTTCCAAGCATAACATAGATATAGGAGATTTGGTACAAGTGGAAAATGTTGTCTTTAAATCCGAGTTGAAAGATAGACCTAAAACATTAAGTGTGGATTCAGAGAATGAAGTAGACAATGATTTAAGTGAAATTCCAAACACAAAATTGGGGAATCTTATAGAAGAAATTTGTAAATCAAGACCAAGTCAAGAAAATCTAGAAATGTTAGATGATGAAAAATACAAACAACAAACTGTAAGCACAGGACAGTCAAATAGAAGTGTTATGTTAAGTTTGTTTGGGATGTTGCAGAGAAGACTTGATGAAAACAACCAGAAAAATATAGAAAACGAAAATGAAGTCATTAAAGACCAAATCAACGAAATTGGTGAAATGCATAGCCAGATATTGGAATGCAACAGTCTGTTATTTGCACGTGGTTCTGAATGCACCGAATCTTTAGATGCAGCAGTATTGAAGGTGAACACATCTCTAGACTCTAATAAGCCATGCATAACAGACACAGTAGATACAGCAATGGTGCAAGCTTTAGACTCCAATAGTCCATGCAAAACAAACTTAGTTGAAAACACAATTCAGAGCAAAAGCACTGAAAGTTTGAATATTGTCTCATTTAAGGAAACCGTTAACGATCAAATTCAAAACAAGTTTTCAGAAAGAAAGAAGAAAAGAAAGTTTTCAAGCACTGTTATTGAAAAAGACGAAAATACATGTAGTTCTGAATTCCTGACTCCAGAGAGTGAACCAGTTATTAAAAAGAAGAAAACACACATTTCCATTGGAAACAAGAGCAAACACACTGCCATATTAACAGAATCTAATGGTGATCCTAACGAAACAATTGTACAAAACAAACTCAGAGAGTCTGGTACCATGGTCAAGTGTGCTGCCTGCGGAGATGTCTTTAAATCTCGGAAATCTCTTACTACGCATATCTACATTGTACATACAGGGTACAAGCCGTACCAATGTGACATTTGTAGAAAGTATTTTAGTGGTAAGTAGAAAATGACCTCCTGTATACACATTTGAACAGCTGTTGTATTGTGTTACTGTCCAACCTGTGCTAAAGACTAAAAAGTACTTGTTAACAAAAAAGCAATATATGCATATCAGGAATCGCCACACTCACAAAACACAGCCTCCCCACGCAGCGAAAAAGATGAGAGGAAGAGAGAGAGAGAGAGAGAGAGAGAGAGAGAGAGAGAGAGAGAGAGAGAGCATGCTTGTTATAAGTGTGTCAATTCAAAAAGGACGCCACAAACAATAAAAGAAAAAGAGAACCTTCGGGGATACCGCCTTTGAACGTTAAGTGGCAAAACAAAAACTCCCTAGGTAATATGGATAAAGACCACACTTTATGCATGTATCTCCCAATAACTGATTTTAAGAACAAAATCACCTTAAAGTTTGAACAATGAATATCTGCCTTGAACAATGAATATCTGCCTTGAAAGACAGTTTTTTCTTTTCCCCTGAGACAGAATTTAATTATCATCGGCAAACGCAGTAACTCATTTTACAAGTAGTCCACACAAGTTATATGTTTTCGCGTAAGTATTACACTTCAAATGTGCCGCGTTAATTACATGCTTGCCACCAAGGGGATTTATATTGTTAAGTTCTTAAACTTATTAGCTGCCGAATAGATCGTTCAGTAGCTCGCCAAGAAAACAATAAATAAATTTTAAGTTGTTTAAAAGTTTTCTAAAATGTTGAATTTAAATTGCACGTGACCTAACCTTATGGTGAAGTATAACGTCATTGATATAGGACAATGCTGTATAACCTTCTTGAGTTATGTTCAATTACAAGAGTTATTCTCATATGACGATAAACTATTGAAGTTTTAAATCTTGGTTATGTGCAAAGACTGTAATTCAAAATTTGGGTGCAAAAGAATCTTAAAATATGAATGAAATTGCAATGTACAGAGTTTGTTATTTAAAAATAAAAATAGACTATGAATGATTTGCAGTTAAAAAGGTAGATGTTGGTTAGTTTATTACTCCATAAACGTTCCAGATAAACCTGTAATTTTGCTTCTTGGTCGTTAGTTTATTGTGTACGCTTTATATTTCAGTGAAGAAAAATCTGAAAAACCACCGGAAAACTCACTTTAAGGTGAAATAGAATGACACGGTGACCATAGAGTGAAAAAATGTCTTCTTGGACCAATGAGGAAACCACTGTGAATGCTTTGCTGACGTCTTCACCAAGAACCATCCCTACGATCGACAAACACTGCATAACTGTAATTAGTATCACTAACTTTGTTGGGTCTCAGGCATTGAGGTAATTCAAGTTGATTTGGAGAAAATACTATCAAGTGATGAGTTGTTTTAATGTATGTGCAGGGAATGTTTACTTTTTGTGTGTGCGTGTGGCATCATGCTTGACGACATTTATCAAATTTTCCTTAAATCGGGTACCTGCGAGTACTGTTATGAAAAGTTTTTTATGCTAGTGGTTGTTTCTCAGCTTTTATGAACATAATAAAATTATTTTTCTCTCCAATTTGCATAATTTTATACCACGCTGTTGAAATTGATATTATTTTAGTTTAAAAGTAAGTCAATGACTTATTTATCAAGATTCTTCATGTGATAAATAACTTAAATGGCAATAGGGTTTATATAACTTTTGTGTCGCCCTTTCGAAGAAACGGCGATACATAGGGATCACTTTGTCCGTCAGTCCGTCCGTCCGTCACGAAAACTTAACGTTGGCTATAACTTTGCCATTTCTTAATATTTCTTCATGAAACTTTCAAATTATATTGCTTATGACAACACGCTCATGATGATGCCAACTTCTTTAGGTCAATATCACATTTGATGGAGTTATGCCCCTTTTTGTACTTTGATTTTGACACAAAAACTTAACATTGACTATAACTTTGCCATTTCTCAATATTTCTTCATGAAACTTTCAAATTATATTGCTTATGACAACACGCTCATTATGATGCCAAAATCTTTAGGTCAAGGTCATATTTGTTGCAGTTATGCCCCTTTTTGTACTTGGATTTTGAAAACTTAACATTGGCTATAACTTTGCCATTTTTCTATACTTCTTCATGAAACTTTCAAATTATATTGCTCATGACAACATGCTCATGATGATGCCAAATTCTTTAGGTCAAGTTCATATTTGTTGGAGTTATGCCTCTTTTTGTACTTGCATTTTTACACGAAAACGTAATGTTGGCTATAGCTTTGCCATTTCTCAATATGTCTTCATGAAACTTCAAAATTTTATTGCTCAGGACAACACACTCATGATGATGAGATGTTGTTTCGGTCAAGATGGAGTTATGCCCCTTTTTGAGCTTGCATTTTTTTCTGACAACAACCAGAGGGCAACATAAGTGTTCGACTGAACACCATTCTAGTTTTTTATAAAACCGTGTTTCTGATTCAGTAACATGTTTCCTACATGTCAATATAGTGATTATTTTTCATCAGGTAAAATAAAAAAGTTTAGTCTTGTTTTTGTGACCTACATGTAACTTTTAGTTGTACATAGAGTATTTTAAAATGTTTCTTATTGATTTTAGACATATTTTAATAAATCCTGAATAATTTCACCTTTTAAACATGCATAGTGTAAATTGTTCATATTTAACATGTTTTCTACCGTTAGACGTGCTGTAATTTGATGACATTATCTGAGTTACATCTACAAATTTTATAAGTTAATAATTTTGCTCATTATTACACAGGTACATGTACATGGTTTTATGTTCATTTGAATAGGATAGCCTAGTGGTTTTATTTTCACGTGCGTTTTTATACTATGCTATGCGTAAATTATTGAAAAAGTGGTTTTATATTAAAAAGAATTTCTTATTTTTATTGATAATTCCACAATGATGTCAGTTGATTCCATTCTGTATATTTCAAATTGTCTTTCTTTTAAATATGTGATATATTGTTTTATGGATAAATGTAGCTTTGTTTTCATCACAGTTTATTATTATTAAATGTTATATGTTTAATACTTTGATCTAGTCATTTTTAGCTCGACTATTCGAAGAATAGGGGAGCTATCCTACTCGCCCCGGTGTCGGCGTCGGCGTGCCCGCCGGCGTCCGTTAAACAAAATATGCACTTTGGTCCATAACTTCAAAACTACTTATGATATCAACTTGAAACTTGGAATATATATTCACCATCACATTATACATCATTACCAACAACACCCATAACTCTGCTACAAATATTTTTCAAGTTATGCCCCTTTTTCACTTAAATTTTGCGTTAAGGAAAATATGCTCTTTGGTCCATAACTTATGAACTACTTGAAATATCAACTTGAAACTTGGAATATATATTCACCATCAAATTCTACATCATTACCAACAAGACCCATAACTCTGCTGTCAATATATTTCAAGTGATGCCCCTGTTTTCTTATATTTTGTGTTAAGCAAAATATGCATTTTGCCCATAACTTAAAAACTACTTGAGATGTTGCCTTGAAACTTGAAATATATTTTCACCATCAAAATCTACATCATAACCAACAAGACCCATAACCCTGCTTCCAATTTTTTTCAAATTATGCCCCTTTTTCACTTTCATTTTGTGTTACGCAAATTATACACTTGGCCCTTAACTTCGTTATGAATGGAGGGATTTCAAAATAACTTGGCACAAATGTTCACCATGACAAGGTGGTGTGTCGCGTACAATACTCATGCCTGTAGGTCCAAGGTCAAGGTCACTGTTACTAAAAATAGAATTTTCTTGCAAAATCGTGTCCGCTCTGTAACCTTGTTATTTCTTTTTGGATTTTTAGAAAACTTGGTATAATTGTTCACCATATCAAGACGGTGTGTCACGTACATGCCCAAGCCTGTAGGTCGAAGGTCAAGGTCACTGTTACTAAAGATAGAATTTTCTTCTCCAGGCTGTTACTTTGTTATGAATGGAGGGATTTCAAAATAACTTGGCACAAATGTTCGCCATGACAAGGCGGTTTGTCCGCACAATACCCATGCCTGTAGATCCAAGGTCAAGGTCACTGTTACTAAAAATATAATTTTCTTGTCCAGGCTGTAACTGCGTTATGAATAGAGAGATTTCAAAATAACTTGACACAAATGTTCATCATGACAGGGCGGTGTGTCACGTACCATGCTCATGTCTGTAGGTCAAAGGTCAGGGTCACTGTTAATAGAATTCTTTTGTCTGGGCTGTTACTTTGATATGAATGGAGGGATTTCAAAATAACTTTGCACAAATGTTCACTATGACAAGGCATTGTGTCCGCACAATACCCAAGCCTGAAGGTCCAAGGTCAAGGTCACTATTACTAAGAATAAAATTTTTTTGTCCGGGCTGTAACTTCATTATAAATGGAGGGATTTCAAAAATAACTTGACACAAATGTTCACCATTACAGGGCAGTGTATCGCGTACCATGCCCATGCCTGTAGGTCAAGGTCACTGTTACTAAAAATAGAAGTCTCTTGTCCGGGCTGTTACTTCGTTAGGAATAGAGTGATTTCAAAATTACTTGACACAAATATTCATCGTGACAAAGTGGTGTGTCCCCTACCATGCCCATGCCTGTAGGTCCAAGGTCTAGGTCACTGTTACTAAAATAGAATTTTCTTGTCAGGGTTGTAACTACGTTAGGAATAGAGTAATTTCAAAATAACTTGGCAGAAATGTTCACCATGACAAGGTGGTGAGTCGTGTACCATGTCCATGCCTGTAGGTCCAAGGTCAAAGTCACTGTTACTAAAATAGAATTTTCTTGTCCGGGCTATAACTTTGTTTTGAATGGAGGGTTTTCAAAATAAAACTTGGCACAAATGTTCACTATGACAAGGCGGTGTATTGCGTACATTACCCATGCCTGTAAGTCCAAGGTCAAGGTCACAGTTACCAAAACTTGAATTTACTTGTTCGGGCTTTAACTTCTTTATGAATGAAGGGATTTCAAAATAACTTGGCACAAATGTTCACTATGACATTGCATCATTGCATTACCACCAACTTCTTCACAGACATTTCCGTAATAAGAAGACAACAGTGCAAAAAATACAAATAATTTACTTGATCTTCAAGTTTATGCATATTCTTATAATTACTCGGACATCACTGTCTTTGAAATGCTATTATTCCCATCATTGCACTTGAGTGTCTGAAAACGATGCATAGCGGGGGCATCCATGTCCTATGGGCACATTTCTAGTTTTACTTATATTTTCACTTAAGTGCACTTCATCGATAACTTTGCAAATACTTAAGGTATCAACTTCAAACTTCCATTATATTTTCATTTCAGTTCTTTTTCTGTAACATTACTGAAGTGATTGATATTTTACTAAAAGTAAATGTCTCTAATAAAAAATTACTAACAAGTTTTCTAACAACTTCAGAAATATTTCATAGTTATTCCCCTATTCAGTTTAATATTTATGGTACATTAAGGAATTGTTTCTGTTATTTGAAATGAATTTCTCCCTTACCATTCACTTGTTAATATTTTTCCTGATTGCACATGAATGTATGGCCATAGTTGTTATTGTTTTAATCTTCAAATTGCATTTGTTTCAAATGATTCCAATAGTCGAGCATGCTGTCTCCTCTGACAGCTCTTGTATTATTTGCTGAAGAGGTGCTGGATTTTCGAAAGCGTTGGCTTTGGCGTCCGTTTAAATTTTACCGCACATGGTCCGTAACTTTAAAACTACGAAAGGGATCAACTAGAGCCTTTGAATGTTAATTCACCATCATAATTTTCATTAATAATAGTAATTCACATAATTTTACTTAAAAACTGATACATGTATATTGCACAAAGCTCGCTTTATCATCCGTAGGTCGGTCTGTCACAAAGTCACTTTGACTTTAACTGACATTTCTAATGATTTATCAAAATTTATCTATCTATTGCTTATAAAATGTTTTTGATGAAGCCGACATATTTTGGTCATATTTGACGGACAAATGTCCATTTTTATGGACAACACTAATATTCAACTGAACACACAGCTCTTGCTTAAAGTTTTGCCGGTCCTGTTCTCGCTGATTTATTTCAAGTTGCATTGATCTCA
Organism: Corbicula japonica; assembly: GCA_038501625.1. NCBI lineage: Eukaryota > Metazoa > Mollusca > Bivalvia > Venerida > Cyrenidae > Corbicula > Corbicula japonica. The sequence continues at coordinate 591,479 of JAZAYU010000169.1, forward strand.
GTAAGGTCATAATGTAGTTATCCTTTTTACAATGCCAAAAGCTTCTTATATTTAATACGTGTGTGTTGTTGCGTGTAATATTGTCGAGTAGATGGTTGTATTGAAGTAATTCCACCGAAACAAATTGACATTGTTTGCTCATATGAGAACTTGTTGGAGCAAGTGTGAAGCTGGTACACGCTAGTACCTGGTTTTATTTTAAATCACAGTTATGCCACTTACCTTTCCGAAACGGAACCCTTTAGTTGCGCTATAGGTTCTCGTTTATCGATAGTTCTTTTTGTTGTATTTTGTTTTCAAATGAAAATTGAAAGTCAATGTATTTAATGGTGGATATTGTAAATCAAATGTTTTTACGATAAATTATATACCACGTTTTTATCAGAATTCAAACAAAGTAAACAATTTTATATCGATGTCAACAATTTTGCTTAGTTATTGAACAAATGAACGTTATTAAAAACGTCATTAATTATATACATTTCGCGGTAAACTAACATTATATTGTCAAAATGTGTAACAAAATCACTGTTTAATTATGAAAAAAGCAGGTAATTTTAAGTTCTTTCCAAATAAAGTAACAACTAAAATATAAAAAAATATGAACGAAGACATCTTTTCCCGTCACGTGCCCCAATTATTAAAGTTGTTGAATTACGTTTCAAGATGTTCACTTATTAAATAATGAATACTTCTTAAATGTGCTAAAGACTTACTGTAAATAAAGACCACTTGTTAAAAATGTCCCATTTTATAAGTCCCCGCTAATTATTATAAATAGCGAATTTATAGATTTTCGTTCTCCGCATTTTATAGGATTTTATGAAGAGGGTTTACGGAAACAGTAAATGTAGTAAAGCATTTCAGATATTGGCATTTGTTTGGGTTTTTTTTAACAAGAAGTTTATATTTCAAATATCTAGGATCGTGCGATATTTAGATTATCAAATTGAATCATGTGTGTTTTAAACATGTTAAATGTGACATTAAACATTTTATGCTTAAATCTAAATAAATCTGCAGACATGATATTCACTGAAAATACTTGAATGGGATCACATTGTCAGATTTTGTCAAGTATCTTATTGTTTTCAAAAACAAACATATAGAGCCCTGTCAACACGAAGCCCTCAAATATAATCTACTGGCGAGCTCTTATGTCGTTTTCAAATGAAGGCTTGTTGCCGAGCGCTAATCAAACAAATGATAATGAACATTTTTATTTTACTTCGCATTCCGTCACTCAAATGATAAAAGCTAAGCTCTTATTCCGCGTGTGTTTTGTCCTCCTCCTGCTGACCGATGAATAAACACCATTGATACTTTTACATTGATGTTTTTTACTCGTAGATAAAGATAACACCATACGTTATCACAGTCTGATATATAAATAATAAGGACTGCTTTGTCTTTATTTTCTCATTTGATTTAGAGTCTTTGAAATGGCCGATTCTTCTAAGTTATTTTGGTATAAATGTTTGATCGGTGCGATATTAGGTGAGTGATCTCAATTTATATATGAAATCGAAATGGATGTGTATTTAAAGTTATTATTTTCAACTTAATAGTTGAAAATAAGCTAGTGTTAAAACAACATTTTCATACTCATATTTATTTCTCATCATTTTCTATTTTCCTCATTTACATTAACCCTTTCCTCCATATACACACCGTGTCTGATCAGGATCTTCACTGTTCGCTATTTGATTTATTAGGTTATTTCTGACCAAAAAGCGACCAGTGCAGATTCCTGATAAGACGGAAATGATAAATTACCAATTAAAAAGTCGCATTATGGAGTCGATATATTTTCATTAAAAAATAAATTAAAACACATAAAACTGGCCCTATAATTTCCACATTCATTAACATTAACTCGGATGTTTGTTTAAATCAGCAAATGTAATATATTGAGTGACTTGAAGTTTTTAAATAGATGATACCGTTTGAATCAGTAAGGAAAGTCTTAATTGTTAAATTCAGGGACAATAAATCTGGCATACAGCTCTGTGCCCAAGGTTATAAAACTTACAATGGAGTCTCAAATCTCAAGCATATGATTGGCTAAAATGCGGACTTGTCTTCAGCCCTGTTCTGCGCTGTTATCAAAAAGGTGAAATGTGCATAATTATCAGGAAACACAGCCTTCCCACGCAGCGAAATTACTGATAAACATAATTATGCTCTCTTTTCCACTCTTTTTCTTCATACATACTTTGACACACTTTGTCAAATTGAAATAAGACACCACGAACAGTTAACGAAAATGAGAACAAGGATGTGGATTGGATGTTGTGACTTCAAACATTGTTTTAAGTTTAAAAACATTGATGTTTTAGTTTAAAAGCGGACAATCCCATTTTTTAAAATAATTTTTAGAACAATATTCGCCGAAGAAATATAGAACTCTTTCTATATACATATATATCGAATTGTTTGTGTCCTACAGTCCCGCATGCACAATTTGTTGTTTGCCTAATCATGCTAAGAGCAGCGTCAAATCGGGCCTAAATGCATTTTATCAAATTGCCTTTTTCAGTCGGGGTTGTCAAAGGAAAAACCTGTTGGGATAGCACGTGGTACAATTCTTCTGCTCCAAGTAGTCATGGAGGGTAACGGTTAATAACTTGTAATTTCGGGTTTTGTTAGAAATGTTGAATTCTGAAAGATTTCTTTTACCGCAAAATGTTTAAACAAAGTTAACACAAACAACTCTTTTAAGTCATTCTGAACTAAGAGAAACTAACTCCTTATAACTTAATATATAATTGTAGCGATAAGATTAACAGTTTTAAATGGTTTTTGTTGTAGCCATCCCGTAGCTGTAATAATGTTATTTTTATCGTAAAATGAGTAATGTAATACCATCCACCTTATCACGTCCGCTGTCCGAAGATTTTCCCGTTTTTGCCTCATTTGTATTTGGTAAGCAATCATCGTTTCTGTATATTAAAAAATAAATTGAACTAAAACTTCACTACACTTGATGGGAACCCGCGCAAGTGCGGTTATAAAGAATCCTGTTACGGGAGAAAAGGTCATGACCTGTGTGGCGGCTGTAAAAGTTTCCCCGTATACAAAGAAAATGCTGTTAAGTGTTGAGTGTTGAAGAGCACGATTATTATGTATGTTTTAAAGTCGTTTGGTTTTATTGTAGTTAAAACAGAGTCAATGTCGTTTATTAAAGTCCTCCTTGGCAAGCCTTCATTGATGAGACATAAAAGCTCTTTTTGTCTGTTTCAGTGTGTATGTGTGTGTGTGGCCATGCACTCTCTCTCCCTCTCTCTCTCCCTCCCTCCCTCCCTCCCTCCCTCCCTCTCTCTCTCTCTCTCTCTCTCTCTCTCTCTCTCTCTCTCTCTCTCTCTCTCTCTCTCTCTCTCTTCCTCTCGTCTTTTTCGCTGCGTGGGGTGGCTGTGTTTTGTGAGTGTGGCGATTCCTAATAATATTATGCATATATTACTTTTTTGTGTAGTACGCATTTAACAGGTACCGGTTTTATTACAATGTATAACACCCAGATCAGGAATGATCTGTATTGTTTGACGCATAACTACCGTTTTATGCGTTTTATGACTACGCAACGGGTTTAAAAAGCACAAAATGTATTTTGTCATTTATCTTGCAATTTCAGCCTTTTTTGATAACTATATGTAAGAGTAATTATAATATTGTAACAGATTTTTTATAATTAAAATCAAATTGATGGTAGATGTTGTGTACATCCTTTGCCACAAAAGTGAAAAGGAAATTTATGACGTCAGTATGGCTGTACAAAATCCATGTGAAGGTCGCATTCATCGAAAATTAAAATGGGCGATATTTACTACGGGGGTTGTCAATAAAGATTTAAATCGAAACACGTTTATTGTTTTAACGCTTTTCCTATTTTAATTGTACAAAATAAATAATACTTCACAGATTCTCCATGTTGTTTTGTCCCATAGCGTCTGCTGATGACATAACCATTTCTATGTGCAACCCCGATTCTTAAATGCAGTCCAGCAGGGTCGTAACTCCGCACTTATAAAGTACTTTCTATCCAAGAGTTCCTAGCGCCAACATACACAGGTCATGTCTTGGATCGTGATCTGTGTTTTATACATTGGTTTAATGACTTATATGTTCTCAGTTGTTTATTATGACAATTAATTTAAATCTTTATCTGGTTTGGGTAAAAGAATAAAAATCTATTGATTTTAAATTGGTTTTGGTTTTCATTTAAATGAATATTTTGTCGAATTAACATATAATAATATATTTTAATTCAGGCCATTTTTATATTTAGTTGTACAGTTAAACCATTGGATTATTTGGGGTTTTTTTTTGTTTCATCAATCACAAATCTATATTCGAATGCCGTGATTTTACCTTAACAATTTCGATTCGGTACCTCTATTTATAAACAAGTAATAGGCATCCCAATGGGTACTAATTGTGCACCCCTTGTTGCTGATCTGTTTTTATACTGTTATGAAAGAGACTTTATGTTATCTCTTTCCACTGAACATCAAGATGATAATAATTACAGCTTTTAACAACACCTCGAGGTACCTTGATGATTTATTAAATATAGATCATAACCATTTTCCATTACTGGTTAATAAGATTTATCCTTAAGAACTACAACTTAATAAAGCGAACACTTCAGAAAAGCAAGCAAACTTTCTCGATCTAAATTTGTCCATTGAAAATGGTTACGTCACTACTAAAATATATGATAAAAGAGATGATTTTAATTTTAGTATAGTAAATTTTCCGTTTTTAGACGGCGATGTTCCCCGTGCAACATCTTATGGGGTTTATATCTCACAGCTTGTTCGCTTTTCAAGAGCTTGCAATTATGGTAATGATTTCAATGCACGTAATCTTTGTATTACAGAAAAACTTTTAAAACAAGGTTATTGGTATCACAAATTAAGGAAAACCTTTTGCAAGTTTTATCGCCGATACCCAGATTTAATTCATAAATACAGGTGCAGTTTAAAATCACTTTTGCAACAAGGTATTTCACTGCCAGTTTTTTTTATGGAGATTTAATTTATAAACTCAAGAAGATAAAAGGGAATGTTAATTTCTCCTGGTTATTAGTAAAAACCATCTGTAAATTTAAAAAGAAAGGTTACCAACATGATATTTTACAGCGCTCTGCAGGCCTGGTGATTAACCCTTCTACAGTTGATCATTATGCTTACCTCTTTGGTTGCACGACGGTGGCAGGGGTTTAAGAGTTTATGAAGGTATATAGGGAATTTTTTTCTTAAAATAACCTAGAAGCTCGATTTGTTTCTTTTATCCCTGTCATCGTGTTCTTGCTGATTTTACTCCAGGAGCTCAGGTCTCGGTAAGATCATTGAGTACCCGCCCTTTGGCTTTGCAATGCTATTAGCTTCTTATGTGTTATATGTTTGTGTGGTTTTGCATGCAACATTGTTCAGCCGATAAGGGGGTTGGAGTTTTTCAACTAAGACAACTTGTACTTGTTTTGTGATATGAGAACCTGTTGGGGCAAGTGTGAGGTTGGTGCACCCTAGAACCTGCTTTAAACCCCCAGTGGAATTTTGATTTTGCCACTGACAGTTCCAATACGGTAACCCCTCGGGTTCTCATTTTTGTTTATTGTTAGTGGTGTCTTTTTTGAAACTGATCATTTTATTAACCATGCTCTCTCCCTCTCTCTTCTTCTTGACTGTGTGGGGAGGCTGTTTTTTCTGAATGTGGCGATCCCTGATATGCATATTTCACCTTTTTGGAATGTTCGTCTTTTAATGTTTGCATATCGTCTTTGAGAAAAGTAAGAGTCGTGTTAATTGTTTTTGAAGACTATTTTCGTCTGTATATTTTAAAATGTTCACTAATTATTTCTGAAAAAAAAGTAATTTTATTTCTATTTTTCTTCAACAAGTTAACAGTATATTTTTTTCCGGCATGCCATTATTTCCTTGATTTGAAACTATTTTGAATTCTTTGCAATTCGTTCCATGTTAAATGCTCTCGCTCGCAACAGAACAGATGGCTATTTATTTTATGTTCATATATTCTGTATTGCTGCTACTTTCTTTAATCCAAAACTCATATTGTTCTGTATCATTCATAGTTTAAATAAAATTATTTTTCTTTATGTTTATTTCTTTTATCTGTATATCTCCCTTTTAGTTCATTTTGCACCGCTACCGGGTAACCTGTTTAAGCGAAACTTTCGGATTACTGTTGGACAATGAATATTTCTGGAATATTTTGCAAGGCACAGAGGATTTTCCATGTTTCGATTAGGTGTCAGGTTCAAAGCACCGCTACACCGGACTTAGTGGCTTTTAATTATTATTTTGTCTGTTATCATTACAAACCGGTGTTCCATTTCACACTATTTTAGCGGATAGACAAAATAACTTTGAATGAAGCTGTCTGTTTGAATTATTATAATAATACTTATTTGGTATCAAAATTAAGATTAGAATATTGATAGCTTTACTATTGAATTTTAATGATTTAATACCAATTTTGAAACCAAATTTTAGGCATTAAAACAATTAGTTACTGAAAAATCACCGAAAATAACATGCACACTTTCTTTTGGAGTAGAGTATTTTCTAACCTTTTTCTAAACAAGATCATATTTTTTAATTTCTCAGCAAGGATTCGGGATATAAACTGCAAACTTTTAATATAATAAGATATATCATTTTCATTTCTTTGTATGAACAATTTATTAAATTCTCTTTACGCGTTTAGAAACCACTCAGTCTGACATTTAATCAAGGTAGGGGTAAAACCAAAAGTCACAAAATTGTCGTTACGCGGTATATTCTCCGTAAACGAAAATTCATGTATCGTTGTTTAAATATGGATTTTAAGTAATTTTGAACAATAATTCTATGTAATTCAGCAATAATGTGATTGTTTAGCTGTTACATAGAAGATTTTTCAGCAGCTTTTTGCCGGTTTATCCTGTATACAACAGCTATGGTAAATTTTGTGACTTTTGGTTTTGCCCTCTCCTCGATTAAATGTCATTGGTTTATAAACGCATGGAGGGATTTTTCAATGGAAATTTCAGAAAAAGAAGAGCAATGATGCATCTTACTGCGTTTCAAATTTGAAGACTGTATTCCAATTCTACGGAGATATTAAACAATTTTAATCGGTGTAGTTAGAACATTGGTTAAGTGTATGAATATCAGGAATCGCCACACTCACAAAACACAGCCTCCCCAGCCAGAGAAAAAGACGAGATGAAAAGAGAGCAGGTTGTTATAAGTATGTCATTTCACATGATTCAAATAAGACGCCACAAACAATTAAGTTAAACGAAAAAGAGAACCCTTGGAACGGTCAGTGGGAAAACAATTGCCACCGGGGGTTTAAACCAGGTTCTAATGAAGAAAATTCGATAAGATTAAAATTATTCATAGTAGATCTGTTACCAATATCAGCAACCGATACGACAAAATAAAAACAATCCAGGATCGATTGGACTGTGAAGTTACTATTATCGTTTACGAAGTTGAAACCGATTTCTGGTGTTTTAAAAATGCCTTATATAAAATGAGTAAGACCATAACATGTCAGTGGTTATCGTAACTATATTGGCGGTTTAAATATCAGGATTTACAACTATAAAAGAATGGCATAATATGTAACAAAGCGTACTGTTTTTATAAATATTTGTTTTCACATTTTTCTTATTTCTAAATTACAATATTCACGGACTCGCTACATTCTATATGTCTTCATCTGATCAAAGCTATCGACGTTCAACCGTTATGCTTTCAAACGTTTCCTCTCCGAGTCAAGTTTGGATGTAATTGTCCTAAACGGAGACTTCAATTAAACTTCACAAGGTACGGTTTGAATGGGATAAACATTATATATTAAAACCAATCTCTGATGTATAAAAATAATTGAAAATCAAGTGCCTAAAACACATGTGCCACTAGACTCATACTAAGCCTTAAAATTTCCATATTTTTGTAACCTAATTAAGCTACACTTGCGGCTCATAAATCAAATGTATACGTTTATTTTATGACTTACTGTTTATATTGTGGAATAATAATCCAAATATGATCCAGGATCGTGTAAAAAAGATGTTATATGTCATATTAATATAAAAAACTACCTTTCTCATTTGTGACCTCAACCACACGTGGTTTATTCTAATATACTCAACAAAAATAAAAAGTATCCACTTTCCTATCTTCAATTTTGTAAAATTTGAAAATGAAAACTCAAAATTCTGTATGTGACAAATTTTGCATTTCTGTTATCATTGCAAAGAGATAAAGTTTTCTTGAAAATCTGCAGCCACAACTTAGTTAGCTTTCCTTTTGTTATAATAAGGATTCCAGGAAAAAATCAGTAGTTCTTTAAAGAATTTACATTTATTTGAATTGAATCAATTTTTCCAAATCTTGTGATCAATAAAATCACAAAACCTTCATCAATAAAACAACAAGTTCTTGACAAACAACACTATAAATTCCAACCATTTCCAATTACCTCCCTTTTAATTGAATATGTAGTGTTTTGCAACTCATTATTAATTGTTATTCGACTGGCAATAGCTAAGTTCTTGGTGTGGAAGATTATGTTCATGAACAACTTAACTTAATCAAAGCATTGAAAGTGCTGAAAGCCAGTGGTGCGTAAACATTATGGAAATAAAACAAATTCATAATGTGGAATGTGACCTATGGGAGCAGTCATATGCTTGCAAAAATGTGGGTTGTCTATGTTGTATAGCATATGTGTAATATAAGTTTAATTGCAGTAATTTTTTCATTGTAAGTAAAACAATAACTTTCAGATAGATAAACAGGGAACAATCATTGAAAAATATCCAATTCAGGTGTTGCTGAAAATTAGAATGTTGAAGCCACACATAATAAAACTAGCCAAACTATTGAAAATAAAGTAATTTAAGGAGAACTAGAATTATCACTGAAAGTGATTAAATACCCCCACATGTATGCTTGATAATTGAACTGGGAATGCTTCGAATCAATGGCATATTGTGCCCCACTTTCAATCCAAAGTGTCGTCTTCACAGTAGCCACATATTCAGCAAGTTTCATCACAATATCTCATTCCTTCTAAATTTATTGAGCAGAAATGGTTTAAATATGTTAGTAACAGTGGCCTTTATCTAACTTTTATCTAAGAACTGTGTGCCAAACATTGTTTATGAGAAATCATCCAGAAACCATTTTTTCTATTTTTAGTAACAGTGACCTTGACCCCATCAGGCCCAATTTCAATACCAAGTTTCGTCTTCACAGACACTACCTATATAGCAATTTTCATCACAATATCTCATTCTGAACCAAAGTTATTGAGCATACAGTTTATTTTCTATTTTTAGTAACAGTGACCTTGACCCCACAGGCCTTGAATCCCAAAAGTCATCTTCACAAAAACCATCAATACACCAAATTTCATTTAAGAATCTCATTCCAAGCTATAGTTACTGAGTGGAAACGAAGTTTTGAAGTTTAAATTACAGTGACCTTGACCTTGAACCCACAGGCCCCAAAGTCAAACCTAATCTTTATCTTGTTATGTTACATCTGTGTCCCAAAAATAATTAAATCTATGAAGTATTTCATGAGTTATAGTCCAGAAACAATTTTTCTTTTTTAAGTTACAGTGACCTTGACACTGACCCCTCAGGCCCCAAAGTCGAACTCGACCTGTATCTTCTGATATTACATATATGTACCAAAAAAGGATTTAATCTGTGAAGTTTTTCATGAGTTATTATCTGGAAACCCTTTTTCTATTTTTAGTAATACTGACCTTGACATTGACCCCACCAGCCCCAAAGTCGAACTTGACCTGTATCTTGTGATGTTACATCTATTTACCAAACAAGGATTAAATCTGTGAAGTGTTTCATGAGTTATCATCCGGAAACCATTTTTCTATTTTTAGTAACAGTGACCTTGACACTGATCCCACCAGCCCCAAAATCGAACTTGACCTGTATCTTATGACGATATACCTGTGTACCAAAAATTATTTAATTCTGTCAATCCTTTCATGAGTTATCATCTGGAAACGAAGAATCCGACCGACCGACCGACCGACCGACCGACAAGCTCACTCCTATATACCCCCTCAAACTTCGTTTGTGGGGGTATAACTATTGGAATTAATGTAAAAATTGAACATTAAAAGCAACAGAACAGGGCAAATACAAAAACCATGATCAAAATGCATCACTGCCCACATTGCCTAGCCATGCTTTATAGCAATACATCACAACTTAAAGCAATGCCAAAGGTCTTATAAAAGTCTTTTGGCAAATGAAAGAGGCATAACAAATTTTTGTGTCAATCATAGTTACTCTGTGACACAAGCATATTTGAATTTTCCACTTTCAATTGGGTTAGCGAAATTATATTAATTTCAGCTTATTTCTTTTTTTTTGTATTTCACTTGATTATTACCACTTTCATAGTAATTACACAGGGACCCTGTGATTTAGGCTATTTGAACTTGGTTTCATTTATAACAATGTATCCCATGGAGTCAGCATTATGTTAATGTTTCCATTATTTAAGAAAGTGTTGAACCTTATCAGGGTTGGCAAAATGCCAGCAAATATGAGTATTTTCCATGCCGGCAGTATTTACTGGCAAATACTGGCAATTACTGGTCGATTGAATCGATCAGCCTAGAATTTATACAATATTACCTATTATCAGCATTCATATGGATAATTTTAAGCTGAAAAAGTGATCATTTGAATTGACTATCCATGGAATTTTTACAATACAATGTATCCCTTATAGTCAGCATGTGTCAACTTCAAAATTCAATTATTAACAATAATGGAGTGAGCATTTTAGTGGATAAACATTTTAATTGTAAACAAGTAATGAGCACAACTTACAATAAATATACATGAATACAATAACAAATAAGGTTAGATACAAAGAAGTCTCCGTCTACCAGGCAATCTCTTCTTTCCCCTTAAAGTATCTGTAACAGAACACTTCTGTATTCATACCAATACACAACCATTTACTTGCACCTAGGCAAATTGTTTAGGTCATTTATGACACTGCTGTTGCCTTTGTTGCCCCTGGCTATTACAGCCCCATCAGGGTCTATTTAATCAATAGACCCTGGCCCCATGTATGAAACATGTTGTTTTAATAGTTAAGACCTTATGGCTTTGCTTGTTACATGTAAGTCAATAAGTGTCAATGGTGCACAAGTGGATCAGCATTACTTTCTCACTTGCTGTATTTTTAGGTTCTAAGTAAAAAAAGACAGTTCTTTAAGATTTTTTTTTACTTTAAGTGCTTAAAGTGATCACTTGATATGAAATTTAATGAAAAATATCTGAGTAATTTAATTATTATGATAATAAATTAATAATAATCAACTAAGTTAAGACTTCTGCAGTATTTTAAGGCAAAAAACTCATCTGTGTATTTGCCAGTATTTTCCAGTATTTACCAATTTGCGGAGTATTTTCCAGGCCGGTAAATACCCCGTTAAATACTGAGGGTGGTATTTACTGCCCAACCTTGAACCTTAAAAATTATGTAAGATAAAGGGGCTGTTTATATTCATTAGCTTGAGTCCTTTACAGACACCTTTCCCCAACTGTTCAACCTTTTTTTATGCATGTGCCACATCCATCTGATCTGAACCTACACTCTGAATCTTGGTCAGAAAGTACATTTACCTAAAAGATCCAACAAGAGACCGCCGAAGATGGATGATGCTCCCCGAATGGGTACTTTGTCATAAAAAGGATTAGTTGTATAACTATTGAGGTGAATATTGAAAATGGTGTAGTGCTATGAAATCAGAGAATTTTAAAATCCAACTATAAATAATAAAGTTACGGACCAGACACAATTTTGCTGCAAGGTCAAACTGTGACATTTACGTTCAAGGTAGAGACCCAAATGAGCATGACACATCATCTCAATATGGTGATCATTTCTGTGAAATAATTTAAAATTCTGAATACAAATAAGAAAGTCATGGGCCGAACAAGATGTGGCTACAGGGTCATGCTTTGACTTTGACCTTAAGGGTAGCAACCTAAATGTTGTGCGTGACAAGTCTTCTCATTATGATGATCAATTCTGTGAAATAATTTTAAAATCCGACTTCAAATAAAAAATTTATTGGCCGGACACTAATTTGCTACAAGGTCATGTTGTGACCTTGACCTTGAAGGTAGTAACCCAAATGTTGCGCGCAACACGTCATATCCGACTTCAAGTTATGTGCCAGACATGAATGCGGGATGTATGGACTGACAGGCGGACATACAACCCATCGACTATATGCTCCCCCGAATTTCTTCGGGGAGCATAAAGCCATAAAAATGAACAGAATCTGCTCAACCTCAACTAATAATATGCAAGTTGATATGGTCAAACCTGGTCACACATGGCATACAAGCTGTATCCATGTTGGTCCCTTTATACTGACTTATGCATAATAATTTATGTCTAAAACTTAAACCCTTTACTCCATATATGCCCCTTTATGGCATCAGCAAACAGGATAGATCTAGATCACCTATCACCTCTGTGCTATCTGATAAGGATCTGCACTGTTCACTTTTAGATTCGTAACGGTATTTCTGAACCAGATGTTCATGAATGTTCTGTCTGGTCTGGATCTAGACTAGATGCACATGCGATAAAAGGCATACATATTACGGCAGAAAGGGGCTCTTGATCAACCATTTTAGTTATGCCCCTATAAATGACATGAATAACTGTTTAATAAATATTATCATCTTCAACTAAAATCTATTTCAGAAGTTACTCTACATGCAGATTAGGGGTTTCATTAAAAAATTTGACCCGGGAGATGACCCTTTGACCATTGAAAATTCCAGAAAGCCTTATTTTGACCCATGGGATTTTAGCTGAATAAGAAAGTTATGGGCCGGACATGATGTTGCTAGGAGGTCATGCTGTGAATATGATGGAAATGACTCTTCAGATTAAGCACTTAGAGGAACCCTTGGTCTATAAGTATTATTATTTTCTTTGAAATAATTTTAAAATCCAACTTCAAATAAAAAAGTTATGGGCTGTACACTAATTTGCTACAAGGTCTTGCTGTGAATATGATGAAAATGACCCTTCAGATTAAGCACATAGAGGAACCCTTGGTCTATAAGTATTATTATTTTCTTTTAGGTATGTATTTTTCTTCACAAACTGAATACTGGCCCGACCTAATGAGCTGGTGACTGTCCTTTGCTTGTGAAAAGAGTTGTGAAAATCAAGTCAGAAATTGGCAAGTTTAATTCAGTGTGGCAGATATGTCATGTAATTGTCATAAATTTATCCTTCCATAATTACCTAGCGAAAACAAGGTTATTTAAAAATTAAAAATGCTGGTTTCTAAAATTTGTGTTTGAAGTGGTTGTATTAAAAAAACAACAAATAAATTGCAACAATTTTGGGCAACAAAATTTATAACTTTTCCAAAATTATAGATGCTGCATTATATGATTTCATATCGGAGACCTGCTAATTATATATATCTGGGCCATATGGTCTCAAAAATTGGCCGTATGGTCTTTAACTCCTGGGAATATTGTCTTTAAATCTGGACCGTACAGTCTGCATGTCCTGGGCCGTTAAGTTCATCAATCTGGGCTATAACAAGGGGCCATATTGTCCTTATATCATTGAGACTTGGAAGTTAAAGTTTCAATTTCATCTAATCTTGTAAGAAACAACAAGAACTATTTACCTTGTTAAGACGGTGTAACTGCCGGTGTGAAACAGTCGAGGTGTCTACCTTTAAATCATCACTGAGAAAATGTAAACAATAACTACATGTAGATGTGTTCTCAAGCAGCTGGTTGAATACAATTCATTAAATGCACAATATGCAAACTTTGTAAGTAAAGATGATTGCATATTTTTGCATACAATGACTGCACACACACACAATTTTTGGGATACAGTTGAAACAGTTAAAAGAAATGTCTTGTCCTTTCGGAAATTATACTGTAATCAAATTTTTGTTGTCAATGCCTTTGTTTATTTGTAATGATTAATCCGTTCAGGATTTCACGAAATATCTCCCATGTTAGTTCCACTTCCGAAAAAACACATTTTGCATCATTTTCGTGGGTGTCTCAATTTAAATACGCACAAAACATTGGCTATTTGTTCAAGTAAAATCTTCGACGTTGACATTGTTCAATACTTTGCGGAAACACAATCGAAGGGAGGTCACTGCAGTTGTGTGTAGTTTGGGCTAAACCCCGTACGTGTTACGTAACAATCCGTAAAACTATCAACACAGTTTATTTTTAAATAAAGCAGAAAGAAAGAAGTATATTTACTTCAAAGTTCTTGCAACGAGTATGCGTTCAGAACATTACTTCAAAGTTCTTGCAACGAGTATGCGTTCAGAACATGCGCCATTTGACACACCCCCATTTGACGTCATTGTGAATGGCTAACACATACGCAGTTTATTTAATCAATTAATCGGTAAAAGTGCGCCTTTGTTGCTTTTATTGAGTAACATAACTGATCCTTCTTTATCAGCAATCAATTAAAATGATCGTCTACAACTGATTTTTCTCGTTTCTATAATTGCTTTTGGAACTCTTTCCTGACGTCTACCGAAAGCTGTGCTGCGACTTTTTATATTTGAGCGCACCTGCTGAAAGGTATGAGCTTTCGGATTGTCATTTTATTGCCAGTGGTTCCCACCACTGGCAAAAACGACTGAGATTAACTATCAAAACACCATTCAAAGTGTTCGTGATTAAATGAAAATGTGTTAATGAGAATCTAAGCATAAAAAGTGGATACTTTTTATTTTTGTTCAGTATAGATTACATAGTAAATACTTTTGTAGGTATCATAACCACTCGAAATCATTCAATCGGATAATAATTTTCAAGTACTTTAAAGTGTTTAGTTATGAACACAGCGAGATCTGTGAACCCGCCAAATCTAATCCCCTGTTAACCCTTATGGCAATTTAGATGGGTTTCAAATTGCACATCGCAGGGTAGTTGCTTGGTGACAATTTATCAAAACTATTTCACGCTTTACCTAACCAGGAATGACAGTATTTGAAAACTTACAAGTACGTAAACAAGGCACTTAGTTTTTGCACGTTGTGTTTTTCTTGCTGATGGGCAAATAAATACGTTTGATACTTTCATATATTTATAAAGGCCTCTCCAGATAACGCTGTACGGTGGTCCAAAGTCAAATATAACTGCAAAGCAATCCGTTTATAAAACTTAGTTGTGTCGTTCTCGACAAAGTTTCACTTTTCCTAAAATGGCCGAATGTTCTGTCCAGTTACTTTTCTGTAGATGTTTAATGAGTGCGCTGATAGGTAAGTGATCTTAAATGTTAAATATATGTTTTAATTGCGATCACAGTTGTTGTGTTTGTTGGTTTTTGCATCAACGCAGTATGTAACATACTTCTGTTGTTTTGTGTGTCAAATAAAAAAGCCAACAACAACAAACGAAACAAAAAAGCAACAAAATCAACATTCAATGAGGTTTCGTATTGGTTTTCTTTAAGGAATTAAATTTCAAATTGCTACTTAACAATTTAAATAAAAAAAAATATACGATATTTATTGGCCCTAAAGTTTTTTATATTTCTTTTTTTGTATATCAAGTTGTAATTCAAATTTTTACTCTTCTCATAATTTGATACTTTCGGTGGTTCTCAATGCCTATGAATTTGCAAATGAGGCAGTACAATTTCTGTCTTAAAATTATCTTATCAAAACACATATTTTAGTTTTATAATACAATATAATTTACAAACAATAAATTGAAAGTTAACATTTTGAAAGAGTCTTACATTTTCAAAGAAAAAATTAATTATGCACGTCATGTATTGCCACACCTAGAAAACATCACAGTCTCTCCTAATGGTGTTCATTACAAATTCATATGATAAAGTAGAGAATATTTTCATACATGAACATGCAGTTTTGTTCTTTTTCGTATTTACTCTAAATAGTTTGTAACCATATAAAATGTAAATGTCAACTTTAACAATATGATTAAGGTTTTATTATGAAAGAAAAATAATTCCAAACGTGACATCAAAAATTAACGTTCTGTTTATGCAAAGCAAAATTGTTTTGTCGGTGGCATATTTAAATTTTTATTGCAAAAATTCACGTATTGTAAAAAGTATTAACAATCATTATGCTGAAAAACTGTATGTGAGGATAATATTGCATCGAACGGGGTACCAACAAACGATTATAAGGAATTATCAGCCATTGATGCCAGAAATAGTATAATTGTGGATGATAATTATACACTACTCGAAATGTGATAATGGCCACTTTTGTAGTTTGAAATTTTAATTGTTTTAGTTAACATTTTAACAGTTTATGATATATTAAGTTTTTGTGTCGTTTATGTGTAAACTAAAACGATGAACTATTCATATTAGTTGAATTTGTGAACTGAAATATCTAAGCGGGAAAACTTACATAACTCAAATTTTAATTAGTTTATATTTCATGTATCATGACAATAAGTAAAATTAGACATAATTCATTTTCAACTAACCATTAAATAATACATTAACCACATCCTACTTTTGTCTTTTAAGGTGCATGTACTTGGTTTTTAGAGCATATTAACTAAAGTATCTCAATCATGTGCACTGGTCCCAGTGTTAAAAAGTAAGAATGGAAGCCACTAATTGTAAAATCTCAAGCATCTGATTGACTGAAATGGCGTCTGGTCGTCATATTTCAGCTAATCAGATGATTGAGATTTGAGACTGGTTTCCAATTTCAGTTTTGTAACCTTCAGCCCTGGGTCTACGGACTTTGGATATTTTGTGTTTGATTATAAAGGCTAATACATAGATATGCACTACAATAAATATATTAAACAAACCGTCTTGAAAAACACACACAAAAACCATGACATTGTGCCCCAAATGTAATAACAACAAGGCCTGGACGACTTTTAAATTTTTCATTTTAAATTCTGGTGTTTACTTTTTTTTCCTAAAGTTGAAATTACCAATTGTGAAATCTGTCATTGACACAAATATTCGGACTTATTGAAATATTCGATTAAGACGTCTGACAAGATGAGAAGGCCACATGACGTCATTCAAGGCTTAACCGTTAATCTCTACTACTACAGCCTCTTGGTGGTCAGAATATAAATTATTTGTTTTTCAGTCGGCTTAGTGAAAGGAAAGACGTGTTGGGACAGCACGTGGTACAATTCTTCCTCGCCAGCAGTCCATGGAGGGTAAGATTTTCAGCTCTTATTTTTTTTTTGTAGTTGTTATTGCTAGTTTAAAATGCGTTCTGGTTTAACAAACACGTGATTATGAGTGCTAAAATACAAAAAATAGTAACTGGTAGCATAGTGATAAATTCTTAAACATGTCAGTGCTTAATTTTTAATAGCATATATCTAAAAGGAAGTGTTAACTTATTATACAATAAAACTTAAGATTACCGTATCAAAACGCCCTTGGGGTCGTCAAATGCATAACAATAGATGGAAAATGCACTTTGAAAAACACCGAACTTGGTAATTGTCAAAACTTTCAGACTGTTCAATTTCATGATCCAATATCCTGCTACAATTCCTGGCACCAAGTGTACCTCTCCCTAGTAAAATGTTTTGCATCATGCTGTCATTTTTTGAAATTATATCCATTAATAAATTATCAATAAATCAAGAACACACTGAAAAATGCCCAGTGAACGGTTTTAACCCCGTTTCCTAATCCATCGTTGTTGTTGTTTTTTTTTCAGATCAGATTTCGAAACTGTTAATATAACCGTACTTAACACAATTTGTCCCGATGGTGGACCGGTGGTAGCTGCCCATTGCAAGGACGAGAGAGGGGAACCATTTTCAGGCTTCAGAAACGACACGGGCAATCACTACATAGCGACATGTACGGTTGTTAACGGTCTCCTATGTCACCCCTATAACGGAAGTGTCGGCGCGTCATGCGCAGACTTTGCCATTCAATATGGCTGTAATTGTCCAACAACAACAAAAACAACAACATCAACAACAACAGCAGCAACAACAACAAAAACAACAACAAAGGCATCGAAATCAACTTTAGCGACAAAAATAACAACAGCGTTCCCAACGGGGAGAGCGCTACTGATGTCATCGAAAGCAACAGCACCAGCAACAACAACACCATTGAAATCAGCATCGGCAACAAGAACAACAACATTGTTCACAACGGGGAGAGCGTTATTGTTCTCAATGACAACAAAAACAACATCAAAAACAACCTCGAAATCGTCATCAGCAACAAGAGCAGCAACAATGGTCCCAACTGGGACAGCGTCATTGTTGTCATCAACAGCTTATTCGACTTCGCCAGCACGTAAGTATATCATTCACGATTAGAATATTATTCATGTCAAACCATTGCATTTTGAGCTGTTAGGTTCAAATCATTATAGAATTACTAATATTCACTGTCTAAACCAGCAAATGAGTTGTTTAAGTACTTGCACAGGTATATATTTTATGCTTTGAATGCAAAATTTGCGTGATTGTGAAAAATGAAAACAAGAAATGTCTATCCGAACCATCTTAGCAATTCAAACGTTTATTGGCGAACATCTTGGAACCGTCTGTTGGAATTCAAATGTCGATTATTGTCAATCAAGATAAAACATCTGCAAGCAAAGCAAACAGTAAATAGCTACAGGAATGTCCTTTTTCTCAAGTAAATACCGCTTCTAAAGGAAAGAATTGCAATTGAAGGAGAACATTTCCAACATCAACAGAAAGAGAATAGTTTAAAAAGGCTGAGTGCCCAACTTCCAAAATAATTGATATTTATTTCTTTCAGGTGTTGCAAACTTCAAGGCGGAAAACAATACAGTTTTGGAGAAATGGAAAATAACGGACGCTGAATGTCCTCGTGCGAAACTGCAGATCGGCACGTGGTGTCTCACGTGGTGGATCCCCCTCCTTGTTGTTTCCGGAAGTCTGTTTGCTATAAATATCGTTGTTTCTGTATGTCTCTACAAAGCGTCAATAGCTCAACCAACACGAAGTCAAATTAACCCACTTAATAGTTAACCAACTGTCCGGTTGTTAAACTTGGAGGTTTTTGTAGTTGCGTTGTTTGGACTTATGAGATATTTTTTTTCTCCGACACATTTTTAATACATTACTATTGAAATGCTAATACTTGTGAACTATGTAAGTTATAGATTGTGAGCACAAGGTAATATGTACCCTGGTTAGTATCTCTGGGCAACGTTTATCATAGGTCAGGGGGCACCGACGGTTAGTTCTAATTAGACAGAGTATATTTTTACTGGATAAGGCACTGAATTGTCTGATGAGCATGATGAGTATGTTGTGTGAAATATAAAAACATATTGCATACATAGGGATTTGTATGATGTTGGAATATGTGTATTAATATATGGGTTTCTATTTAAACAATTGATTTATATCTTTATATTTCGCATAAATAGACAAATTTTGATAGATTTATTTCAACATTTCGGCTTATTAATTTATTCGTGGTTGCCACATCTATTGAGATTTTATTCAAAATATTGCCAGCTTTTTAATGTTTGCCTTCAGCTGTTTTCTATGATATGCAGGATGGATTTATTTTCTCACGTCCCACATGAAGTTCAATTCCGGTAAAGCGAACCCCCATTTTTATCTTGTTACCGAACACCGCTGTAACCAGTTACAAATATTCCGTATATATCAATGATTAATTCTGTATATCCTCATTTTGTCATAATTGGCATAAGAGAACGAAAGATTTTTGATTTGCCTAGAAAACAAAAGTGAAATATGCATATCAGGAATCGCCACATTCAGAAAAAAACAGCCTCTCGACACAGTCAAGAAGAAGAGAGAGGGAGAGAGCATGGTTAATAAAATGAACAGTTTCAAAAAGACACCACTAACAATAAACAAAAATGACAACCCGAGGGGTTACCGCCTTGGAACGGTCAGTGGCAAATCGAATTGTCACTGGGGGTTTAAACCAGGTTCTAGGATGCACCAACCTCACACTTGCCCCAACAGGTTCTCATATTACAAAACAAGTACAAGGTTGTCTTGGTGAAACAACTCCAACCCACTTATCGGCTTAACAATGTTGCATGCAAAAGCACACAAAAATATAAAACATAAGAAGCTAATAGCATTGCAAAGCCAACGGGCGGGTACTCAATGATCTTACCGAGACCAGAGCTCCTGGAGTAAACTCAGCAAGAACACGATGACAAGGATAAAAGTAACAAATCGAGCTTCGGTTCCGTGCTCATTGACATATCACAAACAATACTTTAGTTATTATGGTCTCGCGTTTCATTGTTCTATTAAATATTTAACTCTTAAAGAAAATATACTCGTCAGCTATTGTGCAGGAGAAATCATCATAATCTATGAATTAAAGTAAATGCAAAGATGATTAATAAATCGTCAATTAATTGCGAAATAATTTAAACTGTATAAATCATATCATCTCTTATATTTAGTTGTCATTTCAAACAATAAAGTTAACAAGAAATGGCATTTTACAAGATCAAATAATTTAATAACATCCAGGTGGTATTTTAATGCTGCTAATAACGCTTTACTTGAAACTGATAATTGTAATACAATGCTCTATTCTCCTCTCTACTTTTTGACTGTGTGGAGAGGTTTTGTCTGCTGGACGTGGCAATTCTTGATATACAACGTTGCTCGACAATATCCATCTGTCATAAAACTCACGAGAAAAAGATCGAAGAAACACTGAATCAAATCATGTTGCTTATTTATATTCAAAAATGTTTCAGATTAGTAAATTTTAATGATTAGCCACCGAACACGACATATATGAAAATATTGCAGGCTCTGTTTGTTTGTTTGAGCCTGTTGATGAGAACCAATGGAAGAAAATATCACTGCCTACGCCGTCTAGCCCCGGGTTGAGCAAACTCAATATTTACATCAAAAACAGTATAGAAAAAAGGACACCACTATTATATCAGCCAGCACGTGGAAAACCTGAAACATAACAACGAATAACCTTGAAAAATCTATATATCTATATCCTGACTTACATTAGACCAAGTATAATACATTCAGTGTAGAAAGGAAAATCGCGTGTATAAAACGTCGTTCAATATGTTGTCATTGTTTTTAAAATTTTCATCTTATTCGATAGTAAAATAAATTACTTTTTGTCACAAAAATATTCGAGAGATGATATCAAAGTAAGATAACAAGATGCTGTTTCTTACTGATCACGTACACAGAGGGACATCCGGCTGCGACAAGGTTCATGATCACCTAGACTATTTAAACATTCTACAAAATGCTACTAACTTGAATTTCTATTTTGTAAAGTACATATTCTCTTGGTATTCCTTGCGATAGACAGAGTCTTGCATATTTTAAATTCCAAATATCCAAAATGCAAAATGAAGTATGCAAACTATTAGGCTGACGGAGGAACTCCCAGTTTTTAGTAAAATATTATAATTATTTTAAAACTAGCAACGTTTTCCCTTTATGTGATGCAGTGTGAAAGCGGTAGAATACATCTATGCCATCAGTGTTGCATTCAACATGGAACGAAGTATCCTTAGAATTTAATTAAATTATCTAGTATTAGAGCTGTCTGCTCAGCGTTCAGGGAGAAATATTTTAAATTTCTCAGTTACAGTGGTTAATTTTAATTGTATTACTAAATAATCCCTATAAATGACTGAAAAAGGAGCAAGTTTTGCCGGAAATTTGGACGAGACAGTACATTTTTGGATCAGTTGTGTGTGAACTTTACTATGCTAGTAATGCTATAACAACGTTGGTTAAGATTATGTTCACATGTAAATCGACTGTCTAAGCATTATAACAGATTTTTATTGTTCACAGGTCTTCTACAGCGCATTTTATACATATTTATATGATAAAATACCTTTGCTACAAATGTTGATAATAGTAACGCAGGCTAAAAAAGTCATGCCTACCAATGAAAACGTTTATTTTCCTAAGTACATAACTTTTTTCAAGCCGTATGTGTTTAGTTTTTGAACTGGACGTGATGATGGCTCTTGTTCGACCCGACAATCTGGCGCATTGTTTTTCAAATAAAACGAAAGATTCTAATAAGATATGAAATGTCACATTTGGCACACACATTTCACATTTGGATATAACTATACTAGTAGATGCATGTGAACGCTATTTTGTTGGTAGCAAGCTTACAATGGAGCTCAAACTGCTATTTGTTGTTACTTTTGTTGGATATTGTATATTGTCCAGCGTGGAAGGCAGTATCTTCGGTACTAATATTGGATCTAAAAATTGCCTGTGCTTCGATATAAACATTATACATTTCAGCCCATGATTTCAGTCTATTATATATAACACGTGTAAAAAGTTTACCCAGTTAGCTTAATAAAGTGATACCTCTATAGTTTTCGACATTATTAATATTCCCTTTTTGTGCAACGGAATTACATAACCTTCAGACCATCTTTTCGGCAAATAACCAGTTTCAAATAGTTTATTAAATAATGCATGTAATAATGGTACTAAAATACATTATCCTGAGATAAAGAATTCGTTAAGTAAAGATCAGGACCTCCCGATTTATTGTTACTTAGCTGCTTTATTGCTAAATTTTAATTCGTCAGCTGAGATATGTGTATCTAATTCGTCGAACATTATTTTAAATTCGTTTTTTTTTCATACCTATTTATAAAGTCTATTTTGTCATCATCTGGTGTGAAAAATCTATTATGTGGATTATTTATTGCTTTAAAATAGTTTTCGAAAGTTGACAATGGTATATTTGACTGTTGAAACTTCTTTAAGCATATTCCAATATAAGTGCGCGTTTTTATATCTAACACTCATTACGACATTAGTTTATTGGTTTTTTCTTTATCAAAATCATACCTACATCCTCTTAGTGTAGTCTTAAACTCAGGCCGGGCTCTAACCATGTTAATTCTATTATTGTCATTCTTATTGTTTCTATTTATGTTCAAACATTTAAAGAAAATACTTCTTTTTTTTCATAAAACTCTGTATTAAACCAAGGAAGTTTATTTTTAGAATAATTGTTATTTGTAGAATGTGTTACATTTGATCTTTTTATTAATGGAGAAGCGGAGGTATTAAACATGGATTCTAATTTTTGTACACAGCAATCTAAACCATCACTCGAATTACTAAACATATTATAGTTAGTCAGCTCATTTAATAACTGCAAATTTTCATCCAAATTTAGATTTTCGATGTACACATTTTTCAGTTCTTTTTTCCATACATATTTAAAATCAATACAGTCACACCCTTAAAGAGTCTCATAACTACATTGCTGTTCATTAACATTATCAAATACATAAGAAACGGACATCAAACAATGGTCCGAGAAAATATTTGGTATACCAGTTTCAAAATCAACAATATTATTAAACATCTAATTCTTACATAATAGGTAGTCAACAACACTGCAGCCTCTGTTCTTAACAAATGTATGATTACCTAGTTTAAAATCATTTCCTTTCTACCATTAACACTTCTGAAACCAGTTTGTTTACAAAAATCCAACAGCAATTTACCGTTATGATTAACATGACCTTGATTTTGAGAGTATCTTTGGATTATTATATCTGACTCGTACTCTATATGATCGGTGTAGTTAAAACATTGGTTAAATGTATAATAAACTACTCAAAATTTGATAAGGACCTCTTTTATAGCTTGCAATTATTATTGTTTATGTACATAGTTAAGACAGTTTTTGAAACATTAAAATAATTTAATTCTGTTTGTATAGTTTATTAGATATAACCGATGAATTAGTAATATGATTTTAATTAGTAGAAAACATGACTGTAAAGTAGGAAAACTTACAGACTACAAAAATGACCCTTATTAAATTTCGAGGAGTTAATATTAACGTTTGTTTACGTTATGTTTTTGTTCCTTAAAAGATGGTCTTTATGAATAAAATTGCTTAGGTTGTACATTTCTGCTTATTGATTCTGTTATACTGGGAACATGCAGGAGTAACCCTGTCAGAAAGTCACCTATTTAACATTTAATTTATGGGATCACTCGAAAATATAACGCCAAATCTTTACATTAAACATACAACATTGCTTTTAATTCTGTTGGCGGTAAAACTTATGGTAGCAAATTGTTTGTCATTACTCATTCCAGGTTACGCCTCGGGTTCTCATATTCGTTAATTGTTTGTGTGTCTATTTTGAAATTGATTAGTTAAATAAATCATGCTCTCGTTATCTATATATTTTTTGCTATTTGAGGAAGCTCTGTCCTTTGTATGTGGCCATTCCCGGGATGCTTTTTTTTATCTTACTTTACATTCAAAATATATTACCTAGACATGTTACATTGTAGTTGTAAGAAAATAATATAAATAAAGGGAACTTTAAAAGCCACATGAAAATATTGCAGACTTGGTTTGATTTAACCTGTTTATGTACAGTAATGAAAATGCATATTACTGCCCACGCTGCCTAAAAAGGATACACGAAATTTTAGGCAGTTTTCTGAATAGCAAAAGGTTGCTGTTTTGTCTCCTGTTCTAACAATGTGTGCTTGTATTCCTATTAGAAGTACCTTAGACCAATGGGTGCTATAAATCAGTTATCCATATAGTTTCCAAAAGCAGTCGTTTCATTTTAAATAATATTATGTAACTGCCATATTCAATCATTTTGTTGTAAAACTTAAAAACGGCATTTACAGGACTTCCTTCTTTTAGAATTTTAACGTGGGAGATGCTACTTCAAAATACACGTTGACCATCGGGGCGTTCAGTTATGACCAATCATATGCCAGTCCAGGTGACTCTCTCACCTTGCATAATGGACGACAGTTCTCAACACACGACAATGACAAAGACAATGATGGTGTTAACTGCGCTTCTTTACATAAAGTAAGTAGAAGAAAATATAACAAGACGTTGCGTTGCATATGATGATCCGGCACTTAATTTCCAGCTTGAAGACGGTGTATGGGACATGTTTATTATGAGCTTATAACAAAAACACCGTACTGCAATCCCTAATATCAGATCAGTTGTTTCTTCTACCGATCTGAACCGCCTATTTACAAAACTACTTGAGAATTAGTTCCATCGATAGCTGACTTTGAATCTGAATATTGTCATATCTACTTAACACGAATTCCCATGTCAGTTATCATTGGTGTCATATGTAAGAAAATAAGTGGGAAATAAATGGGAAATAAACGGGGTCCAATTTATGTCAAATGTAAACAGAGTTTGTTGTGAAATTAGCGGGGGTATACTGAGACAGTATATCGATTGCGTGCTACTGTTATAGCTAATGACATACACTCGAGGACATTCCTATGAAATTTTGTTTTGGAAATGTCAGTGTACATTTAAATAGCATTTGTATTTGTTAAAATTTCAGGGAGCATGGTGGTATAACGCCTGCCATTACAGTAATCCGAATGGAGACTGGGCAGTACAACCTTTGGCGTAGGGCCCGTTTGGAGTACTTTCTTGGGCTACAAGCGACCATTGAGCTTCACGCAAATGATGATAAGGAGAAGAGGCTAATAAAGACATCAATTCGTGTTCCAGAGGATGGAGATACAAATCAGGGCCCAAGATCATAAAACTAAGTTTTGAGATCAGTCTCAAATCTCAAGGATCTGATTGGCTGAAATGGCGACTGGTCGCCATTTCAGCCAATCAGATGCTTGAGATTTGAGACTGATCTCCAGATTTAGTTTTAGATTATGGGTAAAGAATTCGTGTTCCTTAGGCTGGAAATACAAATCAGGGCTGAACAAAAAATAAAACTCAGATTTGAAACTGGTCTCAAATCTCAAGCATGTGATTGGCTGAAATGGAGACAAGTATCAGCTTCAACCAATCAAACTCTTAAGACTTGAGTCTAAAATCTCATGCAGTTGTTTGGCTGAAATGGAGACAAGGCCCCAGTTCAACCATTCAGATCCTTAAGATTTGAGACTGGTTTCCAAGCTCACTTTTATAACCTTGGAGCCAGAGTTAACGTATTCAATTAAATCAACTGATTTTGTCTACAAAATATAATTGATATTAAAACATAAATTTTTAAATGCACCTAAAGGAAAAGTGTGATCTCATGTTTTGCATTTAGTTCTATATTCTATATGCAGTATGGAATATGCAGGCGGATGGTGCATCCGTCAACGTTTTACTAGCAGACAACCAACGCCTATGATGTTGCGTTGATATCGAGGAATAATGTTTTCGGATTTTGACGTTTACCTTTGAAATGACGTCATACAGTTAAAATAGGACATTGATTATAATGCATTTCGCGGTAAATAAAGCAATATTTAATCTAAATGTGTTATTCAATCCACGGTTAGTGATGTGATTAAAAGAAGTTTGAACTCTTTCTAAACACATGAAAAGCTAAAAATGTGAATATGTCATCCAATATGACCGAATACACATTTTCCGCGATTTACTTCCAGAGAAACCCATAGAGGCATACTACCACATTCACAACACAAAACTACAGATTGTGAAGGGTGGCAGACACCTGGGCTTGAACATTGACAAGAAACTTTCGTGGAACACCCATGTCTCCGTCACTGTAAAAAAGCCAACAACAATCTTGCCTTCCTCCGCAGAAACTTGACGAGTTGCCCGCAGAGCATCAAGGCCCAGTGTTACCAGACACTTTCACTTTTTTAATATCAAGAATGTGATTGGCTGAAATTTTATATTTGACACGACTAGAGGAAAATTAGCAAACAATTTATATTTAAAAGTTTTGTTTTCTTTATTTGCCTTAACTTAATCTTAATTTTTGAATTCATTGGACGAACGATAATTTTGATCTTTAGCCCTTTTCAACAACAACAACAAAATGATGTGGTCAGATGTCTCCTAATGCGTAATACAAGTAAATAACAAATAGAAATATCCTGAGCTAAATATTACTAAATAAATGAAGTGGTTGACTATCACTCTTAAAATGCTTATAATGTTGTTAACAGATTCAGCATTTTACCCTTCGAAATGGCGCAGTTATTTCCTGCAAACGAGATCAACAAAGGGACATAAATCAAGTTATAAAAACCCAAAGAGAAGTTAAGCCCAAGTACCAAAAATAGACAGTAAGTCAGTCTAGTCCAAGTCTCTGTAGTTTATATGTCAACATTTTTTACTCATTCATTCGTAACAAAAACAACATAATTTATTACAAATACATTTTATTTTATCCTAGCTTGTTTATTTACACAACGACACATTGTTTTTCTTTTAATCGTACTCACTTAGATAGGAGTTTAACAATAACAAACTTATCAATAACCCCAATGTACAAATATAATGGTATCATGAGGTTGTAAAATGAAGATAAATTTAATTATTTACGCTTACATGTATATAATATTGTTCATTTGATTTCTTATAGATCTGTACTTATATGCATGTATATCAAATGACGTACATTTATATGTTTACTAAATTAATTTCTTATGTTGTTGTTTTGGAATATTGTGTAACAGCGATCAACATAGGTAAAACTTTACTTTTTATGCAGAAAATCATTAAAAGTCGACATTGAAACAATTTAATAGGATATACATGTACCAGATATTTATAGACAAACGTTGAGAGGAAACAGCTGTTTGTGTGAGTTTGTTTGATTTGCTGGATGCGGTTGTCTTGTTACACTTTTATTTATTGTTTTATGAGAATTGTATAGTTATATGTTGATGTTATAAAAGTGATTATTATATAGTGAATTTGATAATTTAGTAGACTTGAGAAAACAATAAATAACAACAGTACATGTCAAGTAAATTTCTTGTTCATCTGCAATGGTAAAACTAGATTTAATGTTTTGAAGAGGTCAGACTATAAGTTAAACTTTGTGCGAAATTTAAAGTTAACCTCCAAAGAAGATTGATGTAGGCAATAAAAAGAGCTTTCATTTCTAATGACAGAGCGACATTCGAAAACGTACAACACCAAGTACATTGTATGTAATCAAAACGTGTAGAAATGGCTTTATGTCACATGCATCTAAGTAGTACAGGGCATTTCCTATTGAATTTAAGTAGGAGAACATACATTTTTGTGGTCGCAAGTAAAATCAAAGTATGCTACAAGCGAAGAAAGAACAATGATGTCTATAATCATGGGCAGTAATGGAAATGCATATTACTGCCCACGCCACCTAGCCCCAGGTTGAGCGCAACTCAATATTTACACCAATATACAGTACAATTTCGATCCATCCTACTAATCTATGATATTTTCATATTTGTCGTGTTCGGCGGCTTTCAAAGTTCACTTTTCATCTATTTCA
The DNA here is from genome assembly GCA_038501625.1 of Corbicula japonica. Lineage (NCBI taxonomy): Eukaryota > Metazoa > Mollusca > Bivalvia > Venerida > Cyrenidae > Corbicula > Corbicula japonica. Next base: position 619,829 of record JAZAYU010000169.1, read on the forward strand.
ACACACAAACGTTTTTGTTTTAAAGTTTTGAAATTAGTGATTAATGTATACCAAAGTATTATTACAAAGTATAATGTAAATATAGAGTTTCAGTTGATGCACGCCACGGGCAAAGGTACATTCGGACATATTTTGTGACCTTTTTAGTTGCTAATGTATTTAGAAATAACTCTATCTAGTATTGTCTCATAACTAAACGATTATTTTATTACACCTGTTGACAACAAAACGGTACTTCTTCCGCGAAATGCATAAGAATTAATGTCGTCCACCCATCTTTATGACGCCATTTTTAGGAATAACGTCAATTGTCCGAAGGTACCTTTTCCCGCGACGCGCCCCAATTATTATTTGCTTCTAGAGTACATGGATTCTTCTTGTGGAAAGACTAAAGTTGTTTACGATTCAGTCCGACTCAAACTGACATCTAAGAGTACCTATCAACCGAATATGGAGTGCACCTTACACGTTGAAACAACAAGGGACAAGAAACTCGTGTTCTACTTCATGGTACGATCATTTATGCAAATGATGCAGAGTTGACAGTTGTTATCAAAATAAAAAAAACACTGGCATATAGGGGCCCATACTTAAAAGACTGATTGAAGAACCGTTTCAAATCTCAAGCATCTGATTTGCTTAAATAGAGACAAGTCTCAAATTATTAATATTCCTTAATCAGATACCTATCTCCTGTTTCAATCTTCTGATTTGTGGCATATGCTACGCGAAAGCATTGTCACAGTCAACAAAAAGAGAGAACAAGAGACAGACAAACACTTGAAAGATGAAAGATGTACGAGTCGTACCAGAAGTCAATCTTTGATAAAGCTGTAAGCTTCTTTTGTTTTAAATGTTTCGTCCTTATGTTTTATATGTTTGTGTTTTATATGTTAAATAGACAATGTTTGCTTGGTAATTTGTATAGTTTCGTTTGTTAATGCAAAATTTGTGAAGTTTTAAAGGGAATATTTCCAGTTACTGTGTGGTTGGCGCATATTCACTAAGACAACTTGTTTTTGTTTTTTCATATGAAAACCAGTGTGAAATACGAGGTTGGTGTCAAATCGGGCACAGTCAAAAAGGAAACAAGATACTGCTTATGACTAACAGATCGTTTATATAAAATTGTATTAAGCCAATAATATTTCAGGATTTCAATATGGAGAGTAGCTGTTCAAATGACTGGTTGGAACTGAGAGATGGAAATAGTCCGTCTTCGCCGTTCGTATCTGGTAAATAGTAATCAAGTTATATTTACACTGTGTAAAAACGACAAAATATTAATATAGAAAGGAATATTTTAATCTTTTAAAAGAGCATGTCTGCTTTTGCTTAATATAATTTAAGATAATCAGAAAAGTTTATTCTTTTTCATTTTTAATTGGCATCGCATCATTTGAGCGTAAAACGAAAACCCTTACTTCGGAGCCATGGTCGCCTGGGCCGCGGGATAGGTTCCTGCGGCTTCAGCTCTTGCTCGCCTGTCATGCTAGTTTATATGTCGGTTTGCTCTGGCAGAGTATCTCTCAAAGTGTTTACGATTATTAAAAGCCAATTTTGATGACATTCCAAACAAAATAAGAGTGTACACATTATTGCCATAATGGAAGATTTCATTCGATAATTACAATTTAATATCATTCATATTTTGATCTTCGGTTCCATGTTCCATTATATGTATTGCAAACCTTTTACCATGTTTATTTTGTCAAAATACTTATTTGTTACATTTTACGTATAAAGAAATGTTAGTTAAGAGCATGGAATCCTCGGGTCATATCAATGGCATTTTTAACTTAACATTAACATTTCATATTCATTAACCTCCTCTATTTTTACTTATTTTGACAAAATGTGACGTCATAGTGTCGTTGTTGTCGTTGGTGTGTGCTGTTATTTTTCTTTTTCGCGTATGCGAATGGATCTGCCATCGGATATGAATTTCCATTCCATTACGTACTCACAAAAATCAATTAAGCAATAATACCAAAAACAACCTGGTGAGAAATAGCAACAGTAAAACAAGAAATAGTTTTCCAAAATAAATAGTTTAATAGTAACTCATATCTATTCTAACATTTCAAGGAGTAGGCAAATGTAAATTTATAGATACAACGGCACGTCTGTAATTCGAGACAGTTGTAAATGATGCAATATGCAAAACACTATTGTGAATATCCACTTTAATATCATTTTTATGCCCCCGCCATGAAATGGCGACGGGCATTAAGAGTTGCTCCTGTCCGTCTTTCCGTCCGTCCGTCCGTCCTTCCGTCCGTCCGTCCGTCCGTCCGTCCGTCCGTCCGTCCGTCCATCCGATATTCTCGTGAACGCAACTCCTCCTACACCACTGGTCGGAATTTAATGAAACTTGACCACAATGCTTGGCCTGATATGTAGTTGTGCATGAAGGTGGGGTTTTGCTCTTACACGTTCCGTTCAGAAGTTATTGCCCTTTGATACTTCCATTTACATTAGTTTTAATAGGAGTATATCTCGTGAACGCAACTCCTCCTACACTACTGGTGGGAATTTAATGAAACTTGACCACAATGCTTGGCCTGATAGGTAGTTGTGCATGAAGGTGGGGTTTTGCTCTTACACGTTCCGTTCAGAAGTTATTGCCCTTTGATACTTCCATTTACATTAGTTTTAATAGGAGTATATCTCGTGAACGCAACTCCTCCTACACTACTGGTGGGAATTTAATGAAACTTGACCACAATGCTTGGCCTGATATGTTGTTGTGCATAAAGGTGGGGTTTTGCTCTTACATGTTCTGTTCAGAAGTTATGGCCCTTTGATAACTTCATTTACATTAGTTTTAATAGGAATATATCTTGTGAACGCAACTCCTCCTACACCTCTGCTGGGAATTTGATGAAACTTTACCACAATGCTTGGTCTGATATGTTGTTGTGCAAAAAGGTGGGGTTTTGCTCTTACATGTTCTGTTCAGAAGTTATGGCCCTTTGATACTTCCATTTACATTAGTTTTAATAGGAATATATCTTGTTTCTTATTTTGTGCATTTTGCCCATAACTTAAAAACTACTTGAGATACTGCCTTGAAACTTGAAATATATTTTCACCATCAAAATCTACATCATAACCAACATGACCCATAACCATGCTTCCAATATTTTCAAATTATGCCCCTTTTTCACTTACATTGTGTATTAAGAAAAATATACACTTTGCCCTTAACTTTGTTTGGAATGGAGGGATTTCAAAATAACTTGGCACAAATGTTCACCATAACGGGGCGGTGTGTCGTGACTGTAGGTCCAAGGTCAAGGTCACTGTTACTAAAAATAGAATTTTCTTGCAAAATCTTGTCCGCTCTGTAACTTTGTTATTTCTTATTGGATTTTTAAATAATTTGGTATAATTGTTCATCATATCAAGACGGTATGCCACATACATGCCCAAGCCTTTAGGTCCAAGGTCAAGGTCACTGTTACTAAAATAGAATTTTCTTGTCAGTGTTGTAACTACATTAGGAATATAGTAATTTCAAAATAACTTGGCAGAAATGTTCACCATGACAAGGTGGTGAGTTGTGTACCATGTCCATGCCTGTAGGTCCAAGGTCAAGGTCACTGTTACTAAAAATAGAATTTCCTTGTCCGGGCTATAACTTTGTTTTGAATGGAGGGTTTTCAAAATAACTTGGCACAAATGTTCACCATGACAAGGCGGTGTGTTGCGTACATTACCCATGCCTGTAAGTCCAAGGTCAAGGTCACAGTTACTAAAACTTGAATTTACTTGTTCGGGCTATAACTTCTTTATGAATGAAAGGATTTCAAAATAACTTGGCACAAATGTTCACTATGACATTGCATTGCATAACCACCAACTTCTTCACAGACATTTCCATAATGAGAAGACAACAGTGCCACAAATACAAATAATTTAATTGATCATCAAGTTTATGCATATTCTTATAATTATTCGAACATCACTGTCTTTGAAATGCTATTATTCCCATCATTGCACTTTAGTATCTGGAAACGATGCATAGCGGAGGCATCCGTGTCCTATGGACACATTTCTAGTTTAAATTATACAATCCACCTGTTTTGTTTAGGTTTAAGTGGGAGTCAGTGTGGCCATCGCAAAGGTAGATCTGTATATACAACACATGGAAACAGTCTATTTCTCAAGTTTACCAGTGATAAAGGTTTACAGTACAGTGGATTTGACATGATTATCACAACCTTTCATACTGGTATCTGTTTTCATTAAAAGTTGTTGTTGTTGTTACTTCCAAAATTCATTGTTTTATTACTTAAGTATCCTATGTGAAGGTTGTAGAGATAGTTGTATTTTAAGTTAAGTTTCCTAATATGGGTTTACTGCTTTTATCACTTCTTATATTGCTTATCATTTAATTTTATGCTAGCAAGATACGCGCTACAGAGAAAAGTTGTATATAAACTAAATGGGTGTTCAGTTGAACACTTGTTTCACCCCCTGGTGCTATGTCGGAATAAAAATGCAAGTTCAAAACGGGGCATAACTCCATTAAATGTAATCTTGATGTAAAGAACTTGGCATCATCACGAGCGTGTTGTCACAAGCAATATAATTTGAAAGTTTCATGAAGACATATTGAGAAATGGCAAAGTTATAGCCAACGTAAATTTTTCGTGACAAAATCCAAGTAAAAAGTTAAATGTAAATGTTCGAAATACACGACGGTTCTACACAGCCGAATTTTTGAAAAAAAAATACAGTAACTAAATTATAAATTACTTAAATAATAAAGACATTGGATGGAACACGTAAAAGATCTTGTGGGATTACTACTTTTGATACTTTAGTATATAGTAAAGGTCTAAAGAGGTATCTATGCTATTCATGCTGCTGTGTTCCCAATGTCTTATCTATTAGGATAAAGCAGGCGGTCTAAATATAAGTCTTTTTTTGCAATGTTTGCTACTGTGTTCTTAATGTGCTGTTGTTGTTGTTGTCTTCACAGGATATTGCCTGCCAGATGAGTTCTCCTGTGACAACGGAAGATGCATTTTGGCTAGTTTAAAGTGTAATACTTTCAACCCGTGTGGGGACTACTCTGACTGTGTAATCACTCTATCTACCGGAACAATTGTCGGCATCGTTGTCGGTGTAGTCTTGTTTATCGTGTTGTCTGTAAGTCTTCTCCTCAACATAAAGAAAAGAAGACGGAATAGCACTGTAAGTTTTACGTTTTACACGTAGCGGCATAATTTCTTAAACGTGTTTAATTACCATTTTTTGTATTACGCAATATGTAAGACTTCAATGGCTTAACAATTGCGAACGTATTCTTTTTACCGCACCACTACAGGTAGACCTTAACAGATGCTATTGGTCGGCCAAGATAAGTTGGCGATGTTTACAATTATAAATATAATGTAAACACTGGTAATGCCAAATTTACCCAGTGGCAACAAAAGTACTATTTTATCAAATTCATAGCGCATCGCCTGGATAGCGTCGTGGTTAACGCGTCCGGCTATGTAAAAAAAAACAACACACAATAAAATCATGTTTCAAACCTTTAACACTGTTGGCGGCATTGCCATTTCAACGAGTCATTATTGACTGCGCTTTAGTCCATTCAGCTAGTTGGACATGTATTGGAAGGGTAATGTTTTAAACAAAGATTAAAATTTTAGTTCAGTGTTTACATGTAACGCCCTTGTAATTATTGGCCCCTTATCTGTGTCGGATAAAAGTCTTGGTGAAAATAGTACACTATGCGAAACAAGACTAGCATCGAGTGAACAATAAACACGCGGACGATAATATTGCAAGGGCCTTCTTGTACGTTTCATTATTCGATAATAAGTCTGATCATCTACTAATTACTCGAATCATTGAATATTCGAATATGCAATATAAGAAGTTAAAGGATTGTGCAACAAGTACTGAGGTATCGTTAAATTTTACGAGGGTGTAATTTTCGCGTATATTAAAACATCGCGAATTTATGTTTTTGCCAAAATGTGACATTCGCATTATGTGTGAAATTCATCCACGCGAATTCTGTATGTACTTGAATTCGGCATTTGTTAGAATCTAGAACTTAGGGTAAACAAATATTTATACTAAAATGAAAGAGTTGAAGGTTATAAAACAGAGCATTGAAACCAGTCTCAAATCTCAAGCATCTGATTGGCTGAAATATCGACCAGTCGCCATTTCAGCCAATCAGATGCTTGAGATTTGAGACTGGTTTCCGTGCTCAGTTTTATAGCCTTGGGCACAGATAGCTGTAACAATGAAGCATAGAAACTTAATACTGTTTGAGAGGTATATTTCATTTAAAACATGAGATTAAAAGTAAAAAAATTGCATCACAATATGCTCATTTTTTATTTCGTTTCGCATTGGATTAAACGTGATCACATGATATGTGATTGATTTCGGTATCGACTCGTAGGCGGAGTCTTAATCAAATAATGACCTGGGCGAATATCTTCTTCGCCCTCGGTCAATATTGCTTCATCTGGTCGATAAATTACCATATCGACCTTACTGAAATGCAATAATTGTATAATGTATGATTTCATATAGTGTTATATAATTATACTTTATTTTTTAATTTTCAGGTCGGTCCTTCAGCTATATTTACCATAGAATCTGCCACAGACTATAATCAACCCTTACCAAAAACATTTCCTGTGTTAATGATAAAAGAAGAGACCGATAACATAATCGATGCTGACTTAGTTGATATAAAGTGATTCCCAAAGGACCATTATATAGCTTAACAAAACAGAAATATGCTATGTACTGTATGTGTTTTTTCACATAAGTAACTAGATTTACCAGTTTTTTTCTCTGTGAATATTCTGGGTCCAGTGCCCAAGATCATAAAACAAAGATTTGAGATCAGTCACAAATCTCAAGGATCTGATTGGCTAAAATGGCGACTGGTCGACATTTCATCCAATCAGATGCTTGAGATTTGAGACTGATCTCCAGATTTAGTTTTATGATCTTGGGCACAGGTCATAAAACATAAACTGGAGACCAGTCTCAATCTCAATTATTTGATTGGCTGACATGGGAACTGGTCGAGATTTTTGAGGCTGTCTCCAATCTCAGTCTTGTCAGCTTGGGTCCTGTTCCGAAGACCCTTTAATAAGGTCCTTAATAATGAGTTATTTGCAGTTATTTGAGTTGTCTTCGTATAAGTAGCAGTTTTTTTTTAATTATTGCACGCCAGATGAAACTTCCTTAAATAAAAATTGGATACATTTTACAATATTATTGTCAGTTAAACGTATAATTTAATTGATAGGAAAATTGAAAAGAAATGGTTAACGTTACTACATTTTCGTCGCGTTTTATGAGATTATCCAAATGTTCTTTCCATATCGCATTTAACTTAAAAAGCGGAAACCAACTGCATAAGAGAAAAAAAGTATGTTTTTATTGTGAATGTGATTATTTTTTAATGAAATAATTAAAACGAGTGTGTTGTCTCAAACCAATAAGTTCGATGATATGACAGTGACGTCAGTATAATGATAGTTGTCAGCAAAAGCTTATTTTGAAACTGAAAAAAAATGCTTTTCATATAAGATATTCACATCATAGAAATTGTTTTGAACATACCAAACATACACTCCCCGGTCCTCGCGTCAGTCTGGACCAAATGTTAATGAAATCCGCCAATATGTAAATAAATTTAATATTATTGAAAATATGACTTAAGCAATTGAAAGTAACTGATAATACAAATTTAAATTAGCTACATTGGATGGCTTTCCCTGAATGGTTCTTTGATCAGATAACACACAAGTGAGAAAATAAATCAGTTAATGATATTTGTAAAGATCAAGGTATTACAATTCACAGCACACTATCATTTCCCCGTGGAAAGCAACACAACTTGATTCTACGCCTTGTACCCATAATCTGATTACTTTTCTCATTTACGCTATTTAATCGGTCGCTGTAATGTCGCAGACAGTCGGGGCTGGAGGTTATAAAACTGAGATTGGAAACCAGTCGCCATTTCAGCTAATCAGATGCTTGAGATTTGAGACTGGTTTCCATGCTCAGTTTTATAACCTTGGGCACAGTTGTCGATTTGTTTCACAGTGTTCTTAAATTAGTTTAGATATTCTTTATTACCTTTTAACCCTTTCCTGTATAGATACAACTTTATTGCTAGGTCAAAGAGTTTAGATCCAGATCCGTGCCGTCTGATCAGGATCTAAACTGTTACCCTTTTTAGTCATTGGGTTATTTCTGACCAAAATGTTACCAGTGCAGATCCTGATCAGATCGATGTGCCGGCTGATCTGGATCCACACTGGTCGCACATGCGCAAAAATGCGTATACAACAAGGAAAGGGTTAATATGTTAATATGCATGTATAACATTAATACATAAACAATGCAAACGGCGTGGACAACGAGTGCAGTCAATAACGGCCCTCACCAAAAATGAGACTTTAACATGTATATGTTTTATTGCAATTCAGTATCAGAATAAGACAAAAGTATAACTGTGATCAATGCAAACATATTTATACATAGAAATAAATCACTTGCAATTACAGTGACCTGTGGAACCCTCAACGTGTGCATTATTTATGAATAACACAACAAGACCAATGCTCTTAAAATATATAATAATCTTTGATGAATTAAAGAAAATTAAATCTGCTGTTGGAATCTGATGACAAATCATTGCCAAAAAAAGAGAATTCCCATTTACAATAATTTAATTAAAAGAAGATATTTGGTCCCCTAATCACATTGTCTGGATAATCCACATCAACTGGTTTGTTAAGCATTTTAAGGAGAGAAAACATACAATGCCGTCACCGTCAGTAAGAAAACAGGTTTGACTGATAACTCCTCGGGTTCTTATTGTTGTTAATTGTTTGTGGTGTCTGTTTTCAGGCTGATCATTCCATTAACACCATGCTCTTTCCCTTTCTCTCTTCTTCTTGAATGTGTGCGGAGGCTGTGTCTTTTGAATGTGGCAATTTGTGATATGCATATTTCACTTTTTTATCGTTCAGTTTTAAATTGACTGTTAGAAGTTTTATTTAGTTTCTGATTAAAGTTGTGCAAGTATCGGGCGACATCCCCACTCCTTACAGATAACATCATCAATATAGTCTACCTGTTGTCACATACACTAGGTACATACTCTAAGGTTGGTGATCCCTGAACCTAGTTTAACCCTATAAGCAATTTGGTTTGACACTAACAGTTCTAAGGCGATAACCCATCGGGTTATCATTTTTGGTAATTGTTTGTGGTGTTTGTTTTGAAGCTGGTCATTTTATAAACCATGCTCTCTCTTGCTCTTCTTCTTGGCTGTGCGGGGAGGCTGTGTCTTCTGAATGTGGCATTTCCTAATATGCATATCTCACTTTGTTATTTCGTTTAGAGTTACCTTGACAAACACTTATAAAGTGGAAGCAAGATTTTGTTTCTGGTTAAAGTTGTACCGGGCGACACCCCACTCGTTTCAGACAATAGCATCCATAGTTTCTACCGGTTGTCACAGAGGGCATACTTATATTAATTATCAAACTGAGTTTTACCTCTTTTTATCAGTCCATGTACATTTATGTTTTTTTTTCTTATTCCACTGTATACCTCGAACTCCCAAAAACTAAGAAATCAAACGATTCCGTATCCTCAAGCTATTATTACAAATACATACAAAAAGAAGATAACATTAACATGTTGATTATTTCATATAAAAACGTTTTTGTAAACAAATATTCCAGAAAATAAGATATGTTCAAAAACGAAATTATAAGCAGGATAAATATTTTTAATTGAGCACCATTATATTACAATTATTATGAAGTTAAAGTGTTTTGATGTAATTGTTGTTGTTTAAGTATGTTATGTTTAACGACGTTATATTACTGCCTGGTGATGAAGAGCTCAGGCTTATTAAGTTGTCTTTTGTAAATCTTTGTACATGTAGATGTTTACCAAAATTATTTATATACCATTTAGACATGTTAGATGTCGAAGTAAAAAAAATGTCGTAGTTGCGTATCTGTTAAGGGGATAGCAATAAACAGAATATGCACAGTGATCAATCTTGCTGGTTTTAGAGATATATTAAAACCGCGCTGTTTGTAGTAAATAATTAAGAAAATTAGGCAGGGAGACGTGCAACATGTCACTAACTTTGTGTAAATTAATATAACAGTTACACTACATGACAAAACATACACAGGAACACCCATTACTTCTTGAAATAATAAAAAATTGCTTTGCACCAACACTTAGCTTCCTAATGGAGGGATTTTTCAGGGATTACACAGTCTGCTTTATGTCGTGTCAAGGTCTTCTACTATGTAGACCTACGCGACAGGCCAATGTTGCTGCGTTCGTTAAGGCATTTATCATACTAGACCTTCCCAAAAGAACTACTATATTATGAGCGCGAAAAACTTTCCTGCTCAAGAAAGTTCCAAACATTAACTCTGTTAACACCGGTGGATCTTTTGCTCACTGCGTACAGTAAAAAGACTAAACGAGGAAAGACGGGCCTAACGCCAAAGGGGAATTTTCACTTGGCAACAGTAGCTAGAGCATTCATTGTGGTCGTCCTTACTACTCCCTATAGTTTAAGTTATTAATAGGCGCGCCAATGCACTTGTTATATTTACATTTAAATAATTACCAATTTAGTTAACTATGGAGACAGAACCCGAGCCATGGAAGTACACGCTTTTTATAGGGTGTTAGTAGGTTATTATTCGTAAAAAGTCGTTCCGACAACTTGGAGTTGTTTGTTCATATGAAAACCTTTTGGGGCAAGTGTTTGGTCGCTGCATCCTAGAATCCGGTTTAAACCCCCAGTGGCTATTTGTTTGGCCACCTACCGTTCCAAAGCAGTAACTCACCTGGGGTCTTTGTATCGTGTATTGTTTGTAGTCTCTATTTTGAAAGTTATCGTTTTATTACCCATGTACACCTTTTTTCCTTCTACTTGTTAGGTGTGTTGGGAGGCTGTGTCTTCTGTAGAGGCCATTCCTGGTATGCATATTTCACTTTCTATTACATGTATTAATATTGTCGCAACTAGGTTTAGGCACAAAAAGCTTCAGTAAGAAAATACCAACAAATACATGCTTTACTTTGTTTGTTTTTATTTTTAATGAGTACACTCGAAAAAGGAAGAAAAAGTATCTAATTATATCTATAACGTCTAGTACAATATTAAATATCAAAAAGGCAAATTATGAAAAACATAAATAAAATTTGAATTGTATTTTTGTAAGAACGGAAATTAAAGATATGCGATATGTCTTAGACGTGTTTCTGTATCGAGCAAATATTCCGAGTATAACAACTACACTATTTAAAGGCATGAGCATTACTGTAACTGTTGTACACACCGGTTTAAACATGTACTTACAGTTCGTGATAAATTTGATGCAAAATGTCTTAACTTCAACAGTTCATTTATTGTAATACTCTAATCAATGCTAATTAATACATCTAATCTCATGCATATCCAGAATTGAGTATTCATTTACAACAAACATGTTTCGTTTAAATTAGTAAATTGCTTAAGTCAATAGGCAAAATGTTCTTCAATTTCAAGTGACGTTCATTTATATCAATAGCCTAAAATGACCTATCCTATTTTAAATCAACTATCTGATAGAAAAAACAATGAACATTTAAAATATAAAACTTACACATAAGTATAAAATTGAATTATCCAAAAACACTCAGATAAAGGTTCAGTCACACATGGAAACTGACGGTATTTAGTCATCCAGGTTGGTACCAAACAGATAAGTTCAGTCACACATGGAAACTGACGGTATTTAGTCATCCAGGTTGGTACCAAACAAGTAGTTTGCTGATGAAGATTCATCATTGGACGAAAGGTAATCTTTCCACAGCGTCGCAAATTCGTCTCTCGATATTTTATTGCCCTGAAAAAAAAAAACACAACACAATTTTATGCTAATTTTTCCTCTTTACTGTGTGGCTGGCTACTTGTGGAGGCTGTGTTTACTGAGTTTTACAATTCCTGATGCGCACATTTCACTTTTTATCATAATTGTCTATAAAATGATCACTGTGGCTTTCAGTTTAGCTATTTTATTCATGTGGTTGAATGTTTTGAAAGAAATGCACTTAACCCATAACAATGCACTTACCCCTGAACAATGCACTTCTCCCAGAAACATGCACAAACCCCAGAACAATGCACTTACTTCAGAACAATTCACATACCCCAGAACAATGCACTTACCACAGAACAAAGCACTTACCCCGGAACAATTCACTTACCCCCAGAACTATGCATTTACCCCAGAACAATGTACTTAACCCAGAACAATGCACTTACCCCGGAACAATGCACTTAACCCAGAACAATGTTCTTAACCCAGAACAATGCACTTACCCCGGAACAATGCACTTACCCCAGAACAATGCACTTACACCGGAACAATGCACTTACCACGAAACAATGCACTTACTCTGGAACAATGCACTCACTCCAGGACAATGCACTTACCCAAGAACAATGCACTTACCCCAGAACAATGTACTTAACCCAGAACAATGCACTTACCCCGGTACAATGCACTTACCCTAGAACAATGCACTTACCCCGGAAACATGCTTGAATGAGCGTACACAGTCGCTATCGCTCATGCCGAACTGGGACATAAACGTTGTGTACTCCTCCTGGTCGATGTAGTCGTCACCTTAAAACCAGATAAAAACAATGCTATACTTACTGTTTAAGTTGTTGTGAGAAATTTTACTTGCGTGGGCCCTGTGTTTGTATCCCTTTTGTTCCATTTAAGTGTGATGGTTCACCAATTTATTGTTTTAAATACAATAACAAATATCATGAATAGGGATAGACTTCAGGGGAAATTTCAAAGTTTAATTAATTAATTAGATGGGTGATGGAAACTGATCTTTGTTAACAAACGCTAATAATTTTTTATAAACAATTATATACGAACAAAACATCTTTTGTCCAAACATGTATAATCAAACAGATATTTAAGTAAGCCTCAAGTTAAAAGCTAAATATCATTTGCGTCAAAATATATGCACTAGAACTGCATCACAAAATCAATCAACCATTAACATTAATCCGGCGTATCTCTTCAACCCTTGAAAACATCACATAAATGATACTTGATAAATTATTTAATAGATGTGTGTTCACAAAAGACAAGTAAACAGTTATCAACATTTGTGTACTGTATAGAGAGAGGCTAATCAGCCACTACACCAGAAAAGCATTTTTGCTTTTATACAAATTCGCCAAAAAGAGCCATGTATATGACCCCCGTCTGTGAGAATCCCATCCTTCCCACACCGTCGTCTCTGTGTGAGCTTGTTTTGTGTTTAGGTCTTCATCAGTTTGCGAGCTCCACCGTCTGTGAGCAAGGTTTGAAAACCTCCTTCTGCGGGCCTCGTCTGTGAGGCCCTCGTCAGGGAGGCCCTGTCATAGAAATCCGTTCGTTACCTGATTTATCGTTAACATCGAACATGAGATCCATGTAGCGTTTCTGCCAGTCAGGGAAGCGGCCATTTTGAATGTCGTAAATACAATCACCCCACATCTTCAACCATTCATCCTTGGTCACCTTTGCATCCTACAATGGTTAACATATTTCTGCTTTTGCGACGTGCGACATTATTGATCCTTCAACAACATACAATTGACAAAACATGCCATTGATGGGAACATTGGAATTGTTCCAATTTTTATTTGGACAATTGATATCTGGGTTATATCAAATTTAGCTTCACGTGTACATTTGTATAAGCCTGACAATTGCATGTAAAAAATCCTGATTAAACAAGATCACAGGAGTCAGTAATCATGTTATACACATTGGGCTCAGCTTTAGTTAACTCAACATTTCCACAGACGTACGCTCATTAATAGGTTTATTTGTTCTTAAAATAACTATGCCTCTTGTATATTCATTTGTTTCTCATTAGTTCATGTGTTATTTAAACTCAGCCAAGCATAATTTCATAAATGGTGTATTTTAGTCTCGTTTCCAGATAATATATTTGTTTTGGTGAAGTTATGTGCTTTTTTATTTTAACGGTATGGATAGGATGTGATGAGTAACGGATTATAATAATGTTTAAAATCCAATGTTGCCTTTTTTTGTCTTCCCAACGAACGTATAAATTAGTATTATACCTTAGATTTGACATCGTTGCGTCCTCTGTGTCTACTGATTCTTATAAGTAAAATTTTATTGTTTACCCCACTTACGAGGTTTGTCCTATTAATGGTAGACAGTTTGAATAAATAGAACACAAGTTTATGCAAATCTCTCAGTTGTTCATGACATAATTAGGTCATTTGTATGCGAAGTTACAAGCAGTCATTACTGTTTCCTTGTATATTGCTACTTATTGCCATTTTCACTCGCTTATAAAAAAAGGATATTCCGCTGGAACTAAGCGTTTTTAATACTGTTGCTTGTATTGCTTTCAGCATTTATCATTTCACACTGAATAACTGTCACAATATTAATGAGATTGCTGCGCACGTATTTTAGTATAGTGAAGAAATACAGGTTATAATTTACTTTGAAAGTAAGTTTTAAAATCAAGCATTGTTAAACGCTGTTATCTAGAGGACCAGAATAGTTTATATAGTAAGTGATATATTTCTCTATATTAGTAGCTGAAAATATTAACATGTCTATTATGTGTATATTATGTCAGTAGTATCAACGAAATCATCAGACCGAATGACGTTGAAAATAATCGCAGTGGCTTTAATTGAATGACTCTTGTGTGTTGTGCCCTTGATGTAATGAGAATTTGATTTAATATTCTTGAAAGTTTTATGAAATAGTCCCTTGAGGAATTCTGCACGCAATAATCCTCCCCGTTCCAATCGATGAAAACTGTTAACATGGATTTTACTGCGATCTTCATCCCAATGCATTGCCAATAAAGAAACTATGGTGGTGTGGAATCTACACTGTTTTACAAAGAGTTATATTATGTAAGCGTACATGTATATCTAATTGAGCAATTTTTAGCCTTGCTAAAAATATGGACATGGAACTTTGAAAGAAACAGAACACGACAAATATGAACATATTGTAAGCTCGGTTTGATTGAGCCCTTTCACGGGCAGTAATGGAAATGCCTATTACCAGCAAAGTAGGGGTGTCCGTCGTATAAGGATCGCCTTATAAGCGAAAATATACGGTAATGAAAGTTTAACGCACCTTGTTAGTGTCAGCATACTCCATCAGACCTGTCCAAACGGTGTTTAGTGTATCCTTAGCACTCACATATTTTTCACTGCCCTTGCTCCATTCTAGTATATCGCAGATTTTCTAAAAAAAAATACGTTCTAACTATATAGTTTTTTCAACATACTGACTATATGTTGTGGTTTTGCGGTTGAAAGAACACAACTATTTAGCTGATGCAATTGCTCAGTGTATCCTTAGCACTGACATAATTTTTTCTTGAATACTGGATAAGTATTTCCGCGTGATTTACCGGGGAAAGAAAATCTTATCTTTTCCCTAGGGAAAAGATAACGTTCGCGTGCAACACGAGTGACGTCACGTCTTCAAGTATCTGACGTAATTTATTCAAGTAAGTGACGTCATTTAAAAATAAGGTTTGCGTTAACGTCAATATTTTAGCGTAAAGAAACAAAATTTAGTTTGTGTAAATGTACACAAATGTTATGAACAGTAAAAGGTATGCAAGAAAAAGTATCTTGCAGAGCCTCGTTCCCGCAAACAGTTCACCCTCGGTGACAGATTTTTCCATCAACCTCACATTCATGCAAGATACTTATACACTGCCATGACTCGATTTTAGTATATCGCAGATGTTCTAAATAAAAAATAATACATTCTAACTATATAGTTTTTTTTCACCTACTGACTATATTGTGTGTTTTTGCGGTTTAAAAGAACACCATTATATAACTGATACAACTGTTCATTGTATCTTTAGCAATAAACGCCCTTACTCCATTCTAGTATATCGCAGATTTTCTAAAAAAATAAGACGATCTATCTAATAGTATATAGTTCTTCAACATTCTGACTATATGTTGTTTGTGCTGAATATAAAATGCGGTTTTATAGAACGCAATTATATCACTGATGCAATTTATAAACGCTAATAAAAGTTATTTGTTCGATATTATATTTTGGGGCCCAAAATTATAAAAATAAGATACATGTATAATAGTCTCTAATCTGAAGAAACTTATATCCTGAAATGGATAATTGTCTCCAATCTCAGTTCTGAGAAAAAAGAAAACAGTCTGCTAAAACTAGTGTTGCAATCGTATTTAACCCTTTCCTGTATAGATACACCTTTATTGCTAGGGCGAACAGTTTAGATCCAGATCAGCCGGCACATCCGTGCCGTCTGATCAGGATCTAAACTGTTCGATATTTGATTAATTAGGTTATTTCTGACCAAAATGCGACCAGTGCAGATCCTGATCAGACGGCACGGATGTGCCGGCTGATCTGGATCTACACTGGTCGCACATGCGAAAAAAATGCGTATATATCCAGGAAAGTGTTTAAACGCTAGATACGAACCGCCAATAGAATATCAAAGTCCTGTTTCTCTATGACGCCGTCATTGTTACTATCTGAAATAAAAATAGAATGTGTCCTCGGACACTGATGCCCCCACTGCTGCAAAATTAGTTTTAATAACAAAGGGCCATAACTCTGGTAAAAATGGTTGCATGAAAAAATCCTTTCTTTACGATCATCTTCACATCCTGCTTGATCATCTGTGCAAGTTTGAAAGAAATCCGCCTTATAGTTTGGGAGGAGTGGATGCCACAAGATTTGGGGACGTACGGACGGACGAGTGCAACTCTATATGCCTCCCACTTTGTGGGGGCATAACAAACATATGTCTATACATTGCAAAGTAGCAAGTGTTTATTCCAATACACACTTTATACTAAAAACGTAATTGTGTTAGGTGGTATTAATTAGCAGAAAGAGCTACATGTATTAACAACCCAATGTTTGTCAGATTTAATGTTTGCAACCTTCTATGTGTTCTTTGATTTTAAATTGTTATAATAATATTACAATGTTTTTATAACTAAAATGGACTTGTATGCGATCAAGAACGAATCAAGAACCAAAATGTCCCCACAACAAGATTCAAGAATGCCTTTATACTGCCACACACAATGACCGACATTCTCTATAATTAAAAATCAGCATATTATTATCAACGGTGGTAAATAACACTGATTACTACAGTAAGTAAAGTACGAGAAGACATTTTACAGCCGCCACACATCAAACGATTACGAAATAAACGACTTGACGTTTTAAAAACGGTTAGTTTTCGTTCTTCGTACATGTAGCTGTAAGTACAACCTGTACACTGAATGGTGGCAGTGAACAGCACAGCATTAACCGTAAAGCATACTGAATGGTGGCAGTGAACAGCACAGCACTTACCGTAAAGCATACTGAATGGTGGCAGTGAACAGCACAGCACTTACCGTAAAGCATACTGAATGGTGGCAGTGAACAGCACAGCACTTACCGTAAAGCATACTGAATGGTGGCAGTGAACAGCACAGCACTTACCGTAATGCATACTGAATAGTGGCAGTGAACAGCACAGCACTTACCGTAAAGCATACTGAATGGTGGCAGTGAACAGCACAGCACTTACCGTAAAGCATACTGAATGGTGGCAGTGAACAACACAGCACTTACCGTAAAGCATACTGAACACCCTCAGTATCTTCTTCTCTTGAAAAGGTGTTAGGCTAGACATGATCTTTATTTATCTGTCAGAAAAAAAAAAGAAAATTAAACATCTAGTTAAGAGAAAATATCAGCTGACATAGCACACCATTAAGCAAAGCATCCAATCATATTCATAAACATAAACAACATAACGAGCAACGTAAAACTATAGTAGAAGAAGTAGATGCGGTACTAATAGTAGAGATTACAACAGATTTGTTGTAAGATTAGACCTGAATCAAACCAGCAACGGTATGGCCACAGACACAAACCTCCGATCGAAGTTACACCATTCATCAAACATCCATCCACACACAGTCTCCAAAACACTAGTCTGTGTAATCAAAATGTGACACAGATAACTAATAAATATGTTGTTATTTGAACGGGTAGACATGCTATAGAGCACATACAACACCAGGTTCCACGGTTATAAATCTGAGCATGGAAACCAGTCTCAGATCTCAAGTATCTGATTGGCTGAAATGGGGACCAGACCAAATGAATTAATCATCGATGTGATCAGATTATGAACTATGCAGAATAGAATCCACGTTATTGTGCATGTCACAAAGCAAACGTTCTGCGAACCATTATATTTCATTTAACACTCATAGAATATTTACAATTGGGAATCTAAGCCCCATTTATTCTCGAATGTTGAAATCAATTTGCATTATGAAGCGTTTTATTCAGTAAGAGAGAATTCATTGATTGAATAGTGTTTTATGTGAATATCCTCATGATAATGCGCACATTAATAAGTCGATTTTCATCCGATTAAACCAGATCAATTCTCAGTTGATGTCATCCGATTTACCATTTTTAATTAATCAATAAAATCAATAACACCAATTACTTAATTGGGGATAGTTTGATTGTTGCTTTCTCCATTTGCGGAATGACTGAGATGAGAATTATTTTGAGTACAAACGAAATCATTTCATCAAAATAACAGTGCAAACAATGATAAACATGGCTCAGTAATATTTCAAAATAAAACATAAAAAACACATTTATAAAAGTTAGTAAGCACTTACTAACCGACGTAAACATCCAAAGTGACTAGTGGCAATGGAATGCAATTTCAAACTCGCTATTGCCAATTGATTACCTTT
Source organism: Corbicula japonica (assembly GCA_038501625.1). Lineage (NCBI taxonomy): Eukaryota > Metazoa > Mollusca > Bivalvia > Venerida > Cyrenidae > Corbicula > Corbicula japonica. Next base: position 638,727 of record JAZAYU010000169.1, read on the forward strand.
TAATAACTGTCCGAGTAGTTTCTTGGAATCGCTTATGTCTGAAGCCATTATTAACTTGTTATGCCATATTGGAAATTCAGAGATATTGAAGCAATTATTAGTTTGAGCTATCCTTAATGTATACTTCATACGACCAAGAAAGGTTTTTTCTTCCAATCATCATGCTGTATCGCGTTCCGATGATCAAATGCTGACAGCTGTTGTCGCGAGATAAGTTATTGAGCGACGGTATAATGTGAGTACAAGTGCTAATAAATCGGTTTTCTAGCGCTAATTAATCGGGTTTCTAGCGCTAATTAATCGGTTTTCTAGCTCTAATTAATCGGTTAACTAGCGCTAAGTAATCGGTTTACTACAGCTAATTAATCGGTTTCTACCGCTAATTAATCGTTTTACTAGCGCTAATTAATCGGTTTACTAGCGCTTATTATTAAGTTTACTAGCGCTAATTAATCAGTTAAAGGTTTGAAGCCAAGCAGGGATTTCAAAACTTACGACTACGCACTTCCGAGACCTCCTGTCTTTTAGTTGCACCTGCCAGAAATGTTGTGCAGACATTATTCTATGTTCGATTTGCTAACATTTACAATAAGTATTTCGTTTTACATCATTTTTCCTAATGATGAAGAATTATGTTTTCATGGTCTTTTATAAGCCTCACATTTGAAGATTTTTTTGGAATTGAGTAAAACAATACGAACAAATCAAATGTTCACATATAAATCAACCAGGTTGATATATATCAGTGAAATCCGTTTGGTCATTACAGAAAAACAGATATTTCTTTGATTATGAAACACTTGCGTTAGTACCTATGCCATGCATTGCATCGTTTGATTTTATTTATTTTTCGGTGACAACTGCTTTCACGATCACTATTACACGATTTTACTGTTAAGTGGAGAAACGATGAATAAACAACTTAATATCTCGTGGTTTCTAAATAGTCTCGCATTGAACCTTGTATCTCTGGTGTTTTCCTGATCACTTTCACACGACTTTACGATTTAGTCAAGAGAAATAAATAACGTTATTCATTTGGTTTCTAAAGGTCCTAACGTTTGTAACAAACCATAGTTAGCAAGTTAGCATAATCTCTGCATTACAACAGAGAATTAATGTTTCAGGACACAGATTTTACAATAACGTACAAGAGAATCGATTTCCAGCGGAAGCGTATCCTGTCGCATAATTGAAAAGCACTCAAATCTGAAAAGTTCAATCATCGTACCGATCATAGAAGAGAAACCCTATTTCAAAAGATTAATTGTTGTTTGCTTTATTTGATTTTTGATGAGGATTTTATTGTGTAAAATCGCAATGCGCAAAACGTCAATATCCCGCTCTGATACGCGTACTTGATAACGCGTAATATTTTAACAAAAGTGAATGTTGGCATTTTAACTTCATGAATCATATATTGGAAAAATGATGAAGACGTTTTTGCTTGTTAAATAGAATATAAATAGCAGGATAACGACAGGGCGGGCGTTCGTTCGTTCATTGTCGATATACTACACACCACTTGACAATATTCAGTTCATGTGTTGTGAACATTAAACAATTTCCCCTTAGATTGTATATATTACCATTTTGTCACATTCTTTAATTGGTCTGCATAATCTGACAAAAAAGCGTAATCCTTTATTAATTCAATTTGAAATACACTAGTGTCCAAATGAAACGATACCATACGATATTGATTATTTTTGTACACATGCATGATGTTGCTAAAAATTTCCCCCTAACAAATCAAAATGTTCTATAGCCGTTTGGTTTTATTGTATGTGATTGCAAACAATTGGATTTGTTTCTTTCGGACTCCTGTGTGCTACAAATGAAGTAAATCAGGTATGTGTATTCGACATTTTAGTCAGTGCGACTATGCTCGTAACTTGCTGTCAGATGAATTTGTTTCACTCCAACAAGTCCTATCAGTAATACGGATGTAAATATTTAAAGCTGTTCTATAAATGGCTGTGTTAAAGCAAAAATAAGTCCCAAGTTTGTTTTTGTTTGTTCGTTCTGTCGTTTCACTTTCCGAACACCTTCGTACACTAGGTAAAAATACATTAACTTCAGCAGTAAACTCTAAATTCCAACAAGCAAAGACCTATGTTAAATGTAAAGTAGAAAATGCAATTTTTCCAATCAATCAGGTAGTCGTATTCTAGCTTGTGAATATACTGTTTCATAAAAAGTGCTAATATCCTCCTGCTCTCAAAGACCAACGTGTTCGGAGCCATCATAAGAATAAGGATGATTATCACAGTCAGGAATGATTTTAATTCTCTCTTTGATTATATACACATACATAAAAATACATGAAATCATAGATTCATGTATAATAATTGTAATTATTGTGTACCATTACTTTCATCACACAGATTGATGCACTTATGATTCTGCTTGACATAGATAATGTCATTTTGTAAACATTATTAACTTTAGTAAATTTTGTGATTTGAAGACGTTTTGGTCTAAGGAAAATTTTTGCAAACTTGTATTATAGCTTGTATCTAGTGTAATGTCAACTATAGGGTAAATATAAAGGGGTCGATTTCAACTTTTGGAACAAGAAGTTGCAACACTGGCTGGTTTAACATAGTTAGCGAGGTCAACATTTGTGCTACCGAAAGGTTTCCGCTTTCTCTCCGTGAACATGCTCCTAAGAGAATAGTACGTCGTACAATTATGGTGTTGTAAAACAAACGCTGAATCAGATAAACAGTGTACGGTTATTTCGTAGCTTCTATGAGAAGGCAGCATATATTGAACAATCTGTTGTCAAGATTCCGAGAGTCTACAGGAGTTGCGAACTTAATACGGTTAGGACTTCATAGCCCCAACATAATAGTGGTAGCTGACGTCCACATAGCTGACGCTGCTCGATAGATAGTCCATAGATAGAAAGTCGTGGCTTAGAAAGAAACCACCTAGGTGTTTAGGCCAGATCAACACTAATTAGTTTCCAATATAAATCATTGTAAATTACACAGCTCAACATTTCATTCAATCAGCAAAGTAGCCTGAGAAAAATTACTATATAGTTGGTATATCAGCCACCTTGTTAACAAACCCATTTATATTGTTCAAGGCTATAAGATTGAACAATCTTAAATAAAGACGTAGGTTCTCTCGGTAGCTCTTGACAATCACGGTGTAGTGTACAAGTTGTTTTTTTTCACACTATTTTCGACGTTTCGGCATTAAGCCTTTTTCAGGATCATATACATACAACAAAGATATATGGGGCACGTCACGGGAAAAAGTACCTTCGGACAGTTGACGTCAATCATTGAAATAACGTCATAAATTTGAGCAGACGACATTACTCATTATGCATTTCGCGGTAACAATACCATGTTATTCTCAAAATGTGTAACAAAATCGCATTTTAGTTATAAAAACTTGATTTATAGTTGTAAGTTCTTTCTAAATTTAGTTAAATCTAAAATATCACTAAAAATGACCGAAGGTACCTTTTCCCGTGACGCGCCCCATATATACTGTACAAAATATTGAAATAGGCTTAATGCTGAAACGTCGAAAATAGAGTAATAAAACAATGTTTTGTTATTCACGTTCATCCCTGATAGGATGCAATTTAACGTTATTAAATGTTTATAGATTAAGCATCTTTTGTATTTTGTTTCGCTTGGGATCCGTGTTTCAAGACTGACATTCATAACATTTAATGTATGATTCATTCTTTGTGTTTATGGAATTCCTTGAACACACGAGATACCATTGTTTTGTTGTTGTTGGTGGTGGTGGTGGTTGTGGTGACGATGATGATGGCAATTTCATGCCCTCTTTGTAATCCTTGTGGTAAGCAATGTCGACTGTATTACATGTTAGTTTTAAAGCATTATTTAACTCGGCGATTACGTCTGGGAGATGACCGAAAAACAATCAAGCAAACATTTTACATACTGCAACTGTTTCATCGTATCAAGTAACATTATAGTTAGAGTAATGTCAATGTACTTATGTTTTGAGAGTATGATTACTAATGAAAAACTAAAGTGCAGTTGTATTTACTTTTTATCAGAAATTCGGAAAACTTCTTAAAATATATCTTATCCTAATAACCATTCAAGAATCATCAAAATCAAATCGATCGGCGGAATGATTCCATTGCGGTCACTAATGCATTCGGCAATATTTGGCTATCATCTCTATAATAAGACAAACTCTCGAACGTATTTGGACGCTCTCCTATGCCTTGCATTAATTGTGAGGAAATCTTGTATAACAAGAAAAATCTCTCATGGGTTATTGGTCGTATATTCACATACACATATGCATAACTAGACATAAACATGATAACTGATAATTATGTAAATGCGAGTGTTGTTGACTGTATATTAAGTCTGATAGGAGTTCAAGTCTGGGAACTTCCGGTTGATCCGCAATTTATTTGGGTAACCGTCACTTTTAAAACAGTTGTTACATTACATTAAAGATAACTTCAGATTTTAACAAAATTGAGAATGTGTAAAAAAAGTAATATATGCATATCAGGAATCGCCACACTAGCAAAACACAGCCTCCCCACGCAGTGAAAAAGAAGAGAGGAAGAGAGAGAGAGAGAGAGAGAGAGAGAGAGAGAGAGAGAGAGAGAGAGAGAGAGAGAGAGAGAGAGAGAGAGAGCATGTTTGTTATAATTATGTCAGTTCAAATAGGACGCCACAAACAACTAACGAAAAAGAGAACCTTAAAGAGTAAATATAAAATATAGTTATTTATATGCGAAACACACAAACATATATTATTTAATACATTTTAGTGTATATTATGTATTATTATTTTTCACATTCATCCAAACACAACGTGTACAAAATATCAGTAATTATAGTGTTTATTGGTTGGAATAGGAAACTATTAAATGATCAATATGAAGAATGTAATTCTATTTAAAAAAAAGTAAAATATGCATATCAGGAATTGCCACATCCAGAAGACACAGCCTCCCCTTCTAGGGTGCACCACCTCACAACCTCACACTTGCCTCAAAAGTTCTCGTATCAACAAACAAGTACAAGTTGTCTAGGTGAAATAATTCCAACTCACACATCAGCTTAACAATATTGCATGAAAGAGCACACAAATATATAAAACATTAAACATTTTATCAAATTGGTACTTTTGCTATAGCATGAAGGACCACGTTGATAAGTTAGTAAGGGCAATCAATGTAAACGACTCGTTTGATACTAGTCAGGAAATGTTAATTACAGTAAAAGCACAGGTATTTTAATTATAATCAAGTTGAATTATCAAAAGTCCGAGCACACACTGCTGGACACACACCTTTGAATGCCGTTGAGCACAAGACAAGTATCTGTGTAAATATTAAGATGCGCTTAACCTGGGGCTAGGCGGAGTTATCACTATTATGCAACATCATAATGGTCCGTGAAACACTGTTGAAAACATGCGTGCGCAATTCATGAACTCAGCGCTGATTCAGCATTTTTTATTTTATAATTATCGATAAAAATAAATTTAAAGTTGAGCGGAATTTTTCATTAAAGAACGTGACAACGTTGCTTTTGGAAATTGAATAAGTAAGCAATTGAAATACGTTTTGGGTGGAATTAAATCAAAAAAAAATTTACGACTTTTGAAAATTTTACTGAGACTTTTTTTCAAATTCATTGTTGAAATGCTATATTAGCTTTTAATTGCATTTACATCGCAAAGAAACAACACTGTACTTAGCACCTTAGAACACAAGACTAAACAAACTTGTCAATTCAACTAAATTATCTCTAATTAATAAATTGTTCAATATATTGTAATTTTTTCTGAGGAATATTGAAGCCGTGACAGAGTAACACACATTTCATCAAATAAACATCCAATTACATGTGTCCAACAATGCGACCGTCAACGTTATTTTACCCGAAGTGCGTGTCAATAGAAATTAATTACACCTTTCATGACAACTATTGAGGCTTTATTACATTTCACGATGCCTGCTTCCAGATTCTACAATATTGGTGCGTGTTTCCGCTGGTTTTCTAGTGTTGCTTTTTTTCGTCTGTATTTGAAACAACTGATTAACAAACAACTAATTTAATTAGCGAATCATAGTGTAGTATTTCCCGTCATTTTTTTTCATATCACACTTATATTGTGCTGTATTATTGTCTTCAAAAGACTCATCGTGCATTCATTCAGTATTTTTTTATTAATATACATGTAGCCCGTCGAAGGCCGTTGAGAACGAGACATGTATCTGTGAAAATATTAAGGTGCGCTTAACCTGGGGCTAGGCGGAGTAATCACTATTGTGCAACATCATTATGGTCCATGAACAGGCTCAATCAAACCAAGCCTGCAATATTTGATATTTGTCGTGTTCTTTGGCGTTCAAAGTTTATGGTTTTAGCTATACTACTCAAAATTTGATAAGGATCACTTATAAGAGTGTGGTTGTTCACTAAAAGTAAGATTGAAACGTTAAAATATTTGCTGTGAAAATTTGTAATATTTATTGGACAGGTCTGGTATGCTATTCGAATAATCAACATGTATCAAAATATAATCTCTTATCCTTGGTTTACCATTAAAAAGATATTTAGGAATAAAAAGTGATCCCTATCAAATTTTGAGTAGTATATATTATACATGGACAGGCAATATATAATATAGATATTATATGAATTGTTTTCAATGAATTTGTTTAAATATAATCGAAGAAGTGTCTAACTGTGCGTACCTGCGCATGCGCATGGCACTTTAAGGAACACAGCGTCAATATTTGGTCAATATTTGGCTTTCATAAAAATAGAAATGTCAACTCTTTTTAAGTGTTGAAGAGGATCCATATGTTCAAATTGGGAACGTTAAAGGCGATGAAAAGTGAAGTGCTCTGAAGTATTTTGTTTGTTTGTTCTTTAGTCGTTTACATTTTCCGAACACCTTTGTACAGTAGGTAAAATACATTAACCTCAGCATGAGACTCTCAATTCCAACAAGCAAAGACGTATAATCAAATACAAGTAGAAAATGCAATTTAACCAATTAATCATGTAGTCGTATTCTAGCTCATGAATATACTGTAAAAAACTGGACAAGCGATCCCTGGAATGTAATGTTGAAGCTCTATCGACCCACACGATCCCGGGGGATTGGTTAGAAAAGACATAATGACAGCAACATGTAGTAGCAGGGTATAAGTAACAATGTTTCTGAGAGACATAAAACAAACATCGGAAAAAATGAAAACTTGCTGTGCGTAGTTGCTATACATTAAAGTCGCAACTATAAGCTGAATATTGGCTAATGGTTAATAGGCATACATTATCTCGTTAAAATTCCACGAACTTAGAAGGCTGTTGTGCACGATTAAACGTTTGTGTTAATACATTAATTGAGTAGCATTTAACCCGGGTTTAGCCGGCGTGGATAGTCATATGCATACCCATTACTGCCTATGAACAGACTCAATTAAACACAACCTGCAATATTTTGATTTTCGTCATGTTCGTTACCTTTGAAAGTGCTTTCTCCAGCAATTTATTGTCTTATTCCTTTCTTTTGTATGTTTTATTTCTTTTTATTTTAGTCATGGCAGTTCATAAAATGTTTAATATGAAAATGCATCCCGGAGAAATGCATATGATTTTGATTTACTATTTAAATCGGGATATTATCAGATTACGAGTATACGCTCTACTTGGAAAACATGACACGGAGCAGCAACAAAATGTGTCATTCATGAAATCAAAATTGCATTCGTGTTGTTATTGAAAATTGATCACTAATGTTTTTGCAAATGTTACTAAGTAATTCAAGCATAAATGACGCTAGAGTTGAACTGTCGCAGAAGCAATGCTGCCTTAAAAAACCTCACGTAAGGAAAATAATTTAAAAAAAAACGAAATCACACTAGAGTACTACATGTATCTTGACTGGCAGTTATGAGATTGAAATAATAAGAATAACCTATTTACCAAGTTGTTAATTTTAACCTAATTAATTTAATTACAGGTAAAATAAAATAAATTTAACTAAAATTGAAAACAAACTCATACACGAAAGCATTGAAAATTCAGTGCATACTTATAATTTTAGTAATAATTTCAAGCTCAAAGTTAACATTACGATTACTTAATCTATGAACAAAAGTAATCCTGAAATAGAAATGTTTGCATTCGTTTAAAATAAAATTGACACAGATCAGTTTTAATTAAGTACTTTAAATGATTTCGCCTCTACCTCGGAGCGAACCCGCAGCGTCACGGCGAAAACGTCTAGCTCTGCAATTCCGACGACCGACGCAACCAACTGAACCCCCCAAAAGGTTGATCAAATAGCCTTATCATCACTGCACGACATCGGTAATGGGTTATTTAACTGATAACAGTACTGACTATATGTACGGGGAGACTTTAAGTTAATTTTAACAATTTTGATATTGAATCCAATACTGTTTCTATCGTCTGATTATAACACACAAATATATAATTTTTAATGCGAAAAATCAAATGTTGCATGTTCAAAGAAACTTCTTTAATCATAAATATTAGACTGGTCACCAAAAACACAATAATCATTATCATATTCAAATACACATCTGAACAGATTGCTAAAAGAAGTAAGCGTAAATAATTCATTCAAACAACAAGTCTAATGATTTGTTTGCGAAGTACCGTTTTCCTTAAAATAACGTCACAAAATTGAGCAGACGACATTTATACCATGTAAACCGAGGTCATAATTTATAAAAAAAAATAAAACTCAACTATATGATTAATCTTAAAGAGAAAAGAAATTATATGTTGGTGTTCAGTCGTGAAGTAGAGAAAACAAACTGTTTTTTTCTAAAGTTGTACGGTCTGAAACGACACTTCATTACAAAACTAAAAAAACTTCTGCGCAAGAAATGAGTTTATTGAATCCGTTTTCGGTGTGTAGGTGTTGTTATTTTTTTTTTTTAATTTAAAAATCTCGTCAATTGAGCAAGCCTCAAGAAATGGTGTCTCCAGGGAATTTGACAATCATTTTTGTTGTTGCATTGCTTGTGAAAATCCAAAACTTATTTATTACTTCTTATAAAATATCCCCGACAAAACTAAAGAATAATATCATATCTAAATCTGTTCGAAAAACCAAACAGAAATAAACCCTCAATCCGTGTTAATATAAAACATTCCATAAAACCCACCTTCAATGCGTTATTCCTGTACAAGAATAAAACCAATTCAATAATACAGCGTCGCGATCTCGACAGTATTGAGTCCCACTATGGAAGTTCCGCGCGCGGATCCGAGAGAAATATTGGTAAGTTATTATCAATAATACGTTACACTCCAAAACAAAACAAGCCTACGGAAGCGCTTTTCGCAATGGCTAGTATCGAACAAATAATTGAGTCGAAAGTAATTCAATATGAATCCACCGTGGATGATATAGTATTCACGATGACAATTGTTTGTCCTTATTGAACCAGACATTTAGGGATCTGTGATTGTTGAATGGTAAAGCATTGCAGCCGGTTATTGCTAACAGATATACAGAGAAGCAAAACAACGGCACACGCTCTTTGTGGAAAAAACAAACATGTTTTCGTCGAGCGATTTTTGACACTTTGCTGGTAACTTTGAGACAAACTCATTCTTTTATCTGGCGACCATACGCCGCTGAACATGGAATGGTATTAATATGAAAATGCCTCATTGAAGGTTCCATTTTCACCGTCATATGCATGCCATCGTTTGGAATGAATTAAATTGTACTGTTTATTGGTTTAAGTATTTAGTTGCGCTCAACCCGAGGTTAAGCTCCGTTGGCAGTTATATGCACTTCCATAACTTTTCATGTAAAGGCCTAATCAAATCGAGTCTACAATATTTTCATATTTGTCGCGTTCGGTGGCTTTTAAAATTCCCTTTTCATCCATTTCTTATTTCTGCACCAATCCTGAAACAAACAAGACAGCATTAATCATCAGCAATAACGATTATTCAGAAGATGTGTGCAGACCTTTTCACAGTTTACCAGTTTTCTCAGAAAAGTTAATTAAAAGGTGCGAAAGGAACACACGACACAAGCTATTTCTTGATTGTTGAGTTATGATTCAACTTTCGCGCATAAATACACCCAAAAGTGTGTATGTGCTGCGTGTTTTTTTACTTGACATAATAGGAGATTTAAGCACACTAATTTTGTATTTCATGCAATCACTTTCAAACTTTCAGTGTCCTGCCTCTGGCTGACGAGGTCCTCATTCTTAAAGCACCTGTTTATGATAGGACTGTCGGTATCTGTCATTTCCTGAAATATTCATATATAATAGCACTATTATAACACTTATTGTCATCTGAGTAGACCCATACATGCTGAATTAGAGGAATATTTATCTTTTCCCTTTCAATTATTTTTATCGTATGTGACATCTGATCAGGGTCTACAAGTTGTTCGATAAGAAATAACCTAGTGAAATCTGACGGTGGACATCCTTATCACACGGCTCAGATGACATTATTGTGAGAACTGATCCGGATCTGGATCCGTTGTTTGCTCATGCAATTACAGTCATATCAAAGGAGTAAAGAGATAGACTTGCTGTTTAATGGAATATTGATTAGAAGATGTATTAGTTTGCTTGAGGGCTGTTTTGTCCGATTAATTAATACTAAATTAATAAACTGTACGAAATTTGACTATGAAAACTGTGTCGGCGATTTGTTCAAACCGTCAAATCATCAGGAAATGTTCATAGTAGTTTTCCACATAAGCATTAAAACTGTTTCATTTCCGTACCAGCGAATTTATTGTAACAGTTTCAATAAAATATAAAAATATAATTTACTAAACTTACTTTTAACACAATCTATGCAAGTGTAAACACCAGATCAACCAACATAATTATTGAGTTTAAAGTACTTGTATATTTTACGTGTGCGTAATCCCGTTTGGAAAATTTAGAAAATTTGGAAAAAAGGAACTTTTTTAGGAGATAACGAGGCTCTTCCGTGTTTACCATCTGAACCGTCGTTATATACTTTATTCTTGCACACGGTTCATTCCGATAATTATTTGAGTTCATGTATATGTCTGAGCTTATTATAATAGTAACAGGAGCATTTATTTAATGCGTAAAATGTCTCATTCGTGACTGTACTTACCCGGGGTGTCAAATAACCTTTTGAAGCACCTGTAAAATCATAGGAAAAGGGTATTGCTTTTAAATATAATTAGATTTTTTTTGCTCTATCGGCGCTAAATTATTTCATAAATACAAACGTTTACCCCGGTATTTAACCATTTCCTCATAAGTGGGTGTTTAAAAACAAAAGTCCACTTACCAGCCCTTGTTTGCATGCAGGTGAACACACCGAGGACCTTTATCTACATGTCCATCGCTTCACCGGAAGATCTCAAATTAAGTTTCACAACTCCGATCTACAGCTCTTAGTCTGGATACATATTACGACCTAAGAAATGTTTACTGACAAGTTGTATTTTGAATTGGATTTCATTTGTCCTGTATCTTTAGGGAAACATCAAAATTGTTCGTTACACACGATGAAACTTTAAGGGTTTATTAGGTGCACTCGTGGGGGAAATTTAAGTTTTAAAATTTAAATTGAGAAAATGGATTTAAGAGAAAAGGAGAGTAAAACAATATTTTCGTGCAATCAAACAACGTTCAACGATAACATTAATCTGTCCAAGCAATTAACAAGAACATTATAACATACATTTAAACACGATTATGCTTTCACATATTTCACTGCGTTATGAATTTTACGTACAGTACGTTTGCATAGCTTTATATTCTTTATCAATAGTTTTTCTTTAAGGAAATATAAACCTCGTATTTAACTGAAAAGGGAGAGCAATTTCAGTTAAACCCCTCATTTAGACCACCCCGAAATTAAGACCACCGTGCTAATAAGACCACCATTCAGGTGTTCCATTTTGCTGTTCTGCATTATTTTCTACCCTAATATAGACCACCCCATTATTAAGACGACTTTGTCCTAGTCCCATTGGTGGTCTTAATAGTTTTACGGTAGCTTTTAAACTGCGAGTCAGCTTATGTCGATCTTCAGTCAACTAGACTGAAGACCGTATTATGTAAACTGTGCGCACACAAATTACATAACGTTGTGAAATCGGCAACTACCGCAATCGCCTTTTACGGAAAGGGAGAAATAAACACATAAACTTCATGTTTTATGAAATTCATTAATCTGAGACCAATACTTTCTATAATTTCTGGGAAATGAACGTTGAGAATTTTATATTGCTGGCTTGCAATAATTAAACTGCGTAAAATATTTAATCTTCATCACCACGAATTTCCATAACGATACATCTTTATGTCTGTTGCATAGTTAGTGTTTAAAAAGTAACAACCGCTTGGAACTAGCTCGGCAGGAAAATGATTTAAAAAGTAGTGTCTATTTTATATTGACATTCCTGTCAAATCCTAACCTTAATCACTAATTTGTCGGTTGATTTGTGTCTGGGTTGTTGCAAAAATCGATAAAATGTATTGCTGAACATTGTTGTTTTTTTCCTAGAGTGCTCAATTTCATAGCACTGAACAACACGTTATAAAATAAATGCGCGTAATTGCCGACAAAATTCGTTAAATGATTTATCTGGGGGCGGACTTTAATTATTTAGAATAAAGATGACATTCATTACTAATGGAAACACTGTATTAAAGCGTAATATGAAAAAACAAAACAAATCAGCATTCAGATGTGGTCGGAAGTATCAATATCTGAGTATTCTGTTGCTTGAAATGTAAAACCCTCGCTAACGCTTGATGTTTACAAGTATTGGGTTAAGTCTATCTCATATTATCGCCAAACAACAAAACATCAAAACAAAACAAGATTAACGTAATCCATATTGGTTTCGCCGTAGCGGCTCGCTTTTGCATTCGATAAAGGTATCCATGGTTTCGCCATTAATGTTCGATTTCCTAACTGAACCTATATAGGACGGTCACGGGACAATGTGCATTCGGTCTTATTTTAAGACATTTTAGTTGTTAATGTATTTGGAAGGATTGTACAAATATCTTTTATTTTCTCGTTACTAATTAGAAAATTTGGTACACATTTTGACAATACAGTTTTATTTTACAGTGAAATGCATAATACGCAATGTCGTCTGCTAAACTTTATGACGTCATTTCAAAGAGTACCGATATGTCGTCTGCTAAACTTTATGACGTCATTTCAAAGAGTACCGACATGTCGTCTGCTAAACTTTATGACGTCATTTCAAAGAGTACCGACATGTCGTCTGCTAAACTTTATGACGTCATTTCAAAGAGTACCGATATGTCGTCTGCTAAACTTTATGACGTCATTTCAAAGAATAACGTCAATTTTCCTAACACATCTTTTCACGTGATATGCCCGATATCATTTGTAATTTACAATACACGTGTCAGTGTGAAATGTTGGATCAGTACTGCCGACAGTATATATTGGTGATCGGTGTAGCGTGAAATCCGTCAGCCCATGACATATGTCAAACATCCGGTTCCAGCTGATCAATTTCGCGCCCTGAAACGTGATTAATGTCAGTCGTGAAAAATGTAACACGTTTCACAAAATAACTGGTTATACGTGAATAAAATGTTTTTAATTTTGTGATTGTTGTTATGATTTAAGTAATTACATCTTAAATTTGTCTTAGATTTAATAATGTTTTTTTATTTATGACGACATTTTGTTCACATGGTGTATTCGGGTACCGTTAATTCGCGGGTTCTGAGTCATGATTATTGCCATATTGGCTACACAATGGTATCAAACAACGATGTTTAAATTATTTGCACAATCTTTTTAGGGAGCTGTCCAGTTGGTTACGTGTTCGAAGTTTTGTGGCTAGTCGATGTTGCTGTAGAGGTTCGTATCCACTCTGAGCCTTTGATATTATATAGTTATTTGGTTTTTTGACAGGGAATGTGAGGATATATTGCCGGTCTGGATGTCATATTACCCGAGCCGCAGGCGAGGGATAATATGACACCCAGACCGGCAATATATCCTCACATATCCTTTCAAGGAACCAAATAATTGTTTTATTATACTGCAAAGACTTTTTCAGACAAAAATAATTAGAAAACATCGATTTTTCATTTATTTCGCATATTTAATGCCGAACGGCTTAATTCCCCGCTGAGAACCTCATTAATTACATGTCTGACGTCATTAATTTACCTGCATGACGTCACTAATATAGAAATTGAATGGAATATCGGTTTGATATTTATTTACACAATTTGAGAATAATTTGATCGTTTTCATCGTTAAAAACATAACACAAAGATTTTCTGTGACAATTTTAGTAGTCCCTTAGCATACCGCTTTATAATTTACAAGATCGGCTTCAAATTATTTATTTTTACGGAAATTCAAAACAAAATGGAGGACGAAAAGAAAAGGTGGGAGGACAGGGAGGGAAATTTAGGCACGTGCGTTCATATCTACGGCCGATCCGAAAATACGGATATACATCAACGGCAAATTATCCAATCAAATTCAAGCTAATTTCTTTGCAGTATAATAATAAATTATTTATGGGGCGCGTCACTGGAAAAGATACCTTAGGACAGTTGATGTCAATCTTTGATATGACGTCACAAATTTGATCAGACGACAGTACGTATTATGCATTTCGCGGTAAAAATATCATATTATTGTCAAAATGTGTAACAATAACACATTTTAGTTATAAGAAATTGATTAATATTTGTACGTTCTTTCTCAATTTCGTAAAAACTTAAATATCATTAAAATGACCGAAAGTACCTTTTTCCCGTGACGTGCCCCATACAGTAAAACCACTCATAAAGACCATCCTGATAATAAGACCACTTTTCCCGTGACGCGCCCCAATTATCATGAAGTGTTTTTTCAAAGGTTCTTGAATTTTTACCACTCGAATTCGTTGTTTCCTTTAAAACAATCATGAGTCGATAGGAAATTCCCTGGAATGACCAGATAATGTGAAATAATGGCCACATTTATCAAATCACGAAGGGAATGAAGGGAATATTAGACATGAATTGATGAGGGCATCCAAAATTGAGCAATTTATCTTTTACATTAAGCGTCAGGAAAATACTAGTGTAAAGGGAATAGAAAATACTTATGGAAGAACAAATAAAACAATCGACCAATAGCATCTATTCTAAGATGGTACACATGTCAGGGGATAATGTAATTATCTTAGACTGAAAAATGGTGTGTTATATTTCGGGAGAATAACTCTAAAACTAATGCTTCGGAGATTATCCATAGTGTTAATATTGTGTCTGTAGGGTGAACTTCAAAAGAAGTTTTCTTTTTGCCGATGTGACGGTTTCAAGAAAAGGGACTAAATTATCGCTGAATTTTAAGGTTCACTGACATTTGTTTTTGTATGACAAGACTTTATTGTTGTTCAAAGATTATTTTTAAAATATTTTATTTTTTAAGTTAAGTCATGTTCATGTATAATTTAATGTTTGACAAATATGTATTCTACAGCGATCTGCATCATTGCTCTTTAACCCATCTACAGATGATTTTTAAGATTACCTATTTGTTTGCATCGCAAAAATGTGTTTTGACACTGACCGTTCCAAGGCGGTAACCCACCAGGTTCTCTTTCTCGTGATGTGTTTATGGTGTCATATTTTAAGGTAATTCATACTTCCAGTACAGTTGTACTAATGATGCGCTGTGAAAATTAAATTATCATTTTTTCAACAATTTCCAAACAAACTGTTATTATATTGTTACAAACAGATGAATATTGATAATAACAAGAGACAATTGTTGAAAAAAAAAGGAAATTTGTTAGAAAAGTAATAAAATGTGGTACCTGCTATGTTGTCTAATCCGGGTGGCAAAATAAAGCATTTTCCACTCAAATAAATCCAAAACAATTAATTACAATATCCAGTTCAATGTTCCCTCTAGGGCCAACCAGTGTTACTTTTTCAAAATAACTTTTTAAACATTGACTATAATTAATTTCAAAACACTGCACAAATACCATCACACAAGATTTACATTATTATACATGTAGAGATTAAACTGTCCTACAGGTAAACTCAAGTGGGCATGATTTGCATGCTTTTTGCATGGGTGAGTGACCTCATGGGACAAAGGATGATGTGTTTGGATTTTGATTTATAAGAGCAATATTTTCAAGTTATTTTGAAAAAGTAACACTGGTTGAACCTAGATTTAACATTGAACTGGATATTGTAATTAATTATTTTTAATATATTTGAGCGGAAAATGCTTTATTTTGACACCCGGATTAGACAACATAGCAGGTACCACATTTTATTACTTTTCTTACAAAATTTATTTTTTTCAACAATTGTCTCCTGTTATTATCAATATTCATCTGTTTGTAACAATATAATAACAGTTTGTTTGGGAATTGTTGAAAAAAATGATAATTTAATTTTCACAGCTCATCATTAGTACAACTGTACTATCTGGAAGTATGAATTACCTTAAATTGATTATTATGTTGATAAGCCCATGTTATCTTTCCTCTTTACTATTTTGCTACGCGGTGTGTGACAATTTCATATATGAATATGTCACTTTTTTACCACATGACTATCGTATTTTATAAAAAAAATCATCACTGTAAAAGTGTTAACGGACAAGGTTGTTGCACCCTAGAACCTGGTTTGTTTATATAAGAACCTGTTTGAACAAGTATAGGGTCGGTGCACCCTAGAACCTGGTTTGTTCATCTGAGAACCTGTTTTGGAAAGTGTGAGGTTGGTGCACTATATAACCTGGTTTGTTCGTATAAGAACCTGTTTGGACAAGTGTAAGATTGGTGTACCCTTGTACCTGGTTGTTTGTTCATATGAGAACCTATTGGGTCAAGTGTGAGGTTTGTGCGCCCTAGAACCTGGTTTCTTCATATGAAAACCAACCTGTTTGGGCAAGTATGAGATTGGTGCACCCTAGAACCTTGGTTTAAACCTCCAGTGGCAAATTGCTTTGCCACAAACCGTTTCAAGGCCGTAACCCAAAGGGATCTCTTTCTCATTAATTGTTTGTAGTGTCTTGTTCTAAATAATATTGATATTCTTATAAACACGTGCTCTCTCTCTCTCTCTCTCTCTCTCTCTCTCTCTCTCTCTCTCTCTCTCTCTCTCTCTCTCTCCCTTCTACATTATCGCTGCGTGGGGAGGCTGTGTATTTTTAGTTTGTCGATTGCTGATATAGATATTTTACTTGACATGTCTAAAGGTTATAAGAACTATGTTTTTTTCAAAACTACAATCGCTGATATAACAATGAAAATATTAAGTCATCTTTTTCAATGTAATGATTATATAGATCCAGAGATAAAACTCATGATCTTATAGTTATGTGCTATAACCACATAATAGCAAGGATGGATCGATACCGGATCAAAACTGGTGTTTTGCTGTAAAATTAAATGAAAAGCAAAACAAATTTATTCGCTTCGATGCAATATCCCGCAAGAGTCAGTGGTGCAGTGGTAAGATTGCCGCCCAGCCGTGTAAGGTTTTTACATTGCCTGTACTTTAAAAACGTTTTGTTTTCTTGATCATATAAGTAATTTGTTTAAGGGCCCACTACACTTCTCCACTGCACGTTCATCGATGGAAAGAAAATTATCAAAATCTCAATAACGATAAAATGTCTTTCAATGATACTTTGCACAAATGAATGTTAATAATGTATCTTTATTAAAATGCATACAGATAGATACGTCAGAAAAGTATATAAAAAATATACCTGAACATTCCTTGAAATTCTATTTATATAAATTCCCCAAAACTAAGCAATACAAAACATAATTTTAAATTCCTTCATGAGTTTAATGATACTGACAAGAAAATGTCGTGTACTTTATAAAGAACTTTCAACTATTAAAAGAGAAATCAATGATTATCATCTGTTTACGCGACCATGAAGTGACCAGGAGATTGAAGGTCAAACACACTTTTAGTAATATCTCATAAAGTTCACATATGTAAGTCACAAAGACACAAAACACTGTTATTTCTGTCAGTATCATGTATCTCATGTGAGCATTTAAAATGATGTTTTGTGTTGTTTAGTTTTTGTGAATTTATGTAAATAAGTTTAGGGAATATTTTACTTTTACATCTCGCTATTATTCTTTCCTGTTGTAACGTGTCTTACCATATGCATAATAAAAATACATTAGTAACACTCATTTGTGCAAAGTGTCATTGAACGGCATTATGTCGTTATTGAGATTTTGATAATTTTCTTTTGTATCAATTTACGGCAGGGGAGGAGTGTAGTGGGCTCTTAATGCACACACAATCATCTCTTTTTCTAAATTGTTCGGCCCGTCTTGATATGTGTTGTACTGATATAACAGCTTAAATACATGTAGCTTAGGATATTTTTCGGCGTTAGCTGTCTAAGCTCACTTTTGACCTAGTTTTTCGACCAATGAAATGTTGTAAATAATACTCGTATTCTATTATTATGCAGAGGGAAAATGAAATAAACTATTTCGATTGGTAGCTATTTACACCAGAGAGGTATCTAGCAGGGTGGAGAGGTATCTAGTGGGATTTTTATTATTATGCAGCGGAAAAATCAAATAGATTATTTCGATTGGTTGTTAGTGGGTATTGTATTGGAGAAAAACATATTTACGATTTAAATAACCAGTTAACTTAAAAGTCAATATTGATGGCTTAAATACAACTTTATATGGAATATTCTTGGTGTCAGGTTAAAACTTGCGTACAGTACACAGTGTAAAACGAAAAGGAAGTGTAGATATTTCTAGTTCTTACTGGTTCCTTTCTAGTTCCTTTGATACTGATTGTTAATTTCAAGCTCAAAATACAAGTTAATTGTAGTGTAGTGGCTAACACTCTCGCCTCGCAAGCGTGAGGCCCCGGGTTCAATACTCAGTACTGACACTTTTTTAAGTTAATTTACGTAAAATATGGTAGATTTCGCTATTGTAACAGGATGTTTTTATTTATTTATATTAAATTTCAATGACATTTATTGATCTTGAGTTCTAACTCTACAAGAGGTATTTTATTGAAACTGAATAAATGTAGATGAAGACTTAATGTAATACATTGCTTCTTTAATCGACTTGTTATCACTGTATGAAATTGTTGCAACAACAGCTTCAACATTTTGTTTGAAAGACACTTTAAATGGATTTATAATTATAAGTTGTCATAATTCGGTCGCTTAATCTCATTTGGTCATACAAAGAAGTCAGGGAGGGTTCGTCAACAGCTATAACAAGTAAAATAAACTAACTAAACTGTGTCTGCTTCGCCTCTCTGTATTTCTTTCTTTCTTATATACATGTATATATATAAATCTTTTCCATCAAAAGTTGTCATGATTCGGTCGCTTAATCTCATTTGTTCATACTAAGAAGGCAGGGAGGGTTCGTCAACAGCTAAAACAAGTAAAATAAACTAACTAAACTGTGTCTGCTTCGCCTCTCTGTATTTCTTTCTCTCTTATATACATGTATATATAAATCTTTTCCATTAACGCCGTTTATCTTTTTTAAAGATATTTCTTGTTCAATGTTCGCTGGCTACTTATCGCTACAAATTTTACCATTGGAGTTCTCTGTGAAACGCATGATTTATAATCGCAAATACTTCAAAATAATCATTTGCGCCAATGTTTACATGTGTAAATAACGAAGGCTGAATTTTCATTTTTGTCGTGTATGTATACTTCTGTCGTGTTTGAATAATCTGTCAAATCTCTATTTTAGTCAATCATCTGATTATTAGTTAATGAGAAAAAGGATAAATTTGAATCGTCTTACAATCAGCTAATGCGATCAAGTCAATTTCACGAATAAGATTAATTATGGATAAGTACTGTTATTCCTCTAGCTTGTTTCTAATTAAGACACCTAGTGATACGCACGGATCATGCACACAATGTCAGATAACTTAGCGCAAATATCTGAACAGTCCAGTACAGTCACGTGATACTATTTAGTATGGATAATTTTGATTAACTTATTATATACAGGCGAGTTTATATATCGAAAAAAACCACACAAATAAATGATATGTTTCTCGCCTAATAAATTCATGCGATTAAATACTCTTTATTTGCACTCGAAAAGCTGTGTCTTGAAACAATTAGTGTTTACAGACTTATGTTGTTTACAAAAATGATCTAATCGAGCTCTAGCCTGAATTAATTCATATACTGTTTTATAGTGTAATGTACATGTATACGCAAAACATATAATCAAACTGTGAGAAATCTTTTACCAATGCATGGTATTTCTATGACAAGTGAAAAACTCAACGCTGCTTCTACTTTCACTGGAGTGTCCTGAATCCCGCTGCATAACTACTCACTTTGACGTTTGCTTCAAATATTACATCTATTATGTTATAAAAATCACTTCGGGTTTAGGAACGTGTGAAGCATAAAACCGTATGCTTAAATAAAAAAGGTGTTTTATTACATGTACCTTATAAAAGTCAAATTTGATGAAAAAAAAAACAGTTGTTAATATTTAGTATGTTTCATGACACTGACCTTGAAACTTCATACTTGAAAAGATACATGGCGGTTAATTTGCACAAGGGTATATTATTCAGAAATAGATACATGACTAAGTTATAGAATGATTCAAAAACTACTGATTTGTTGTACAGAGACATTGAGCTTGGAGGAACAAACTTGAATATGCATCATCTAATGTTGGGGGATATTGACGTCATTTTATGATATCTCCTGGCATGACAAAGTCATAGGAAATTACTGTTTGTTGTAAAAGTTATCTAAACAGGAGATGAATGCAGAAACCGCATTGAAGCCGTTGAATGTTTATGCCAAGTAATTTGAAAATGTCTTCGTGTATGATAAAATCAAGCAGGATGAATAGTTTCAGTACTTTAAACAGAAAGAAAACATGCATGGGTTTTATGCGATAATATTTTCAGAACTCTCTAACCCATCAATAAACTGAACAATTTTTCATGCGGAAACACACAAACATATAAAACATATAAAACAAACGATGCGAATGCCACTGTCCAGCGTTAAAATAAAGTACTCAGTTACCTCACTAAGAAAAAAAACACAATTGCCAACAGGAAATAAAGTGATCGAGCTTCATCGTTCTAATTTAGATTTTCATAAACTCGTGCCTCCGTCGTGCAAACAAAGAAGTACATTTTAGCGAAGCGATCAACTGTAATGGATTACTCACCAAATATGTAGAGCGCTGTAATGTAGCATTTTGGTAGTCCTTTTTTAATTTATTGATTTAGTTTTTTACTAGCCTCGTAGGTACTGTAATACTTTATTTTATTTTGTTTAATTTATACATCACATCGCCATAAAGCGCTGTCTGAGTAAGACACTGCATCGTTGTAGTATTGGTTTTGATCGCAATAAAATATTTGTATGTTTTAATTTAATCTGTGTATCGAAAAATAATGTGAAGCGTGTTTCTTAACTTGAGGTAATAAAGAAGATTTTAAGCCTGTATAATATCGGTATTTGTTTTTGTTTGATACAAAACTCGTTTTTCTCTGATTCAATCAATGGAACATAGTTGATTGCGAAATCTTGAGAACACTCAAGCTGATGTTTTGTTTTTGATAGATAACGTGCTCGTTTCTTTCTGAGTCATTCAATGTTACATTGTTGATGGCAAAATATTGAGAGCACTAGAGCTGATGGTCTCCATTTCTCTATTCTTGGAAATTTCATTCGGTTGTTTGTCGTGTTTGATCAAACTGTCTAACAGCCACTTTAAGTACACTTGTGTCCAAAGTCCAACAATTTTATAGCTTAAGTCTTATACACTAATGAGTAGTCTAGGCTGTATTTCCATTTCAA
The DNA here is from genome assembly GCA_038501625.1 of Corbicula japonica. Classification (NCBI taxonomy): domain Eukaryota; kingdom Metazoa; phylum Mollusca; class Bivalvia; order Venerida; family Cyrenidae; genus Corbicula; species Corbicula japonica. The sequence continues at coordinate 660,608 of JAZAYU010000169.1, forward strand.
AATACAAGATGTCTGCTCCACAAGTATAAATCGATGTTTCTAATAAAGTTTTGATATATTGTACAACATACTGGACTACTGAGAAATACACTGCATCGTTCCATTCATTCATACAGGACAAGATTTAGAAAAACTGGCTGTTACAGTATTCCCACAGTTAATAGATTTGGCATGAAATCGTTTTCTTATAATGGATGCAGACTCTGGAACTACCTACTTCTGTCAAAAATATCAACACACTTGCAGATTTTAAATTAGCTGTTAGGAAACACATGTATACAGAGTTTTAATATAATGTATTTTAAAAACTACCTATTCTTTTATATTAGAACCATGTGATATATACACTGTGATAAAAATAACAAACTGTATATCATTGCTATAACATTTTGCAAACTTTTAGACTTATTTTTTACCCATGCTCAATTTACTCCTGTTTTTAGAAATCAGTAATACATCCCTATCTCTATCTCTATGACTGCAAGCTTTAACATTTTCCCTTTTTCTGTTTCATCCTCGGTATTAATGTATTTAACATGGCAACAATATGTGATATTTATATACATACATGTGTATTATAATTACTGATCTCATTTAAAGTCATATTTTTGTGAATCTTTGACCATGTCAAAAAGTCTTAATCAAATTCAGTATTTATTGTATTGTTAAATTATTTATATTTTTATTTAAACGATGTTGATATGCGTTTTATCTATCTGTCTGTCTGTCTGTCTGGCTGTCTCTCTCTTTCTCTGTATCTCTCTCTCTTTCTCTGTCTGTCTGTCTGTCTGTCTGTCTGTCTGTCTGTCTGTCTTTCTGTCTATCTGTCTATCTGTCTATCTGTCTATCTGTCTGTCTGTCTGTCTGTCTTTCTGTCTATCTATCTATCTATCTATCTATCTATCTATCTATCTATCTATCTATCTATCTATCTATCTATCTATCTATCTATCTATCTATCTATCTATCTATCTATCTATCTATCTCTATCTATCTATCTATCTATCTATCTATCTATCTATCTATCTATCTATCTATCTATCTATCCTGCCTACCTGCCTACCTGCCTACCTATCTTTTTGTGTGAATTTGACAGAAAAATTGCAAGAAATGGCGCCAAAACCGATTGTTTATGACGTGACGTCATCACGTCAAATATCTAAATTTGAGCCCGTTTTCTAAACGTTCTCATTCGTTATGTTATGTGCGTTTGGCACTAACGTGAAAAGAGCAGTAAAAATAAAAAAGAGGATATTTGTTCTTACCATTGTAAGATAAAAATATATTTCACCGAGTGAGGTCCGGAATTCATATTTTCACGAGTGGCGAGGCCACTCGTGAAAATACATAATTCCGGAGTTCACGAGGGAAATATATTTCAGTCTATCTTTCACTGGTAAAAACAAATTTTCTTTCTATTTTATGCTTTTAGTTCAAAAATTGCGTAAATTTGACAGAAAAGATGCAAGCAATGGTGCAAAAACCGCTTGTTTATGACGTGACGTCATCACGTCAATTATCCAAATTTGAGCCCGTTTTCTAAACGTTCTCATTTGGTATGTTATGTGCGTTCGGGTACTAACGTGAAAAAAATAGTGAAAATAAAAATGATATTCCACTGTTTGAAAACAATGAAATACCACTTTTATTTCACCGGGAAAATTCTATTATTTTCGACGCTCTAACGCTAGCCAATGTTCCTCCACACAAATTTAAACACCCGCAGCGAAGATAACTGACAAAAAGGTGAAATATGTATATCATGAATGGAGACATTCAGAAACAAGAAATATCTTTAAAAAAGATAAACGGCGTTGATGGAAAAGATTTTTATATATAAGAAAGAAAGAAATAAAGAGCGTGCAAAAATTTCGTCTGGTGATAATACGTCGATTAAAGAAGAATGTCTAACATTAACTGTACATTTATTCAGTTTTAATAAAATACCTCTTGTAGATTAAGTACTTATGATGAATAAATGTCATTAAAATACAATAAATGAAAATAATGACAACTTGTTACAAGTGCGAAATTGACCAACTTTTACGTAAATTAACTTTAAAAAAAGTGTCCCTCCCGAGTATTGAACTCGGGGCCTCAGCTGGAGAGGCGAGTGTGATAACCACTACACCAAGGCGATTTGAATTTCTGGTCTTGAAATTAACAATTAGTATCAAAGGAACTAGAAAGGAACCAGTAAGAACCAGAAATATCTGCACTTCTCTGTCGTTTTACACTGTGTATTGTACTCGAGTGTTTACCTGACACCCATGAATATTCCATATAAAATCGTATTTAAGCCATCAATTGACTTAACTGGTTACTTATACCGTAAATATCCTTTTTATCCAATACAATTATCGCTTTTAAAAACGAAAATGCCCGAACATATAAGTGCCAGTAAATACTAACACACAATATAAAAATCGTTACGGTAATCATTAACGAGACCCACTAATAACCAATCAAAATAATCTATTTGATTTTCCCGCTGCATAATAAGTTTAATTTACAATATTTCATTGGTCGAAAAACTAGATCAAAAGTGAGCTTAGACAGCTAACGCCGAAAAAAACAGCCTCACCACACAATGAAGATGAAGACAGAGGGAGAGAGCATGGTTAAGAAAACGACTAATCATGGGCAAAACAAGTGAACCCACGGTAGAGTACTTCCTCGGAATGGTCAGTAACAAAACCAACATGAATTGGGAGGTAAAAATCCGTTTTGATCCCCGAGTAAAAACAATGGAATGGGAACTTCATAATTGTTGGCTAGGCGGCGTGGGCAGAAATACGCATTTCCATTACTGCACATGAACAGGTTCAATCAAACCGAGCCTGCAATATATTCATATTTGTAGTTGTCGAGGGTCTTCAAAGTTCCCTTTTCAGCTATTTATGTTTCGAGACCAAAATAAAAACGTGATTAGTATATGAACATTGGAATCCATTAAACGTTTTAGAGTGGACGTTATATACTCCTTTTCACATAACTATCATTTCATGATTTATTGATTATTACTTACTATTTATTCGGGTTTCTATAATATAAGAGCATGAATCTCGTGCGGAGATCAAATGTGATTACATTCGGTATGATCGATTACTTATGATAGGCTAGACCATTATGAAATTGGTTTTCCAATTGTGCATGATGTAATTCATCCCTCATTGAAGAGACGTCTGATTTCTCGCCTTAAACAATCAATCATTTATGCGAGAATGGTAGTATTTTAATTAACCATCTTTGGTTCATTTAAAGTGAATGCATGTAAGTTTAGTAAAGCCTACCCATTACTCAATAAAACTATAATTAGTTTATTTATTTTCTCAATGTTTGAAGTTCTTATATATTAATGCGGCTAATTGTAGTAAACTGATCTTGGTGCAATCTGAAGTTTCTTGTAAAACAAGTATAATTATTTGAAAAGATAACAAAAATAATGATTGTTTACACATTTAAAGACAAGTTGTGGATGGCGAGTGTTATGTATTTATTTACACGTAGTGCATTTTGTTTTGTTTGAACAATAAAAACGTAAACGAGCAGCATGGGTGAGATACCTGTTGTTTATGTCGATCGCTGGGAAAATGACTGAGTGTTTAAATGCAAATACTTCTAATGAATGACTATGACATGATTTGTTTCAATCATAATTATTCGTGACGCTCATCATTTAACTTTGGTGCATGCCGCTTCGTTTTGTTTCAAGAGTTGAAGTAGAATTATCAATTGTTAAACAACGATTTTCTTATTTCGGAAATAATGTGAAATAATTTAAAAATATTTTTATCCAGAAATATAATGTTAAGAATGCATGAATAATAATCAAAACCAATTATACAAATAAATAATTGCTTTCCACATGATAAATAATTTTAAGGTGATTTCCTTATACATTGTACAGTGATAGCATGCAATTAACATAATAAGACCACCATTGGTAATGGGTAAAATGTTATTAATATTTGGGGTTGTCTTTATTTTTATTAAAAAAGAAATATATGTATATCAGGAATCGCCACACTCACAAAAACACAGCAGAAACACACGCAGCGAAATAAAAGAAAGGAAGAGAGAGAGAGAGAGAGAGAGAGAGAGAGAGAGAGAGAGAGAGAGAGAGAGAGAGAGAGAGAGAGAGAGAGAGAGAGAGAGAGAGAGAGAGAGCATGATTGTTATAAGTATGTCAATTCAAAAAAGACGCCACAAACAATTAACGAAAAAGAGAACCTTTGGGGATATCGCCTTGGAACGGTCAGCGGCAAAACAAATTGCCACTGGGGGTTTAAACCAGGTTCTAGGGTGCACCAACCTCACACTTGCCCCAACAGGTTCTCATATCACAAAACAAGTACAAGTTGTCTTGGTGAAATAACTCCAACCAACCCATCGGCTCAACAATGTTGCATGCAAAAGCACATTAAAATATAAAAAAATAAGCTAATAGCATTGCAAAGCCAAAGGGCGGGTACTCAATGATCCTACAGAGACCAGAGCTCCTTGAATAAAATCAGCAAGAACACGATGACAAGTATAAAAGAAACGAACCGAGCTTCTAGGGTTTTTTAAGAAAAGATTTTCCCATAAATCTTCATAAACTCTTAAACCCCTGCCAGATGGGTTTTACGAATAACCGGGAGAAATTAACATTGCCTTTCATCTTCTTAAGGTTGTAAATTAAATCTCCATAAAAACCCGGCTGTGAAATACCTTGTTGCAATACTGATTTTAACTGCACCTGTATTTATTAATTAGATCTGGGTATCGGCGGTAAAACTTGCAAAAGGTTTTCCTTAATTTGTGATACCGATAACCCTGTTTTAAAAGTTTTTAAGTGTAAAGCTAAAAACGGTACATTTGAAAAGTAGTCTTGATATCAAGAAGGTCTAATTAAGAAGGGTTCTTATATGGGGAGCGTCGCGGGAAAAGGTAATTTCGTACAGTTGACGTCAATCCTTGAACTGACGTCATAAAATTGAGCGACATCATTAATTATTATGCATTTCGCGGTAAAAATACCATTTAATTGCCAAAAATTGTGATAGAGAATCACTTTTAGTTATGAAAAAACAAAATATAGTTGTAAGTTATTTATAAATATAGTAAAAACTAAAATGTCACAAAACGTTTCCAACGGCATGCCCCATATGTGGTTTTACTCTAGATTTCGGCATTAATAATATCGGATAACACTGCCTTGATTTATAAAATTTGCTTTGAATTAACGTATGACAAAACATGTTCTGAAAGAATATTGCCAATATAAATCTCTTGATGTTATAGATTTCTCTGAAAACCTTCCGGGAACAGACCAGTGCGTTTCTAAATAAAATCAGACTTCAGATTCTGCATATAATGTTTCCCCTCGGGGAAAATAGATCAATTCAGATAAAAACCATTCTTCACTTGAATGAAAGCATGATTGCTTTACGTTAAAGCGAATATTGAACATTTGGTTTCTGAACAACACTGGTATTTTGCATGACAGATGTAAATTAACAAATAGCATAGTATTGATTATATAATATTTCAAAAGATAAATAGGATAATATCTCTAATGGAAATCTGCTTTTCTCTAAAAGTTAATGATGATTATAAAACAGCTCCCACATCATATTAGTTGTGATTATTTCACAAGGATGTTGAACATTTATTCTGATGATAAACTTTTAAAAGGTTATTATAGACCTTAGTAAGGAAATAAATGCATCTCACTCCTAATTGAAATCTCACATTTAGTTCGAAATATTCGAATATGTAATCGGTTAAGTTTGTCAGCATAACCTTGGTTTCTTCACATTTGATTTAAATATTCAGCGCGTTCACTAGTGAAGTTACTTTGAAACTTTATTATTTGATTAAACGCCTATTTCTACATACAAAGTATTCATTCAATGGCGTTGTACAATGATTAAAATACATGAACATTAGTAAACAAAATGCATGTCATATAAAGATAAGTTATTACTCAGAAACAACAGTACCACAAAGCACAGTGCTCTTAGAAAAGAGAATAATAGTCTCTGAAAAAATGAGTCTTTAACTGCTTCTTAAAAATGTCCACAGTTTCACTCTGTCTAATTTCAATGGGATGTGTATGCCGCAATCTCGGACCTACTGGGCTAAAGCTCCTATCTGCACATGTCTTATTTTTATTAAATGGCACAACAAAAGACCCTACAGATGATTGAGATGATCTTAATGAGCGTTTTTCGGTTTGAGGTGTCAAAAAATCAATTAACTATGCTGGTGCTTTTCCTACAGAACAATTATACACATACACAAGGATCTTGAAATTTATACGTGCTTTAATTGGAAGACAATGTAAATCAAGCTGTGCTTGTTTTGAACTTTCAAACTTGGTTTGGTTTAATACTAGTTTAGCACACATGTTTTGTATCCCTTGAAGTTTTGAAAGCTCAGTTGAGGAAATGCCATACAGAATGGCATTACAGTAGTCCAAATGAGATATTACAAGTGATAGAACAAGTGTTTAAGTGGCACCAGAAGACAAATACTGTCGAATACTCTTGATCTTAAAATAGCTAAGCATAGCAGTTTTACATTTTCGTTTGATATGTTCTTTAAAACTTAATGATTCATCTAAAAATGGACCAGGATATCTAAAAAAATGCTCCTTTTCAATAATTTTACCACAAATATTAATCTCATTTGCATCACATTTGTCGAGTTGTTGGCGGCTACAAAATTCTAAGTAGAATGATTTATGAAATGATCTAGGATTCTTTTTCTAGTGTTCCCGATAATTTTAGCTTCATCATAAAATAATAAATTTATTGTTCGCTAGCTGTTCTTGGCAATGGTTGAACAATTAAAATGAACACTTTTACTGATTCGAGTTTGCTATCGTTAGCAGACTTTGTTTCTGAAATTGACTTTTGGTGAGATGTATTTGTAATATAACGTCACATGTATTTGTCACATCACGTGTCATGTATTTGTCACATCACGTGTCATGTATTTGTCACTTGCAAACTTCTACCATTAATAGTGTTTCTTGACAAATGAAGGTGTTTCGAGCTTTAATTTGTCGATTTTTTTCCGAGAACTACAAGTCAGCATACAATATGGGCGTTAATGGTGGTTGATAGCAGTAAGAATTATTAAATTCGCTTATAGTTTCATTTTAATTTTTTAATATAGGTAGATAATAAGGTAAGAAATTTGGTATTTATAAGCTCATGTTGATGAAGTCGTTTTGTTTGCTTCTACATCAGCTTTAAAAAAATGTTCATTTGTATATAAATAAAAATAATAATGACCGTAATGACGATTCCTGAGCCCGTTGACAGGCTTCTATATTTGAGTGTACAACAAACATAATTCACAGACCAGTCATCAGGCGACGCACGGGTTAATTAGGTGCACATATTTCCTAATAGCTCTCAACAAATGATGCCATGGGGAGTAATTTTCCCTCATTTTCTGACAACATCAGTCTTTTAATAACGGATTTAAGAAACCCATTTTACAGCGATGTACTGTTTTATTCCTATAAACATCAACAAAACAGGATGCACGAAATTTCATTCACTCAACACGTTTCTAAATTCAGACAAAAAGGGACAAATTACGAGTATTTGCATGTATTATTGTTTAATCGCACAATTATACATTTCATAAATTGTATTTCCAAGCCGAAGCAAATATTATGAATAACAAAATAAAAAAATAAATGACTTGATTCGTTTGAAATTATTTTAATACTTACTATATCTAATAATGTTTACAAAAGTCAACAATACACTAAAGTAAGTATGTTGTTTAATTTATATATCTGTAGCATAAAATGCAATCTGATGATGTCATATTTATTCTACTGAAAACAAGAGCGTACAGGAATATGAAACACTAAATTAATCCAAAAATAACGTTAGACGAGCAGAACAAATGTAAGACGATAATTCTACAGATATTAGCCAACAGTTTGAGACATGCACGTGCTTCTGGTAATAAATAGAGAAAGCGGTCACGTGTCACATTATACATGTATGTTATGGTATGTTATGGTAAATTGGGTATGCAATTCAAATGACAACATGGTATAAATACACTACTAAAACCAATAACCGTAACGGTTCTTTTAACCTTTTACCAAATTTAATATTTATACAAGGTTAAATTCTAGTTTAAAGTGTATTCGTTTCACGTGAAACTAACCGTGACGTTAACATAAACAAGGGTACAATGCGACTTTATTTCGTTTATATTAACCAACTATAGCTTTAAATATTACAATGATGGATCTGAAGTTACTAGTTTTCTTGGGACTGTTTTGTTTGGTTGATCGTGTTTTTTCACAGGTGATATCACTGGGAAACTGTCCACAAGTTGAAGTGCAACAGAACTTCAATCTGCAGCGCGTAAGTCATATTTAACATAATTAAGAGATGTGCGTTTTCAACAAAATGGACGTTTATTTACGTCACTTCATTTTTGAGAAAATCAATGAGCGAACTGTATTCTGCTCATCGACTACTCTCGGATTTCCTTTTTTTTCTTTATTAAAACACATATACTACAGAAACTTTGTCAAATCAAATTTTTAAAGGATTATACAGGGAACAGAATTAGCTTAAACTCCTAGCGTCGTTAAAAACCAACCAACCCAAAATTAACTTTAAAGTAACAATGTCTCGCTCATTTCACTAATTTTACAGATTATTGTATGACCTGTTTACAACTAAACTTACCATAACGAAAAATGTATAACAATCATGTAAATTGAGCGTTTTTGTTTTATTTTAGTATCTCGGGAAATGGTACGAGAATCGTCGATATTTCAACTGGTTTTCATTTCTGTCGAATTGTGTCACGGCCGAGTATACACTACTCACTGAAACCTCCGTTCTGGTGAACAACACTGGATTTCTAAATCAGTAAGAAATTATATTATATTTCGAAACTTTAAACTAACTGCTACAATAATAATCAAATAAATTCAGCTTAGTATGTGCCTTTAATATGCATTTGAATTACTGTCTTTGAACCGGCTTAATTCAAACATTTTTGTTTTGTTCCGTCATAAGAAACCTTTTTCATGAACCTGTTTGGAATATTATGGTGTTGGTGCTAGAGTCTGGTTAAAGCCCAAAGTGGCGAAATATTTGCAACTGTTCGTCCCAAGGATTTGACCCTTGAAATGGTTTGTGATGTAGTTGTCGACTAAGTTAAGTCGGTGCTGGTTCGCTCCCGGGTAAAGGGAATAAAATTTGGAACAAAATTATTGCGGTACTAAGGCAATATAATGTCTACCCATTACATGGTGATCCTCATCTAAAATACACTTTTATGGTTGAAACTCAATGTACTTAATAGTATAGAAAAAAAGGTTGAGTTCCTAAACAGGACATGTATGTAAGTATTGCAGACTTGTTTTGATTGGAAATGCTAATGACAACCCACGCAGTCTAGTCCTCCGTTAAGAATTTTAGAATATCCAAATAATTATTAATTTGATCCATCCTCGACGATGTTTGCATATGAGGCTCCGTATAATAGATGCTTTAATGTTGTATTAGCATACATATAAACCTTTCCACCAGCGAATATATAATTACTTATTACTATCAATAAGAATACCAGTGACCGACCTAGACATACTAATCATTCGTAAGACAATAATTAAAAACAGAAAGGTGCAAACTTTAAAATCATAGATCATACATGTACCCTACCGATAGCGAAGTTAACGATTCATGTAGGATGAACTGAACTAAATTGAACCACTCTTGTAAAACTGACTGAAATAATAAAACGAATTGTATTAACTCTAAGTATTTTTAAAAACATAAGATTCGTTCTAACCGGCGTTCAAAGATCAGTTTATGTTACCGTGTCGATGCAGTATCATTTCCCTTGAGAAAGCTTATATATTCCTGTACTATTCGTACTATTTGACAGAAGGACTCCTTGCATAAAATAATTCAGATGACATCATGAATTTTAACTATGCTTACAACGATGCAAAATATAATCCATTAATTTAACTCTGGCTTTTTGCAGCACGGACGAGTTCACAACCGCAATAGGCAATGCTCGCATAGAAGACAGTGGAAAACTGGGTGTACGATTTTCAGAATGTAAGTTAGTTACCATTGACGATTTAATATAGAATATATTGGAATTTGAAATAAGCATTTCAGGAATTGCCACATTCAGAAAAAAAAACAGCCACCCCACACAGTCAAGGAGGAAAGAGAGAGAGAGAGAGAGAGAGAGAGAGAGAGAGAGAGAGCAGAGAGAGCATAGTTAATGAATGATCAGTTTCAAAAAAGACAGTACAAACCATTAAGTCAACAGAATCCGAGGGGTTACCGCCTTGGAACGATCAGTGGCAAATCAGGTTCTAGGGTGCACCAACTTCACACTTGCTCAAGAGTTGGCTTATTGACCGGTCAATTGAGTATTGACCGGGCCGGTGGTCAATACTGGTCAATAGTGGTCATTACTGGTCAATAGTGGTCATTACTGGTCAATACTGGTCATTACTGGTCAATTAAATTTTATTCACAACCAAACTGTCCAAAATGTTCATAGAATCATTTAAAATCCTTTAGGCCCTTACAGTAGCAACTGTAAGGGCCTAAATGGTACTTCATTTATGGTTTAATATTGGATAATCCTTAAATGAACACAACTCATTAATTGGTATGTTCCTTTGTTCATTAAGTAATAGAAATATATTTTTTGCCGGTTAAGCAAAGCAAATTAGGTGGAAAATAATTTCCTTTGATTGGATAAGATCTTTTGAATGTACCGATCAAAGGTTGTTTTTTTCATTGGTTTAATGCAAGAGCTCTCATGTGTATTGTTCTAAAATATATTGTCATTCAGCTTTGGACACTCAACACGTAGAGACACATTTTCTTAAGGACATGGAAACTATAGTGTATATAGTGTATAGTGTATATATAAACAACATGACATAGGCATAGGCATTTATGATAGGTAACAGATTGAAATCAATGAATGTAGTAAATGTAAAAGTTTCAAGTTATATAATGTTTGTTATGTTTAAGTTTTATGTAATTTATGTATTGAATTCGGTGAAGAACATTCCGTAAGCTTTGCCCAAGTGCTCAGTACAATACATACATTATATGAAACAGTATGACTTGGTTGTTTACTTGTGCAAACATCTGTGAGGTCAAAGGAAGTGCAGTCAGTCAACCTGACCATCCATTGTCAAACACAAGTGTTAATTGGCAAGTGTAAAACACCTACTTTATGGTTATTGGATAATCCTTAAATAAACCCATTGGCATCTTATTTGACATTTTCCCAAGTTCAATAAACAATAGAAGTGTGACACAACACCCCTCCATCTCCTGACCATCCATCGTCATACACGAGTGTTGGTTGGCAAGAGTGTAACACCTACTGGTGGTGCAAAATTGCCTTTGCTTAAAATAAAGATTTTTCAAGCTACTGAATCATACTCTGTTGATTTGCTTATAAAACACTGAAATTAAAAGAATTCTTAATTTAATCGATTTATATATCTTTGTACTTCATTGCAAATATTAGTTAGTCACACAATGAAATCAAGATGTGTATATACACCTAATCAAATACTCACACAGATTTATTGAATTGATACAGTAAACGAATAAGTGATTGAAGACTTCACGGAAACAAAAAAAAACAACGATGTTCATTTTGTTTTAAATTAATACAGCCGATTGAGCCTTGGAGCACCAATTTGTTGTCTGGAGTTAGCGCAACTCTGCTGTATTTATATCTAGCTTGGGATTTAACCTCATCACGAATCCTCCCCATGTTAATTGCATTGTACATCCTCTAAGGAATAATTGTACAGAAAGATATTTCTGTAGAGATTTTATTGCGAATAGATGATACTAAGCACATGCCTAAAATATTTACCATAAGGACTCGGCATCAATTAGCAAAAGAAGTAGTTCGTTTACGTTGATACGTGTTATTTACAAGTCTGATTGTTAAGTAAACATGGGTAATTGAATTCAAGTTCGTTTTCCGATTCCTGCAGAGTATGGTTTACTGACTAATATCATAATTGTATTTAATATTTCATCCTTAATAAAGTTTTAGATCAGTTTCTAAAATAATAAATTTGCAAGTTTAAAAAATTTAAGTTCGACTTTCTGAAAACCACACACCTTGTTCTAGATCTCGCCCAAAAATCATTAATGGCGAAATTTAAAATATTTTACTAGTGATTTATGCATAAAGAAGAGTGTAAATCGATCAAGTCCGTCACTGCCAAAGCTCCAGACCACCTCACTTTGACCGTCACTGAATTCCTGCAGAATGTGCTAGTTATGTCGATAAATGATATCTTTATCCCGATTTATCAGATATCAGCATATAACTTCGTCGGCCGCAACACAATGCATAGAAAACCGAATCCATCTGTTTCCGTCCTTTATAAGTTGAATTACGCATTTAAGAAAAAGCCCCATTCAGAAACCACAGCCTCACACACTTTTAATTAAAAGATCGACAAGTGAACAGGAATAGGTTCTAAGCGATATCAAAATAAGAGTAAAAAAATGTTGAAAAACACATGTCCGAAAAAGCCACACTGAGACAGCACATCGTCCAACGCTACAAATTAGCAGATCTGGAGTTGAACGCGAAAATGTTCTATGTGATAACAAAATAAGAAGCAAAACGGTTTACCTTTCCCCCATGAAATAGTCAAATATCATAGGTGTTATAATACTACTACTGTCAACACAACAAGAACATACAACAAATAATATAGAAGAGAACTGGAGAACCTTAAGGTTACCGCCTTCAAATTATTTTAATTGAGTCACATTTTAGAATTTAGTGTTTTGTTTGTGTATTGCAGTTGCACCTTGGGGTAAATATTGGATACTATCGACTGACTATTCCTCGTACTCTGTTGTGTGGTCGTGTGATGAAACACCGAGAGGGCCCATACAGTTTAATTCACGTACGTATATATTGTCTTGGTTGTTCGACAATTAATTATGCGAGAGAACACGCGTTTAACTCCAACATTTAAACCTTGAATACTGTTATTTTCGTCAAGTGCATATGGCTAAACTTGCATTCAACTTTTTTTTATTTCTATAGTTTTCCTTCTTTTATGAATGTGTGTACACTCGCTTTGTAACACAATGTTAACACTGTGAACGATGGGAATACTAATACATCCATTTAAATGTGTAAATACATGTACAATAAGAAAAAAAAGACACACACCAGCTGTTTTTCGAAGTAGTAAAAATTCATTATCATCATTTTTATCGTTAGATCATTATTCTCTACGTCTTATCTCGTGCATTTTAACCAACTGTCTTTAGCAGTCACATATTACACATGTAGACCAACATCGATCAGCCATGTGCATGTGATGACAAAACGGTATCAATTGACAAATTGTTTAATGTAATATATCAACTTATTTCAATCCTCTTTAGAGTACTTTTCGCAGTTTATATTTCAATTTTGCGTTTATATTTTATTATTTTCCAGAGTACCTTTGGCTTCTAACGAGATCCCCGGAGGGAGTGTCTGAATCCAAAGTGGAGGAAGTGATGACCATTCTGAAGGACTACCGCATCAATATTGATCCAACAAAGTTTAAAATTACACGACAAGTTGGGTGTCCCGGACGCCACATGGCTTCTAATATGTAATGTGACAGTGTTCAAAGATTAACGAATAACCACCTTTCCTATTAAGGTAGTCACTACATAGACAATTTGATACCATTAGCTACACACACGCAAGATAATAGTTGTACAAAACTTGTAATTGTTTTTTTTTCTATTTTGCTCTTATTCTTCGTTTGACATTTAAAAAAAATAATATAAGCTAAAAAATATATGAATTTGTTCTCGAATTTCTTTAACTCCCAATACACAACGACGCCAGAATTTCAGTTGTCCGATTGAACTATTCTACTATTAAGAAATTGACGTTAAAGAACGTTAAACACTCTCCATTAGTATTTGACAATGTTTATATTTTACCCACAATAAATATAGGAAATATTCTTTTGTTCAGCGTTGTATCTAGACGTATTACAAAACAATTCAAAGACTGAAGAATCTGCACTAAAAGCATTATTTGGGGCGCGTCACAGGAAAAGGTACCTTCGGACAATTGACGTCAATCCTTGAAATGACGTCATAAAGTTGAGCAGACGACATTAATTATTATGCTTTTCGCGTCAAAAATGTCGTTTTATTGTCAAAATGTGTAAGAAAACTACTTCTTAGTTATGAGGAACTTAAATGTAGTTGTAATTTCTTTCATAAATAGTAACAACTAAAATGTAACAAAATATGACCGAATGTAGCCTTTCCCGTGACGCGTCCTATTTTAAAACAATTAAGTAAAATTACGAATGCACCTTTTCCCGTGACGCGCCCCATTTTAAAACAGTTAAGTAAAATTAGAGTGTCAGATTATTTCAAATTTCTTATATCATACTTGAAAGTAAAACGAGTCTCGTTTATAAACATCCACGTGGTATGTAGAACAAACAGCAATATGTTTATTGATTGTACTTGTTTTGAACTAAATAATCCAATAAAGAATAAAAGAAATATAATAGCTTTTTACATGACAATTATTTAACTATTTACTTTGTTGTCGTTAATGTTACTAACATGTTTTAGCATCTTAGGGTACATGCAGATGTTTTAGCAAAATGTTAATATTCTCGTTGTATTGTTATTGAAGGTTATAAGGCCGTTTTTATTCAGATAAGCAAACGATTCTTTCTCGCGATAAAATTAATACTGTAACACAAATTTAATCAATAACATTGCATTTCCCGAATTCAGCGAAATCATAAATACATGCTCTCATAAAATGAGGCTCTCATGAAGATATAAGTCTAATCTGGTCAAATGAAAATGATTCTCAAGTTGTACATGTAACAGGAACAAAACGGATTAAATTTAGAAATACTCCAGTCAAGACAAACCTTTCTTTAATGAAGTTTTTTTTGCCTTATACTTTGAAACCACATCAATTGCTCATGAATTTACTCATTAGTTGTCCAGGTCCTTTGTGGTACATTCTGGACATAAAACCATTAGAAGCACTGTAATCTGGGCTGAAGGTTATAAAACTGAGATTGGAAATTAGTCTCAAATCTCAAGCATCTGTATGGCTGAAATGGTGACTGGTCGCCATTTCAGCCAATCATATGCGTGAGATTTGAGAGTGGTTTCCGGGCTCAGTTTTATAACCTTGGGCACTGATGAGACACACAATGATGAGCAGGCTGATAAATACTCTTATACCTGAATTTCAATTAATTCTATGGAAATAAATCGGTGACTAAAGCTTCTCGCAAACGTTATACTCAATAATGTTTTAAGATCTTGGCTGTTTTACTGTAACAGTTTTTTTTCAAATCTAAACATCGATAAGCTTCCACCAGATTTAAAGCTTTTAAACATGTGAGAAAATTTAATTTCCAAATAAGCTCAACATAGGCATATTACGTTGCATTATTTATTATTCAATACAGACAATTACAATTCAAGAATAAAAAGTGAAATATGCATATCAGGAATCGCCACACTCAGAAAACACAGCCTCCCCACGCAGCGAAAACGTAGATAGGAAAAGAGAGCATATTTTTTATAAGAATATCAATTTCAAATAAAACACCACAAATAATTAACGAAAAGGAAAACAATTGGGGTCAGTGGCAAAACAATTTGTTACTTGGGGTTTTAACCAGGTTTTAGGGTGCACCAACCTCATAAGTTACTGCTAAATAAATCAAGATTAAAGGTTTTTGTACCAGATGACCTCCTTCTCATCACATGCATTTTCGTATTAGACTGGATTAAGCGTTTAAACTTTTATTTTATTAAAGACACGGGCACATATACCATCTTGTTGATTTTAATTGCCATTGAAACTCCGAAGAAGAGAATTGGTAACCTGCGTAAACGTTCGGGTTAAATTACAATTTATCACTGTTACAACCAAAAACTGTCTGTTGATGGTGTGGGTCTAACTCGGGATATACAAGTACACATGCACTACATCTCTTAACTTACAAAATTGATACCGAACGATATCCGCGAGGTGAATAATGTCATAAACACTGGTAACTGATAATTAAAATTGATTATATGTTCCCAGTGATAATTTAGAAGCACGGAAATTCAACCATACGTTCTTGTTTACATTATGTAAAAATACCATTTTCAGAAAATTGGTAGTGTTCGAGAGATCTAATCTAGTCAAATCCCGTCATATACTAAGGGAATCAAAACTGACATTAAACCGCCTCGCCGCCTCTTCATGGAGGTTGTGAACGTTAATACAATTTAACCCTCCAGTAGCTGATATAATTCGTTTGACCATTCCAAGAAAGTAACCGACACAGGTTAAACTTGTAATATTTTGTCCGTGTGAATACTGTTTTGCTTTTGTCGGATATAATTTTGTTAGTTTTGAAATTCGTTTTAGTTACTATTTTATGTCCTGCTGGTCTACAAGGGGAGTTTGGTTGTTGTGTATTTTTTTTTAACATTTTTATATTCTCGGAGTGTTCCTTCCTTAACTAGGTCATATGGGGTCTTAAAATTGGTCATAAGGTCAATTTAAGTGTATACCTTGTTAATATAGTAGAAATCATGTTTCCTTTTTAATTTCATAATTAGTATGTATTTTCTACAAATGTGATCAAATAGAAATTGACAGAAACTCTTTACCATCTTAAAGTTCATCGTTTCAATCAGTTGGTCTGTATCTTTCATCTAGCGTGTGGTTATTATTTCTCCTCATGTCTAGTCAACGTTAAGAGGTCTGCAATCATGTACTATGTGGTTATCAACAAAGCAAATTTTATGTAAACGACCCTTCTAAGCCTGACCGTGGAAGGAAACAACAGAAAAATGAAACCGGAACAATTTCATCTAATTCAACACAGATAATTAACGAACAGAAAAGTGTTGGATGGTTGGGGTTGATGTCGCTCAGAACGGTCAGAAGAAATAAACTTAATTATTTGCTGCTTTTTTTAACGCACATATTTCTCTATGGGGTTATCAAAGACAAACATGTACTATCTGTCTGGGTTTATACACATCAATACATACTCCGTTTCATAGAATGTAAACCAAAAACACAAAGGAGCTAATAACAATATAAAGCAAAACGTGTATGTATACGATGTCCCATGAGAACTAGATCATCGCCAAGGGGAGCTAAATTTCTACGTCCATGCATCAAGCCCAACTACAGATTCAGAATCAATCTCTATGCCTCTGTTAGGTGACAGCAAACAAAAACAAAAATAAATGGTATATGTAGACACGTCCTTTTATTGTCGTCTTTAAATGGAAAACAAATCTTACGATATATGCATACAATATATTGATAGCATCTATTCGATATCAAACGAAATAAGAAAATCAAGCCAGGAGTCTAATATATTTAGATGACTTTTTGAAGCTATGGCTATACATGTTTTTTGATCATATGGCTAGACATGTTTATGTGTATACAGGCTATATAGAAGCTGTGTTTTCTTGTAAATGACAGATTTATAGAGAAAGCGTTACAGTTTGTTGGAATCAATACGAAAAAGGTAGAATATTTTGATAAATATTGTTTATTGAAATAAGAAATAAATGATTTAGAACTTAAATATTCTTGGTATTTTAGTGTTTTTGTTGCAACACACACACGAACTCTTGCTTATTGCCAAACTTTGAATGGAAAATAAGGAACATTTTATTACACATTCTTAATATGGTTATTTTCTAAGTAATGTAAAACAATGGAAATATTGTATTTTACTGAACGAACAAAATCAAGTTATGCTTTTGTGAATTTGATTCCAATACATGTATACTCATTATATACACACGTTTTATCAATCCCAAAATACGGTTCGAATTAGTGATGCGGTATTCTCAGAATAACTCCATTCCATAACCAGTATTAATTAAGGATTCAATCGATATTAAATGGTTTTCATTTGGGTATGGAACACAGTTGGTTTGTTTAAAGTGTGTGAAGACAGAAGGGCTTCTCGTGTACTTTAAACATTCCAACTGTTTTTTTATACCCAAATAAAACCCATCAAATATCGATTCAATCCTTCTATTTACACTCATAAATAATCTCATTAATACAGAAATAACTAGGCGATTTCGTGAAATTACGGCATTTTCAATGGCTGTTGGAACAGCTACGGTGACGACAAAGTGAATAACGGCACGCTTTTTCGCAGCAACTCGTGGCAAAACGTGCGTGCTCGGCGACGTCACACGTCAAAACATCGTTCAACGTCCAATAAATTGTGAACGGCTCTACTGTAGCCACGCCTTTTAAAGTAATTACGTCACATTGTTTACCATCAGAAATAATGATTCGTTAGATGAATAAGACTTTATCGTAGAGGATGAAGTTGAAGTGTAAATATTAGCACTTGGATACAGTGTGATTTTATAACGTTTTAATTAATTAAATTAAAAGAAATGAATTTCGGTTGTCGAAATGTATTCATGAGGATTCATTAACAACAAAATAATTGTATTGATATTTATTGCGCTTGACATGTGTTTGTAGTTTTTCGATACAGTGTTTATTGCTAATAAACAAAACAAACCGTATCGGTCTATTGTACTTTTTCCACAACAAATTGCTACAATTATTGATTAAATAAAAAATGATCAACGTTTTTAGACGATGGGAGTATTGGTATTTCTCTGTAAACACCCTAGAGACTCGTTTTTGTCATTTTCTATCATATACAGAAGCAGTTGATTGCCAATATAAAAAGCGAGAAACTTATTAATACATTTTCTTAGAGCTAGCTGTTGTCTGCTTCAGACGGTCTACTGACGTCCTTGCACTGTCATGGAGAAAAATATCAAAATCTCTATAAAGGCAAAAATGCAGGTCAAATAAACTTTGCACAAATAAAAGTTTTAATGTGTCTTTAATTCAAATATGACTATAAAAGTTTGAACAGTAAGAAAAATAGCCAGTCGAAGATTAAAATTGTACATATAATTTTATTTACATTCAAAAACAAGAACAACGTTACACAAAAAGATGATTTTAAAGCCACACGAGTAATATAATACTGGCAACACGATACATGTATGAGTCCCTATTGTCTAACTAATGAATACATCATGATATATTTCTAAATGCTTTCGGTCGTAAATTTCTTGCATAAATAGACGACACTGTAATATTAATGTTCATTTCTATAAATAGATGACACAGCTTTATGAATATTGATTTATCTAAGTAGATGACAAAGCAATTTACATGTGCTTTCTTTAACCATACTCAACAAAAAAAGAAACCTGACACTGTAACTTTGAATAAGTATGAGGTGCATATTCAAAATCTATATATTTTTGCACCATCCAAAAGAAAATAACCACTGAATCACTTGTTTCATGCACCAAAAATATCAAAATGCATAATTAAGTTCAAAACATGCACAATTTTTATTACATACCACAATTCAATTAGCTTTAAATCTGATTCCAGGAAAATACACCAAATATAAAGTGTCAGGTTTCTATTTTTGTTGAGTATATATTACAAAGTGAAATATTATATTTAAGGGTTTTACCTTGTTAATTCTTTGTTGTTGGACGTAGAAACAATTGAAATATTGATATCAGTGACAGCATCCAGAAGATACAGCCAACTCACAGAGTTTAAAATTAGAACCAAATACAAATATTAGAAAAAAATCACCACACAATCAAAGTTTGCATTGTTAGCTAATTAAATATTGAAACAGATTTATGGAGATAGAAGCAATACATAAAACATTATTGGATCGTAAATAATATTGCCTCCACCTGGGAGCGAACCCGCACCGTCACGGCGACAGCGTATAGCGCTGCAATTCCGACGACGCAACCAATTGAGCTAACCGGGACGACCTGAACAAAGGTTGATCGGATAGCCCTGATATACGTAATCGTCAATGCACGACATCGGTGACCGGTTATTTTACTGATAACAGTAATGACTATTTGTACGGGGAGACTTTTTACTAGTAAGAATTCAGCCATAGACAAAAACAATATGTTCATTATGTTGGAATTAATACAGACGAATATTTCATGAGGCACTCACTCCCTGACTGAGGTCAAACACTACTTTGTTTATTAATAACATGGGATTGAACTCATCACGGACCCTCTCACTGCTTCAGGAATTTTATAGTGTTAACTGCTGAATTATTAAACATGGAGTTATTTCATTAGAACTTTATCGATAATAGAAAATAGTATACACCTTAAATATTTTCTATCTTGGAACGACATTTATAAGCATAAGAAAATACTTGCGTGAAATGCTATTAATTGTAATTTACTTACCGGACCATTATTTTAATAATAGTAAATGGGAAAATATTTCCAACCAATGCCTACACAGTACATCACAGTTACTGTTATCAATTAAATTACATCGGCCATTATGTATTTTTGAAATTATAGATATTAGACCACTGATTTATAAAGAAGAAAAGCTAAGTTGCTTAGACGGTTGCTTCTAGTGATATTTTTATGTAGTAAAACTAAAAAAAAAAAGCAACATATGCATATCAGGAATCGCCACACTCAAAAAACACAGCCTCCCCACGCAGCGAAAAAGAAGAGAGGAAGAGAGAGAGAGCGCATGTTTTTAATATATGTATATCAATTCAAATAGGACGCCACAAACAATTAATAAACAAGAGAACCTTTGGGGATACCGCCTTGGAACGGTCAGTGGCAAAACAAATTGCCACTGGGGGTTTAAACCAGGTTCTAGGGTGCACCAACCTCACACTTGCCCCAACAGGTTCCCGTATCACAAAACAAGTACAAATTGTCTTGGTGAAATAACTCCAACCCACCCATCATCTCAACAATGTTGCATGCAAAAGCATACAAACATATAAACATAAGAATTTAATAGCATTGCAAAGCCAAAGGGCGGGTACTCAATGATCTTTCCGAGACCAGAGCACCTGGAGTAAAATCAGCAAGAACACGATGACAGGGATAAAAGAAACAAATCGAGCTTTTAGGTTCTTTTAAGAAAAGATTTCCCCATAAACTTTCATAAACTCTTACACCCCTGCCACCGTCGTGCAACCAAAGAGGTAAGCATAATGATCAACTGTAGATGGGTTTATCACCAGGCCTGCAGAGCGCTGTAAAATATCATGTTGGTAACCTTTATTTTTAAATTTACAGATGGTTTTTACGAATAACCGGGAGAAATTTACATCGCCTTTTATCTTCTTAAGTTTATAAATTAAATCTCCATAAAAAACTGGCTGTGAAATTCCTTGTAGAAATAGTGATTTTAAACTGCAGCTGTATTTATGAATTAGATCTGGATATCGGCGATAAAACTTGCAAAAGGTTTTCCTTAATTTGTGATACCGATAACCTTGTTTTAAAAGTTTTTCTGTAATGCAAAGATTACGTTCATTGAAATCATTCACATCGTTGCAAGCTCTTGAAAAGCGAACAAGCTGTGAGATATAAACCCCGTAAGAAGTTGCGCGAGGAACATCGCCGTCTAGAAACGGAAAATTTACTATATTAAAATTAAAATCATCTCTTTTATCATAAATTTTAGTAGTGACGTAACCATTTTCGATGGATAGATTTAAATCAAGGAAGTTTGCTTGCTTTTCTGAAGTGTTCGCTTTGTTAAGCTGTAGTTCTTTAGGATAAATCTTATTAACCAGTGATGGAAAATGGTTATTATCTATATTTAATAAATCATCAAGGTACCTCGAGGTGTTGTTAAAAGCTGTAATAATATCATCTTGATGTTCGGTAGAAAGAGATAACATGAAATCTCTTTCATAACAGTATAAAAACAGTTCAGCAACAAGGGGTGCACAATTAGTGCCCATTGGAATGCCTATTACTTGTTTATAAATAGAGGTACCAAATCTCAAATAAATATTATCCAATAAAAATGTGAGCGCCTGGATAAGGTCTTGACAGGTCCATGAAGTATAATTATCATAAGAGCCATCTGTAAAGAATGCCCTATGTTCATTACAAGCAATAAATGTTTTATTTTCTATAGCAAAAGTTTTTTCAATGAGACTGGTTAGCTTGTCTCTTATTAAATTATGAGGGAGAGAAGTATACAAGGTAGAAAAATCATATGTAGACATACAGAACGCCTGAAAATTATTTGATTTAAGTTTCTTCAAAACGTCATTTGAATTTTTTATAGACCAAAATAAATTTTTGCCAGTAGTTTCAAAAACTTTTTCGCAATTCCTAATTACATGTTCTTTTATAGCTGTAAGACAAGATGTTAAGAGCACGGATAACTTTGTTGTAGTACAAGAACTAGAGTTAGCGATAAAACTTATTTTTAAATTTTAATTTCTTAAAGCATCTCTATCATATCAACTGATCAAGTCATTAAAAAGATCTATTGCTGATTACCGATATAAGTTCAATTAAGATATTGACACTTTACTGACACATTGACATAATCATTTTCCACTATTGTTATTTATTCTTTATTTTCTTAAATGTGTTAATGATTTCCTTTATGATAATCAATTAATATTTTATCTGATGCCTCAACGGGTATATAACATGCATTTTATTTCATTGAAATCATCATACAACATTCACATACAACATACAACTCAGTGACACTTCAAACTTAGTGACTTAATTTAATTCTCTTGTAAGCTAGGATTAATTCTTACTGTGATAACTTCGTTACTTAGTGTTTCTTACTTTGTGAATATTTAATAATTTGGATTTACATTTTCTTTGTGAACTTTGTGTTTTCATATATGTGTTACTTCACATTAAATATAATTGCGAGACTTAAACGGACTGGATATTATTTACTTAGCTCTACCCCTAAATACATTATATTCACCCGACGACAAAACTCGCTTTATATTAATATACATCTGCGCATCTGAACAACGTTCCTAGTGTTGGTTTGCGTGGGGAGACTGTGTTTTTTGAGTGTTCTTGATATGCATATTTCACTGTTGTAAAGATTAATCAAGTTTTTACTTTCATGATTTTAAAAGAAGATTCTTAAGTTTCTAAATTTAATGAATATAATCGATCGATTTAGTTTAAGTATTTGCTGAGTAAGAACTAATGAAACTTAAAACTAAAACAACAGATTTAAATTACCTGGGCGACATTTTCACCAGATTTTCTTGGAATAAAATGTATGCGATAATTATTAGAGATGGTAGCTAATATGTTTATTAATGGCAAAAGGGAACTTTAAGCGAAACGAGAACTAAGGGACTGCCCATGATACAAAAATAAATGTTTTACGTTGCATGCTGGGATTGAAATTCAAAATCATAGAATGAATATTGTGTTGGTGCAACATGCATCATTTTACATGATTCAGACAAATTACAGTAGTTTACAATGGTGTAGATGTTATTATTACCTTAAATGTAATCTGTTACGTAGTTAGAGTTAAAAATTAAAAAACAACAAAGCAATAAATCAAATTAAAACACGTGAAACATTGGGCTCGTCGTTCAATTAAGTATAACTCATTACATTAAATGACGAAAATACCAAATAATAACTGTTTAGTTGTTGTATTGCACTGGTGTGTTAAAGTGGTATCATTTTGTCATGGAACATCTGAAATGAGTTTGGTGTGTGAGATCCTAATTTTATTAATTAAATTTGTTTTTCTGACTTCAAAGCTTCTTTTAGCTTGAAATATCATTCATAAAGCACATGACTGTAAAATGTTATGCAAAAGTCAAAATATAAGACTGAGAAATATGTAGCAATTTCTTACCTTGAAAACTGACTTTCTATGGGAATCCAAACTTCCTATTCTTCCACTGTTGTAAACTTAAAATTATGTACACAGTATTATGCTTTGTAAAAATACTTCTCACCAATGTTTTAAACCCACCTTCTATGTACCTGTTTTACTTTTGACCATA
Organism: Corbicula japonica; assembly: GCA_038501625.1. Lineage (NCBI taxonomy): Eukaryota > Metazoa > Mollusca > Bivalvia > Venerida > Cyrenidae > Corbicula > Corbicula japonica. The sequence continues at coordinate 684,579 of JAZAYU010000169.1, forward strand.
AATGGATAATTTATTTATTACAGGATACAGTTTTCTGCATTATTATTAGAATCGGAATTTATCATCAATTATAATGCATGTTAGTATTTTTCAGTCTAAATAAACGTAATCGATTTCACTATAGTCGGAAAAAGATACGATATAAGAGGGTGTTCAAAAAGTTTGCAGAAAGTTCTACAATTTATTGTTAAATTGTACAAACGCAAAGAAACTTTCTGATTTTGCTGATTTGGCTGTATTGCATTTATTTTACAAATATTATTGCTATTCATATTTTCATAAGAAATTTGCTGTTTCTATGGCAACATCGCTCAACGTAAACGGGACTACTTTGTAAAGAAGTTTACTGAATTTCGTATGGCAAATGACGCACCATTGCGTTGTTTGTACGGCTACTCATATAAAACTTTCCTAAATTGTGGTACCAACATGTTATGTGACATTCATAAAACAGTTTTAAATTCTGATGTCAAAACACTGCTTGACGACCATTAGTTTCGTATGTTCTCTGAAAATGAGTGATCAACAGAGATCTACCGAAGCCAACAGATATAAAACTATGAAGAAAATGACAATAACACTAGGTTTCGAGATAGACATGAAGTGTTATCTACAATCATTACAGAGGTTTCCGAAAGTCGATTGACATGTCAAGCCAAAGAAATTATGTAACTGCTTGAAAACAACCGTTGTTGCACATTTGTGAAATTATAAACACAGTTTACTGACGTAGGGCTGAACAACTGACAGTGCCGTGTAAAATTCACAATATTTTATAACAGTTCAGTTTGTCAGACTTTTGTGGATTACATAAAACTTTTATATCTGCAGTTTTAATAAAGGTGAGATACTAAATAAAGAAAAGACAGCACTTTTCTGTCACATAAGACAGTTACGTGTGTCCATGAATATTCGTACTATGCCAAGCGACCAGAACTTTACAAGTCATATAAGAAATGAACATTAATGAACTTATGATTTCACACACCCAACACATTTCGGCATCTTGATATAACCTTAAATGAAATACATGAATCAGAAAGGAACACTTGCAAAAACGAGTCTTTATAGACTCAAAGCATGTGGGTTTTAATGAAAAATAAATATTATTTATTTATTGAACTAGTTATAAAGGAACGACGCAGAACTAGTGTTCTATTATTGTTTTATTCTGCGTCTCCTGGCGGAAGTGGATTTGTTCACACGTTCATTCTTCGGCTTTTGACGTGTTATCCTTGGATGCACTTCAGTTACCAACATGTAAATGTGACAGATTGTAAGTTATACATAATGTCGTACCATTTATGGGATAAAATATTAACAAGGCAGAAGATTTATATTTAAACGTAAAGGCCTGTTTTGCATTCATTTTGATTTTCAGGTTTTTAAATGTGTAAAAGTTCCGCTGCATTGCGCCATTCGGGCAGATATTTAATAGGCTTTTATCTGGGGACTATAACTTTCCGATCATAGACTGGTCTAACCATTGATTATAGTCATATGGGCACCATCGTTTGGAATGTAACAATTTTACTTATTACTTGTGAAAACTATTGAGTTGGGTTTAGATCGGGGCTAGACGATGGATTATATACATTTTCATTATTGCATTAGAATAGGTTTAATCAAACCGACCAATTTTTTATATTTGGCGTTTAGTGGTTTTGGTGGCTTTCAAAGTTTACTTTCCATCAATGACAATGTCATTGTAACCTTTTGTGCAAATAAGCAGAAATTTAATTCCTGCCTATCAGTATCGTGTAAATAATAACATACTTTAAATGTTGTCGCTTATGTTTGTAAAAAAAGTACTTCAAAAATTTCAGAGGACGATTTTGCTATCATAAAACTGTTTCAAAATGTCGCGATTATCATTGGGTGATTTTGATATCTTCATAGATACGGATTTCGTTCTGTCCTACTGATATTGATTTTTTTTATTTGGCGTTCTCTTTGATAGCAGGTTTAAGGTTATTTCATTTCTCGGATGCCAGATGCCCTAATTATGCAAAACTTAATAATCAAATTTGATAAACAAACATATTGGCAAATTTTTAAGTTAACTTCTCCTAATCAACAACTGCAAGCAGTAGCATCTAAACGCAGAACAATAGTATTTATTGTCTCCGTATTTAAGGATACGCCAAGGTACTTCGTTATTTTCTATGATTTGTCTCGTTATAAAGGCGTTCCATTTGCGAAAAAGAACTTAATGAAATGATTTTTTACTTTTAAACACAAAGCAAGCCATGTTGGTAATTGGAGTAAGGAAAATCGTACACATCACGGCTTGAAAATTAGGCTTTAGTTTAACAGGCGTGCAAGTCACAAATCTGCTACCTATCCATATGGATCATATAGGGCGCGTCACGGGAAAAGGTACCTTCGGACATTTGACGTTAATCTTTGAAATGACGTCATAAAGTTGAACAGACGACATTATTTATTATGCATTTAGCGTTAAAAATGTCGTTTAGTTGTCAAAATGTGTAAGAAAAACACTCGTTAGTTATGTGAAATTAATGGACAGTTGTAAGTTTATTCTCAATATAGTAACAACTAAAATGTCACAAAATATGACCGAAGGTACCTTTTCCCGTGGCGCGCCCCATATGTCCAATGGCTTTGAGCTTCGATGTCTATGACCAAGTGACCAAGAAGCGTGCAGTATTGATTAAGATCCCACTCCTCAGATACTTGTCATTCGTGGTGTATAAAAATTAAAACCAGCGATATCAGTAAGCGATATTAATTTTTATTTGAAGACAGTCATTTTAATGGAACTTACCAGTGTAACAGACGTCATTGAGCTCTGCGCGAGACATGTTACATTTACCTAACATGAACAGGACAATGCTTTCTGTTCTTATCTTGGCATGTTTGGTTTGTTTATATGTGTGATATGAACATTATTTGTCTGAGAAAACCAACTATGACGACCGTTTTCCTGAATTGCAATCAAATTGTATATACTTAACCAGACACTTTGTTTTATTTTCATCTTAGAGTATAATGGAACAAAAGTCTCACAGAATATCTGCAAGAATTGTGTTGTATGTTAGACATAAAAACAATTACTATGAAAACATCAAGTAAGGAAAATTTAGTTTATTTAAACGACTATTTGCTCGACTTTGTTACTTTGTATACATACCATATATGAGCTTTATTTTATTCAGTATAACGATTTTACACTACGTATGTTTAAATCAAAAGGGAATAATAGCAAAGATTTATAAATTAAATTGAAATATTTGCTGAATCGATAATTTGATTTTCCAGAACTTGAGAATGTGTTGCCCTCTCCGAACTAGACACTTTGATCACACCGTTTATTTGATCAGAATAATGACCAGTGACGATATAATTATATTGTTGCAGTGCGATCTGATTGTATATGACAGCTATTCATCAATTGATCAATACATTAACACTATCATCTTTGAACAGTAAAGTTCATTATCCACCATACTCGATTTGTAAAGAAAATGCAAAATTGATAAGATGTCTAGTTTTCTGTAAGGAACTACGCTGTCTAACCCCTACATTTTGTTCAACAAAATAACTGATTTTACAGAATTCTGTATTCTAAACTTGCATTAAATGAACACTGTACTTCCTTTAAAAATTCCTTTATACGATCATAAGTATGTTGAACGGCTTTAGGGGTAAAATAACTATACAAGGTTCATCTTACCCAAACGAATGTAAGCGTGAGACCGTCGTGATATTTGTAAGATCATCAGCATTGAATAATGTAGAACTGGTTTTATTCGCGTTAGTTTTTTTCGCTAATATTCGCGAATCGATTACCTCGCGAATTCATATATACCGCGAATACATAATGAGTTTCCATATATCCGAAAATAAGTATATCCGAAAATAGGCAGCTTAAAACAAAACTGTTAATAAAATACCTAATACCATTTTGGCCACCATTCATTTTTTATATATTTTTTTACATATGTGGCAAAAATATGAACGATCATTGTTAAATTATGTTAATTTTTTATTTTTATTCTGTATGTGGATGCCCAGCAGCGATAATTATCGACTCACGGCTTTTGAGTCTTCCGACGTCGCAAATTTATAAACACGCGAATAAAGAAACTGATTTGAGATACAAATCGTGAAATGTTGACCTTGCGAAGTTAAAGCATTTAACAGTAAGCAGTTCAGTTTTGTGTTAATGTGTATTTCTATTTTGTATTTTCCTTTAAAATGAAACTTAGGGAATTCTGTTTTCAACATGTACTCATAACGATCGATTGACAACAGCAGAAATTAATATTTATTCCGCTTGACATATATTGGTACATTTCAGACTATAAACTGTTATTTTTCTACGGCAAAATACAAACCGTGTTGGACAGAATACATAAACATGATCGATATTTCTAGACGATAGAACCACTGAACAGAAATTTGGTGTAACTCTGTAAACGCCCTAGAGAGTTGCTTTGTCATTTTTATCACTTCAGAAACAGTTAATTTGCAATTTTGTACGTGAGAAACTTATTAATAACTTGATCTTTGTTGTTGTCTGTTGGAAAAACCCCAAACGCATGTTGAATGCAGCAAAGAAAACAGATCTGCTTAAATAATTTTGTTATAAACATCTGTACTAGATATTAGCATCTCGATTTCATGTAACACAGCAATGTCGCAAAAGATAAACGGAACACAAAACCTATTTAAATGTTGTATGACACACTCCAGGTAACCTAGCCCTTGGTAAATCGATTAACAATATTTAGAGTGATATAAATTATCAACAATGATTGAAAGTACGCGACACATTTTTCAGCAGCCACCTGACACAGTCATACTTTAATTGATGGAAAAAGGACTATGAAGTCAAACGAACACGACATATATTATTTATAAATAAAAAAAATAGCTAGAACAGGATGCACGACACAAAATTAAAAATGCTGAACGGTAGCATCATACACAGTTTGAATCCACTTCATATAGACCAATAGAGGGGAACATAATAATAATATTATTGCATCAAAAGCTAATCGTTTAGAAACCACTGAAGTTTAAGACGGTGAAAATTCCGTTTTCTAAATCAGGTAAAAGAATGTAGAAGAATTAAGCAACTAAACTAAAGAGAATTTGGTTGCAATTGTGTCTTGTGAATTCTTCAACACATGTGAGCTATGACATCACATAGCACGATCTACGAAACTTACAGGTTCAAAGTATCACAGCAAGAATTACCGATACAAGTGTTCTATGAAATACTAAGCGAGAGCAGGATTTCGATGATTTGAGAGCATCGGGGAAACTTTAGTAACCAGACCTAGTGAGCATTAATATGCATTATAATAAATGTCCATAAACAGCAACCTATTAACTGACCGTTTATAAGCTTCATAGTTGTTGTATTTGTGGCTTTAAAAGTTTTTTATTCATCTACCTTCAAGTGAATTCAAATGATTTTATTTGGTACACAACTTTTAAAATACAAACTCACAAACAATTAAAAGCAGCATATCTGTTAACAGAAAGAAAATTGTTAAACAAATCAATAAAAATAATACCAGTTCGTGCCAGCCAGGGAATCCATTAATATTTACTTTCAATCATATCTGGTATCAGATTTCTGCGGGAAATGTATCCTCTTCAATATAATAGAAATATTAGGAGCCTAGTATTTATTAATTAATAATTGAAAAACACTGTCAACTCGTTTAACAGTCTCACAGAAGCTTTTAACATGCGTTTAGACTGTTGAATAATACATACGAACAACAGCAGTACTGGATATAAATACACTATTAATGCCAATCACAGACAGGGGCCGTAATGTTAATCTACGGACGACATTAACACTGCTCACGATAAGATGTGTAATATCACAATAATTGTTATACATATGAAAAGGGAACTTGGAACAAAAGTAATATATGCATATCAGGAATCGCCACACTCACAAAACACTGCCTCCCCACGCAGCCAAAAAAAAGAGAGGAAGAGAGGAATAGAGAGCATGTATGTCATAAGTATGTCAATTCAAATAGGACGCCACAAACAACAAACGAAAAAGAGAACCTTTGGGGATACCGCCTTGGAACGGTCAGTGGCAAAACAAATTTCATCTGGGAGTTTAAACCAGGTTCTAGGGTGCACCAACCTCACACCTGCCCCAACAGGTTCTCGTATCACAAAACAAGTACAAGTTGTCTTGGTGAAATAACTCCAACCCACCCATCGGCTCAACAAGCCACCGAACACGACAAATATGAAAATATTGCAGGCTCGGTTTGATTTAGCCTGTTATGGATAGTAATGAAAATGCATATTACCGCCCAAGCCGCCTAGCCCCGGGTTGAGCGCAACTCAATATTAAACAGTACAATTTAGATCGATCCCAAACGATGGAATGCATATGGAGGTGATTTTTTTTAATATTAAAGAAATTGAATTATGCGTAATGGCCGCATGCGTATACACAGACTCCATATACGGTCGACACTTGCCCTATTACTTTCTCATATAAACAAACAAGTACAAGTTATCCTGGTGAATACGTTCCAACCCAACACTCAACAAGAACACGTTTCATACAAAATCATATAAATCATATAAGCTTATAAAGAATATAAAATATAAACAGTTAATAGAATTGTCAGAAAAGGTAAGAACTCAAGTGTCATACCAAGACGAGACCAGGGCCCTTGGAGCCGATTTAGCAAGAACATGATGACAGAAATGAAAGTCATTTGGTTCCCTTCTGCAACCTTAATAAGTCATAATGCTATGGCATCATGTGAATATTTGGTTTACGTGTCTTGTTTGTTGTATTCGATCTGAGTATTTCTTTTAGCTTATAATTTACCAGAGCACATATATATTTGGGTTGCTTTTGATAAGAGGTCGAATACCAATTAATATTTGCGTTGTCAGTAACTAGCTTTACGAAATGTTCCTATTGTTTACATTAATCTATTGTCTTACTATTTTATACGGATAATTGTATACAAGCTTTTATCTAACTACTCAGGCCTCTTTATTTATAATGGGTTATTTCAATTGCAGTATCAAAATTGATATTTTTACCTAGGGAAATCAGCAAGTCATGAAACACGCGCTCTGTGCCCATGGTTATAAAACTGAGCACGGAAACCAGTCTCAAATCTCAAGCATCTGATTGACTGAAATGGCGACTGTTCTCAGTTTTATAACGTTCAGCCCAGCTTTCACAAAATCAATCTCACATCAATTATCTTATTTGGCTATCTCGTATTTGGAACAGTCCTGCTATGGAGCTATACAATTACTTCGAGACTATCCAAAATCTAGTTCTGGACTTACCATTGACTTCAAAGGAACCCTGTTTGAATTCTCAATAATTCATTTCACTATAAATATTCTTCAAAGACTGTATTTTGTTTTCAAAGTGTCATTGACTAACCATCGATATCACAGGTACCATGTTTGCTTTGTAAATAATTAATTACATTAAAGATTTTCATCAAAAAAGCGTGTTTAATGTTATCAACTTGTCATTTCAACCTACGCTAAGATAAATGTAAATTCAGCGGAGCACTTAATAATTTTCCAGTTTAATTTATAGTACTAACGTTGAGCGATTTATGTTGCTTCTAAAAATGTATTTTTATTATTCTCAAATCGAAATCATTTTTATCGTCATTAAGGGCTTTTGCCATTATTGAGATTTTGATAATTTCCTTTTTATCGATGAACAGGATTGGGAGGAGTGTGGCAACCCTTAACATTTGGTGTCTACTTAACACACAGATAACAGTTATTGGATGTAAAGGTTTTTAAGGGATTCAAAACTCACCCAGTGTTCTAACTGGTCATCAACAGCATACATTAACAGTTAACACTGGTATCTATTATTCCTTGTGTTAAATAAATCATATTGCCTCCACCTGGGAGCGAACCCGCACCGCGACACGCAACCAAATTAGTTTACCGTAACAACCCCCAAATAGGTTGATCGGATAGCACTGATATACGTTATCATCACTGCACGAAATCGGTAACGGGTTATTTTACTGATATCAGTACTGACTATATGTACGGGGAGACTTTTTACGGCCGCCACACTTCACAAATAGCGCTACTTTGAATTTCAAATAATATTGCCTCTGCTTCTATGGAACGTTACAAAATCACGAAATTACAGCAAATGTAAGGCACGCCAAGAGAGTATATGAAATGCTGTCTCTGACTAAAGTTACAGTAGTAAAAGTAAACAATTAATTGTAAAAAAAAGTATTGAGTATAGAGACATGTCCACGTTATCGCAGATGACAATCTGTTTATCTGAAGACCAAATCCGAGACTGATTTACTACACTACACGCTACATGAGTTATTATGTGATAACAACTCTTCTGCATTAAAATTAAACGAGAGCGAATGTACAACCATTAAGTGTTGCCAATTCACTTGCCAATTCACAGAATTATGGATGAGTATCACGAAAGGCCACGTCCGCATGAAGCAACACTCCCCTCGAACACACAAAGACAAACAACAATCAGAGTCTCGGAGGGAAAGAGAGCAATGATAAATATCAAAACACAATTCCTTACATTGGACTAAAATTAATCACTATGATTTATTCGGAAATATTATTAGTCAAAGACATTGTTAATTTTGTTTGACGGTCAATGGAATGTTCGGGATTAGGCTTGAGGAAAGCAAGACAAGTAACTGTACAATAGCTGTGGGTTTTTTTAATGAAGTGTTGCAATGGAGGCCCTTTTGTAATTGTAAGTATGAGTTTACAATTTAAACCCACTGTACCATTTATTTTGAAACATTTAAACAGAAATTCAAATGAGCGTTATGTTTATTCGATAATTTGTTAACAATGATAGTGAAAATATTGATTTGCTATTTTTATACAGTCATGATTTTCAGCAATCAGATGGGCCTCATAAAAACATGCCTGGTGAGTGATGGATAAATGTACCGTAATAAGTAATGCCGCACATGGAAAGCGTGTATAATTATACAAATTGAGAAGGTTGTACATTTCCCTTTAAATATAACAAATCATGTTCAACGAAATCATTATCATCACACGTAATCACTAAGTCAAATAAGCCGCTTACACCTTCACTTATGGGATTATTTTATTTTACACCGTTGCAAACTGATGCAAAGAAAAAACAAAAAAATTCCGCAATAATATATGTTTGCATCATGTTCTTATAACGTATCAAGTTTTCAGTACTTAATTTGCAACCTTCAGTTAAATTTCCTGAGTTTCTATCTTATGTACACAACCCTATTTGGGCCGCGGCACGGGAAGAAAGTACATTCGGGCATTTTGATGCCAATTCTTGAAATGACGCCATTAAGTTACGCAGCCGACATAACTTATTATGCATTACGCGGAAAAAATAAAATTATGTTGTCAAAATGTGTAACAAAATTGCCAATAAGTTATGAAAAAAAATAGGTAATTGTAAGATCTTTCCAAATTTATATAGTAACAACTAAAATATCTAAAAATATGACCCAATGCACCTTTTCCCGTGCCGCGCCAAATTTTATGTAGATTTGCTTATCTTCGTGTAACTATCGGTATCACGAGGTAACCATTTTCTCGCACTCAGTTTCCTTTTTCAAAGTTTATTTTCCAGCGGAAAAGTTACATAATCAAATACACTCCCGCTCACTTTCCAAATTACATTCACCTTTAACAGATTAGCTCAGAGGCTGATTAATATAACCCTCCAGAACAACATATAACTGTTATATAATTGTTCATCAGCGCTCGTTTAGTTACTTCAACAATTTGTCATTATAGAGATCTCCGTCTGACACGTAGTAAGGGACTTGTATGCTCCCTACTTATACTTCATTTTTTCGAAACAACCGAGCCTGATATATTTTCATATTTGTCGTGTTCGGTGATTTTCCCTTTTCATCTATTTCATTACGAAACTGTATTCCTTAACAGAATGATTATACTTTTTAATGAGCATATTATGTGATACGTGATAGCATTGATGTACAACCATTACGTTCCTTAAAGTTAATTATATATTACTTTGATTTTCGGAGGACCTTAATTAGGCTATCGTTATACAGCTGTGACCATATTCTATCTGTATAGGAATCTGTACTGAAAGCCCCCAGAATAGCAATGATTAATGGCATTTTGTACAGTAAAAACAACCAGAATGCCATGTTACCTTGCTGAACTGAACACACTGAAAATGTGACAAGCAAATATGTAAATCAGAGAGCAATGTAGTGATATTGCAAGCAAACAACAATAAACACATGCATGTTTTATTTACACAGTTATTGTGCATTTTTACGACGAAAACAAAGTGAATTATGCATATCAGGAATGGCCACATCCAATAGACACAACCTCCTAAAAGTCTTCTATACAGAATGATGCCTCTATTTAACATAATAGCAATATCACTAATTCAGAGTTTCTTTATTATTCCGGTACGCAACAAAGGGGCATAGTAGCAATCAGTTATCTTAAAGTTACAATCCGTGATACTTTTTTTTTCAAAACAAAGTTACATGTAGTACCATAGATATTAAATACAAAAGCTCCAACTGATGCAATGTTATAATATTGTGTATGTAAAATTCATTTCAGGCCGACATTACTCGGAGCGAATCAAAGACCATTAATATTAACAATGTCACGTATAAATATTTTCCAAAAGCAATTTTCATGATGGATCGTACAAATTTGAGATTAGTTATCGTACTCTTGCAGTTCTGTGCCCAAGGTTCTAAAACTGAGCAGCCATTTCAGCCAATCAGATGCTTGAGATTTGAGACTGGTTTCCAATCTCAGCATTATAACCTCCAGTCCTGAGATATCTTGCTCCTCTTACGTTATACTACAAAGGTGTGCACATAATAAATCTGCCACATCGCCCTCCAACGTTGTTTTTCGAATTCGTACTTAATAACGATATCCGTGTGAAATAATTAAGCGTGTTGGAACACGAGTTTTTATCTCTGTGATAAAAATTTTAATAATTGATGTAAACATGGTAAACACTAACTATTCGTTATGATCATGTACAATACCCATTGTTTACTCGTTGCTTTTCTATCCGAATCAAATTATCTGTTTGGACAACCTTGAAACTTTGTAACTAATTTCGTCAGTTTTAATAATTAATGGGTAAATATCAATTTAAATTTAACTTTTAACATACACTCCGTGTTGCCTGTAAAATTTGTTATTCGGAGCAATATCGATCACGGTACCGTATTTATCAACCCAATCCAGTTAGATACGATCTAATAAAATGTCTGCGGCAAGGCAAACAATCAGCTTGCTCATTCAGGAAACCAATAAAACAGATATGAAATTGGGTAACTGCCAAAGATATGGGGGAAATCCTGTCCTGTATGACAATCACTCACAATGATGTATCTGGTTGAGAACCCAGAATATAAATATATAAAAAGGCTTTCTTCCTGAATCCCGTTAGCTATTTAATATATTTGTTTTTCTTTTTTTTTATCTGTTCAGACCCCTCAAGGGATGAACATGTGTATAACAGTATTCACATTTTAAACTTAAATTCCTCTCGTCTTTGTGTTGGGAGGCTGTGTTTTCTGAGTGTGGCGGTTCCTGATACATTTCTATTTTTACACAACTTGTAGACATCCCGGTCTCAATACGACAACAATAAATACATGTAGATCAAAACCGAACCCAACGCAAGGAAGTGTATTAACAGTTTTATATTGTTAACAAATCCAATAACCAGTTTTTGTACATGTACGAGTTTAAGCAAAGCAACGGGTCAGTAACGTAAAGTTCACTCTTAAAAATGTGTTAAAAATTCTAAAATAAGAGAAAAAAACTGTTTGTAATAAACTAGTCGTCCTGTGCCCAAGATCATAACATAAAATCTGGAGATCAGTCTCAAAACTCAAGCATCTGATTGACTGAAATGGCGACCAGTTTTATGGTCTTGGGCCCTGCTTAGATATTGCTGCAACTGTTAATTAGCATGAATAGTTTCCAATTCACTGACATTATAGTGTTTAAATCTGTGATTTTCATTCATAATTAAAACACAGTACCTTGCAGAAGTTGTCTCCTTTTTGTTTGGTCCGTTGATACACGGAAAAACCTTTTAAAACATTCGTATCTTCGTAAAGTGTTATATATTATCTCCTCAACTTAATGCATTGGATCACGGTGTGTTTCTTAGAGTTTGTTCCGTGATGATCTATGATCAACGTCATAAATGGCGATCTTGTTTTATTCAGATTAGTATTTTTCACTTGTTTAAAAATTGAAAAGCGATCAACACAGGACAAAACTTCTCCTCAGTTCATATTTGACTGCTATCAAAATATTGCATTGGTGTGATTATCTCTGATAATCGGTTTAATGATCGAAAACAACGCATTACTTTTATTAATAAATTTACTTAGCTATATTGTACTTGTTTTGTGGTTTTCTTGATAGTCAATACATATTACAGTCAGGTCATAATGATTGATATCAAAAGTTAGGGAATTCGATCACGTCTAAGTGTATAATTGTGTTATACTTTTAATGAAAAGAGACATTTCACGTTTCTTGACTGTTTTGGAACTCGGAAATCGTGTTAGTTTTCCATCGAGTTTTTTAGTCTAGTCTAGTCGTCAGTTCTGCCAATCTTATGCTTTAGATTTTAGTCAGGTCTTTGCTATAAAATTCATAATCTTGGACTCTGGATAGGAATTCGATCATCATTCCGATAAAGCAACTAGTATTTAATTGGGGCGCGTCGCGGGAAAAGGTACCTTCGGACAGTTGAAGTCAATCCTTGATATTGACGTCATAAAGTTGAACAGATGGCATTAATCATTATGCATTACGCAGTAAAGATAACATATTATTGCCAAAATGTGTCACAAAATAACGTTTTAGTTATGAAAATTAGTAGACAGTTGTAAGTTCATTCTAAATATAATAACAACTAAAATGTCACAAAATATGTCCGAAGGTACCTTTTCCCATGGAGTGCCCTAGTTTTAATCAGCATTGATATGATAATTAAGCGAAAGCTACAGCAGAGTTTTTGTTTAAAAAATATACACCAATACCTTCAAAAACAATTATATTCTTCGATACCTTCTTTACCAAAGATGTAAAGAAAGCAAAACGATAAAAAAGTTAACTTTAAGGCATTGATTTACAAACATGCAAAAATTGTGTTATTTCCCTTTAGTATATAAGCTTTGTTCTTTAATTATCAGATTTATAACCTTTTCAAAATACAATTTTACCACCACTACACGCTGTTGGATAAACATAACAAAGGCACGGAACTTATTTTTAATGTTAACTTGGATTACTAAGTAATTGCGCTCAGCTCTTGGCTGATGAATTGGTTCCAGAATAGAAGTAATTTAAATCGATTGTTAAAAAGCACTTTATAATAGGCAATAAAAATTGTATATTGCAAAAACACACACTGTAGAAGAGCCAGAGCAAGAACATGTAGCACTAACACTGCATTTAAATGGGCAATAAGTTTAAAAAAAACTATCACTCCCAACACTTCCGTTTGCATATGTATTACTAGTACGGTAAGTAATACTTCAATGGGAAAACAGGTACATCAGTCTGCATTTGTTTTCCACAATCAGCGCCAAAGACAAAAAAGATCCCCGAGCAAAGATTGTCTGTAATAGTCAGACAATTTGTTAATATGACACAGAAGCTCCCGGAGGCTTCGTCTTATCTTAAAAAAGAAAAATGATGTTTTGATAAGCCACCAATGTAATTACAGCATTTACATTATTTCTCAACAAATAGAAGACAATATTTATTTTCATATTTTAATCACACAATATTTGCATAGGGACATTTTAGATTAAAAGTGTAGTACCGTTGAACAAAAGTTCACGAGTGAGACAGTCTGTCTTGTTAACGATTTATTGAGTTCAACAAACTGGAGAGGTATGTCGGATGATAAATATAATAATAAGATTTGCGTTGAGTCTGGTGTTACAATGTAGTTATAACCTCACCACTTGTAAAATGCGTCACTTACGAACACTTTAAAAGGTGTTTTATTAATAAATCTCAGTAGTTTTTAAGTTTAATTTTTCGTGAACATAATCTTCCACACCTAGACCCGAGCAAATGCCCATCAGATAACAATTTGTAATGGATTAAAAACACTATAATTTCAATTTAAAGGGATGTAATTGGAAATGTTTGGGTATTCTAGCGGTGTTTATTAAGGACGAGTTAATATATTTATGAATGTTTCGTGTTTTTATTGACATCAAGAACTGGATAAATTGATTTAATTCTAACAAATGTGAATATTGTTAAGAATCACTTACTGTTTCCTTAAACCCCAATAATAGCAAAGGGAAAGATAACTTAGTCGTGACTGCAGATTTTCAAGACCTGTTTATTTCTTTTTAATAATTACAATAATGTATATTTGTTCAAAGAAAATATTTTCTTTTTTATTTTTCTAATCTTACAAAATTGCAGATAGAATAGTGGGTACTTTTTATTTGCTGCGTATATTTATACATTGTCGTCTAAGAATATGTTTGGCCTCATTTGTAGCAATGGCGTTGTCATCCAAATGCGCATATACTTTTCTCTTCTGTTTTCTTGTATACTTATCAAGTAAAAATTTATTTAAGAGGGCATTTTGATATATATCCAACACTTCTTATTTGAAGCAATTTCTGATTTAAAATTTACAATAACATATTCAGATGGGTAAATCTTATTGCGATATCCTGAACGTATCGGAACACATCAAACAGAATTATTTCGGGGAAAATGGTTCTCTCGAGAACTAAGTATCAAAGTATTAATGAGCTAATTTGGCTTTTCAATGCTATCAGCTTCTTACGTTTTATATTTTTGTGTGCTTGTACAGGGCACATTGTTGAGCTGATGAGTGAGTGGGTTATTTCACCAAGATAACTTGTTGGGTGATATTAGAAACTGTTGGGGCAAGTGTGAGATTGGTGCAACCTTGAACCTGGTTTAAACCCAAAGTGGCAAATTCCTTTGGCACTGACCGTTCAAAGGCGGTAACCCCAAGATTTCGTTTGTCCGTTAATTGTTCGACATTGATATTCTTGTTAAACAACATGCTTTTTTCCTCTTTTTTTTCGCTTGGTGTTGAGGCTGTATTTTCTAAGTGTGGCGATTCCTGATATGCAAAATTTACTTTAGTTTAGATAATTCTTTTCTTCAATTTGTCCTGCTATAAACATCTTTTCTTCTTCAATTAATCAAGTTTCTCCACTCTAAGCACCCACCATTGAACTGAATCTGAATTGCCGATTCGATGACATCATGCAGTTTATAAACTGAAAAATAAAAATTTTATACAAAATAATGTAATCATGAAACAGAACCAATAAATGTCATTGTTCATTAGTATACATTGTTCAGATGAACATATTGATAATGACACACTAAATATTTGTCTTCAGAACAATCAGAAATGGAGCAAGCCCTGGGAAATGGTACCTTCGGACATATTTTTAGACTTTTTATTTGTAACTATTTTAAGAATAAAATGACATCGATCTATTATTTTATCCTAACTATAATGTGATTTTGTTACAAATTTTGACAATAAAATGGTATTTTTACCGCGAAATGCATGATAATTCATGTCGTCTGCTCAACTTTATGACGTCATTTCACAAATAGACGTCAACTGTCCGAAGGTACCTTTTCCCGTGACGCGCCCCAAATAAGATCCTCCTGGAACGGTGTCATCGGGAGTTTCAGATTCTTATTACCTACAAGCTGGACTGAAGGTTATAAAATTGAGATTGTAAACCAGTCTCAAATCTCCAGCATCTGATTGGCTGAAGTGGCGACTGGTTTCTCGCTATTTTAGCCAATCAGGAGCTTAACATTTGAAACTGGTTCCCATGCTCAGTTTTATAATCTTGGACCCTGATATCGTGGGGTAATATAGGTTGCTACGCAATTCTAGTGTTTTACTTGATAACCACCTGTCATATGTATTACGTATAAAAAATGTTCATTTGTACAAATGTATTTGAAACTAGAATGTGTCCTCTGGACACTGCTGCCCCCACTGCAGCAACAACATCATTCTGTAACAAAATTGTTTACCAGATATTAACAACATTTGGTGAATTTAGTAAATGAGGAGTAAGTGTCACAAAATTTAATGACTAACATAAACAAAGGGCAATAACTCTGGGGAAAATGGTTGCAATACAATTTCCTTTACAACAATATACACATCATGTCTAATCATCTGTGCAAGTTTGAAAGAAATCAGCCAAATAGATAATGTGGAGTTGATGCCACAAATTTGTGTAAGGTAAATTAACAATTTTTTAGGGCCATTACTCTAGTAAAATTTGCCGCAGGAAATATATTTTCTTTACGATCATCTACACATCTAGCTTCATCATGTGTGCAAGCTTGAAAGAATTCCGTCCAATAGTAAATGAGGAGATGATGCCACAAGATCTGATTATTTAAAAAAAACAAAGGGCAATAACTCTGGTAAAATGGCCGTAGGAAAAAATCTTTTGTTTACGATCATCTACACATCCTGATTGATCATCTGAAAGAAATCCCTCAGATAGTGAATGAGGAGTTGATGCCACAAGATTTAATTACTTAAATAAACAAAGGGCCATAACTCTAAAAAATGGCCGCAGGAAAATGTCCTTTCTTTAAGATCATCTTCACATCCTGCTTGATTTGTAAGAAATCCCTCAGATAGTGAATGAGGAGTTGATGCCACAAGATTTAATTACTAAAATTAACGAAGGGCCATATTTTTGGTGAACATGATTGCATGAAAAAATCCTTTCTTTACGATCATCTACGCATACTGCTTGATCATCTGTGCAAGTTTGTAAGAAATTTGCCTTTTAGTTTAGGAGGAGTTAATGCCACAAGATTTGTGACGTACGGACGGACGGACGAGTGCAACTCTGTATGCCTCCCACTTATAGAATCGATAAAAATGAATTACAGAAATTTCTATGGTTTTGTGAGCCATACAAGATTACTTTGTCATAGATCCAGCAATTGTGTAAACGTGGACATATGAATTTAATTCATTCGCCTCTAGTGAAAATTAGGGCTATGTAGATAACATATCTAATGACTGTATTCGTTTTATAATATACCTTTCTTCTTTAAATGAAGTAACTGTAAACTTGCAGTTCACGGTTATAATTAGACATAATCAAAAACGACACCACCAATATTTAAAGAAAAAAATTACAGGTACTGCCTTTGTCAAATTGGTTTTCCTCTTCTATGTAAAGCAAGTTCTTGGTATCTCACACTCGCCTAGCTACTTCCTCAAAAAAACAACTCAAACGTTCAATTCAAATTTGCTTTACAACAAATGGTTACAAACAAGAAAATTTAAAATTTAAAATATTTCTATAGCACAAAGAACAGTTAACACTCTAGTATAAATCTAAAGTATTGTGTATTATATAAAAAAGTGAAATATGCATATCAGGAATGGCAACATCCAGCAAACACAGCCTCCTCACACAGCCAAAAAGTAGAGAGGAATAAAAGCATGGTATGATAATAATCAGTTTCAAAATAAAGGTCACAAACAGTTATAAAATTGAGAACCTTAAGGGGTTACCGCCTTGGAACGGTCAGTGGCAAAGCTTATAACTGATGCCGAGTTGATGAATAACTGACAAAATGTAACCGGTCAGAAAAAAAGAATTCCACTGTTACCTAGTAAACCTACTTTATTCTGATTTCATCTTTTCTCTTGTAGATCTACCATTGATTAATAATATAACACGAACTTCAGATTTTATAAATGTATGTATTATTAATGAAATACAGTAGTGGAGGTTTACCTGTGGGATTATGATAAACATCTTTCGCAAGAATAAATGAATATTTAAATGTAAATAATTAGATTCATCTGCTGATTGGTTGCTCACAATAGGCAATCTAGACAAGGGCTGAAGATCATAAAGCTTAGATCGAAAACCAGTCTCAAATCTCAAGAATCTGATAGGCTGAAATGGAGACTGGTTTCCATGCTCCAACCTTAGGCTCAGATCACATTGAACTTGATATAAAAATTTGAAAACAATCCGCAAACGATGTCATGCAGTGATGATAACGTTTATCAGGGCTATCCTAGCAACCTTCTCTGGGGTTGACCCGGCTAGCTCTATCGGTTGCGTTGTCGTAATTTCAAGGCCATGTGCTGTCGCCGTGAAGCTGCGGGTTCGCTCCCAGGTTGCGCAATCTGATTTGTATTATCGGTTATTTGAGTCTTCTCTTGGGACATTTGCCTATGTTTTCAATTTTGCTGCGACTGCATATTTGTTGTAACAACAAGAATATCAATCTTATTTATACAATCGTAGATAGTAAAGATCCCGTTGTTTGAAAATCAATTAAACGAAACCATTAGCGAGAAAGTGTTCTCATTCACGCACATTGCTTTTCGTTTCTCGAATCTAGAACATTACCCACAATAAAGCTACGCCGATCAATCTATTCAAAAGGTCAAATACCTGTGAAATCCAGTTTATGTTATTGATAACTCTCTGCAAATACTTTCGTTATAAATAGAGTCCGTCATAAGAATAAAATAAACCACGGTCGATGAAACACTCGTGACCATCTCCTTATTTGTTACTGGTTTTATGAACTCCCCTAGGTGGTAAATCACCTGATTTTGATGTATTTTGTCCGCTTTTTTTTGGTAAAGTTATATAGATTGTCTTCGATTTCCCACTTAAACGACTGGAAAATCTTAAATTAATCGTTTCACTCGTTTGAACAACTGTTTAAAGGAGAACTTTCAAGAGTACAAGTTTACATTATGGCACAATGTCACGCTATTGAAAACATAAGCAACGCATCGTTATGATAGAGAAAAAGGTACGGAAATAAGAAAATAGAAAGAAGTTCTCAATCTTTAAGCAATTATGTGTTGCTTTAAAAATTGTGTTCATCGCCTCGAAATTATCGCTTACTAAAAGGTGCCTTTTTGTTAAAACTAACCGCTGTTGATTCTTCGAAGTTTAGACTATTTTACTTATGGTTAATAGAATACAGAAGGTACTGATAATGTTTCTGTACTGTCTGTAGACATAAACATGTTTTAAAACAGCTTATCGTACTTTACCTCATAATATCAAATACAGGGAAATTACTCCGCTTTTTGGGGATAACTTTCTTTTCGTAATATTTTCTTTTCATACCTTTAACAAAGCAATCCAAGTTTAGTTTCAATTTTTCCATTCACAAAAGATCATTGTTTTAACATGTGAAAAACTGTTTGTAGTTCGCCAAATTTTGAATCGTTTAGTAAATGCTGTTACATCGATTGTGAAACAGTTCTTTTCAAACGTATATAAGTCACGTCCGATAACTGGTTTCTGAGTTGAAACCAGTTCTCGCGCCGATTGTGGTTTGGAGAAAAGCAGACGAATTTCATCCCCTGTGGGATTGGAACACGCAATCTTCAGGTCTGGAGTCCGACGCTATACCTCTAGAAAACTGTACATTTTGTACGTCAAAATGAAAATTAATTTGACTGGGATTTGTTCTGTTTGAGAGATTATAAACGTTCAGTTTATTAGGGCACAGATTATTAATAAAATGTTTGCTCCTTCGATGCATGTGTTTCGTGTGTTTGGCTTTTCCTGATATACACATGATATGTTTTGAGCGTACAGCATTTTTCTAGCTGTGCTCTCTCCAAGAACGTCTAGGTTATATGCATACAGTTTAATCTGCCTTAACAGCCAACTGCGTTTCAGCAACCACCTGCCTTAAACTGCAAGTTTGAGTAATACTATATCCTAAACTGACATTTTGATTTAGTTTTTACCTGTTTAAAACACCCACCAGTGTTAAGCAGCAACTTTTTGTCACACCCTTGGGTGGCTACTTGATAAAGGTTTGACTGTGCATGTACGAGATTGCAAGAGTCACCATCGGGTTTTACTAAATGTTTTTACATTACGTTATTTTGTCTGATTTTGTTATGAATGATCCAGTTAAAACAAAAGAAATTATTTCCGCAATTGTAATGAAACTGAAACTGAAACTGTTAAATTTGATTAAACCCCTAGTTTTACACATGATATTCACTGGCGTCGTACATAAGATAAATATTAACAAATGAAAAATATACAATGTTTTACAGTAACACAGTTTACATATGTTTTACATTTTCAGCTCATCAGCACATGAGTCACTTAAAACCAATATTCAAAATTTCTGAAGATTTTTTTTTGAAGTTGTCTACAGAATTCAATTTCTCATTTCTATGGGTAATTTATTCCATAATTTTGGACCCACTGTTTTAAAACTCATGTCACCAAATGTTTTGCGTTTGTTGAATGGTACATCATAACAGCCTGTAACATAGTCTGATGATCTTAACCTGCGTCTTGGTACCTGTTCGGATAATAGTTCAGTTGAATAAACTGGGGCTTTTCCCTTTGAACAATTGAACATGACAGTTTAAATCTTAAATTCAATTCTGACTTTGATTGGAAGTCAATGAAGTTGAAACAATGCTTGTTTTGAACTATCATACTTGCCAAGTTTTAAGACAAGTTTTGCACACATATTCTGTATCCTTTGCATCTTTTGAATATCACATTTAGGAGTACCAAACAGAATTGCATTACAATAATCCAGATGGGAAATAACAAGTAACAGTCATAAGTGATAGTAGAATTTCAGTAGCATCTTTAGTAAAGTATTTTATAATGTTTCTGATAGGAGATAATGAAACATTGCAGTCTGACATTTGCGCTTGATATGATCTTTAAAGGTGAGGTTTTCATCCAAGAATGACCCCCCCCCCCCCCAGATACCTGATGCAGTTTACAGACTTAATATTGTCTCCAGCAATGTTTATATCTGCAACAGAACATTTTTCAAGTTGCTGTCTACTACCAAATAGAATAAACTCGGTTTTCGAAGAATTCATTTTAAGTATATCCTGCTTCATTAATCGTCTATATTTGATGTACAACTTTCCAGTTCGCGAATGGATTGTTTCTCATTTTCTGTTGATGTCGGTTGAAACTTTTTGTTATCAATGTGATCATCAGCAAAGCCGCACACTGAAATTGATTGGGGAATAACGGCAAATAAAGTGCCTGCATAGGTCAGGCCCCAGACGGCTTCCCTTGGGGACACTACATTGAAGAGGGCGCGGAGTTGAGATAGCTGATTCCACACTTACACTACAACTGCGTGGCCTCAGATAAGAGTCGATCCAATTAATGGTTGTACCACAGCATATTAAGTATTATTTGTCATTGTAAAGAGATAACAATATGCAGATAGGACAAAACTACAAATTTAGCACCGAATACTAATTAAACGATATTGGATTACTAATCTTGTCATGCATTGGCACGATAAAGTGCTAGCATTAATAATCTTGTATTAAAATGTTAAAAAGGAGAAAGTTTATTTGTATTGTCCCAGATGCAAAAACATTACAAGCGCCTTATGGCTGCCTGTTTATGAGTACAATTTAAACAACAACTGACCGCTGTGATATTGGATTCGACAACTAACACCTATGACTAGTTGTTAATGAAATCCTTCGCCCTATTTTAATAAAGTTATTATTTAAAAAAGAACCCATTATATTTCTCAATATGAACCAAAAGTCGGAACAGGCATTGATCGTTCTTGTCTTTTGTGAACTTGTCACAAAAAGTCAATATTTGAATAAGTGAAAGGTCTTCAATATAAAATGGTCCTGTTGTGTTGCCCGAGTTCTTGGACTCTTGTCTTAAAGTCCGTTTTATTGCAAAATTGAGTTTTGATAGACATCTGACATTTCCTCATAACTTGAACATCCGTATAAAGCATTCATTGCGGAACCCATTGGTTTAAGCAAATAAAATTGAATTAAACATGAATGCATTCTATAAATACTAGCTGGTATTTATCGGAAACCGTTGTAAATAGAACTCAAAATTAATTGAAAAATATTATTTTGTTTTACAGTATCTGCATTTTTTTCATATTAGACCTACCTTGATGATTTCTTCCATCACATTAAAATATTTCAAGACGTTAACTAAAGCTTAACAGGTTTTGATTAACTGTTTCAATCATGGTTTACATGCACACTTTACCAATGTTCTAACTACATCAATTATTTTTTTTATATTTTTTGAATTTCTCAGCAAGGTTTCGGGATATACACTTCAGTCTTGAAATACCGGTGTAATAAGATACTTTATTTTCACTTCTTTGTATAAAAATATTAAATTCTCTTCACACGTTTAGAAACCTCTGAGATTTTATTAAGGAATGGAATAAACCAAAAGTCACAAAGTTGTCGCTATTGGGTGTATTATCCGTAAACGAAAATAATTCGTCTCATTGTTTAAATATGGATTTTTAGTAATATTTAACAATTCTATGCAATTCTACAATAACACAATTGTAATGCTGTTACACATAATTATGATTTTTCAGACGTTTTTGCCGGTTTCAGTTTATCCTCTATATAACAGCTACGGTCAATTTTGTGACTTTTGGTTTTGCCCTCACCTCGATTGAATGTCCTTGGTTTGGTTTAAGAAAGCATAGAATGATGTATTTAAAATGAAATTTCAGAAAAAGAATTTAAAATGGTGCATCTTATTATGTTTCACATTTGGAGACTGTACTCCAATTCTATGCGGAGAGAAATTAAAATTTTCAAATCGGTGTTGGTAGAACATGGTTAAGTGTATAACAATTGCACGAATAAAACAGAACCTTAAGCTTTGAAATTAAGCATCTCAACAATGTATTCATATGCTTCGAATGTTATTCCGATCCATTTTCAATATTTGCGTTTGAAAAAAAACTGTAAATAATCGGGAAAAATGTCTGATTATAGTTCTAAAATATCTCTACAAATATTTGCTTCATGAATTATTAATTTAAATTCAAAACTTCTTTAAAGGAGTATTTACGTTTCAGCTAGCGAGCTTGTTTCTATTTTTCTCTCGGTTTTGGATTCAAGACTAAGAATAAGGTTTTCTTCGAGACGGTTGTTGGTCTTGTCAACTATGTCAACTATGTCAATCGTCGACTTTCATTTAATTAAAAGTTGATACTGATCAAAGAACCTACTGTTCTGTCTCACACTTCTCTGTTATTATTATTTACTGGGCTGAAGGTTATGAAACTGAGTTTGGAAACCAGTCTCAAATCTCAAGCATCTGATTGGCTGAAATGGCGACTGGTCGCCATTTCAGCCAATCAGATGCTTGAGATTTGAGACTGGTTTCCACGCTCAGTTTTATTACCTTGGGCACTGTAGCTACTATTCATGGGACCGCAAGATGCAATCATTATTTAAACGTTGCGTACCAATTATAAATGGGGCGGGTCACGGGAAAAGGTAAATTCGGGTGTTTGACGTCAATTTTTGAAATGACGTTAATAAGTTAAGCAGATGGCATAACTTATTACGCATTTTGCGGTAAAAATAAAATTATGTTGTCCAAATGTTTAACAAAATTGTCAATATGTTATAAGAAAATAATAGATAATTGTAAGATCTTTCCAAATATAGTAACAACTAAAATGCATAAAAATATGACCGAATGCACCTTTTCGCGTGACGCGCCCCAAATCAGCCTTATTTGAATCTCTCTCGGCGAGGCATCAATTTTCGTTAATAACCATATCCGAGTAAAATACGTTAACGTATGGAAACGCATAGGGTCCCCCCTGGTAATCTAGATCGCGATATTTTTTTAACGACAGAATTTCTTTTTTTTTACCAGTTCCGAGATATTTTACCGTATATTTGCAATATTTTATTGGTTAATGACAGATATTTAACAAGAGGACATGGATATGTTTCGCGTTACTTTGTATTTTAAGCAATATTTTTCGCGCCAAACTTCTTTCGATATAACGTTATCATGAACATGCTCTCTGAAAAAAACGTGTTGAATATCTTGGACATCAAAATTTAATATAAAACGGGAAATTAAATCTTTGTGTGTTTTGTCTTTGGTAATATAAATTCTAACAATTTCATGATAGGCCTCTAACTTTTAACTTAAATTTCAATGCAATAAGCAAACCGTTATAATAGTTAAGTATAAGCTAAGTACTTGTATATGCACAGATAACGTCATTTTATAACAAAAAGGATAAAGGTAACGAATATAATATAAAATAAAATGTACACATTTAGAAATGTCACTTAAAGAGGGTCGATTGATTTAGAATGTTCTTAGACAGTATATTCTCTAAAATATAGAGAACTCTAAAAAACAGCAAACGCTACTTTGGCAGCATAAACGTGATAGACATAGAGTTTATTTCTATAAGTGAATAGAAACACACAAATTTGAAAATACCATTTCAAACATCTTTGTTTCTAAATGTTGATGGAGGTCGAAGAAGATCAAATCAGAAGAAAAGAAAAATCGGATGTATTAACTAGTGACATATATCAGTTGCGCTGTGAAACGAATTAATTGATATGTCTGGTATTTCGAAATGTTCACAGTGACTGTCATAATATTGGTTGCAAAAGGTTACACCTTGTCAAATAAGGCAACACATGCTCGAAATTGATTAACCACTATAAAATTTACATTCACATAAGAACATGCTTAATTATAAATGAACATGTTTCTTTTATTGTTAACTATATGCATTAATCAAACGACAGCTGTCACACTTTTATAACAACCGGCTGCTTTTTTCCAATTATCAGCAAAAGAAACTCATCCGCAATGAAATGTAGTCGCTTGATACGTTACATTAAGCATATGACTCATTTGAAAAGATATTCATGAATTTCAATCTCGTTAGATGTTCATTCACTACCTTATTGTTGCCAGCTTGGGAATATGATTAGCGAGTGCAACTATTGCTTGCAAAATTATTATATAAATAAATAATTTTAGTTTACAACAATTCCATTGCATTTTTTAAATGCAGTACGGATATACATTCAATGCTGTGATGTAATCAATTACGTACTTTGAAGGTCGTTGAACACGATACTTACGTACGATGTCAACAGTACTTCGAAAATTGCATTTGTTTAAAAATTTCGGCCAGTTTAAAGATGGGTGGTTTCATTATCCCAGCCAATATTGATTCGGATATTGTTCTTTCAGCGCAAGGATATACTTCCTGCTTTTAACTTTTGCCTTTGGTGTCTTCTGTGATATGCATGTTTTACATTCTCAGATCCCCTGTTCAAATTCTAGTTTGTTAAGTTCCTCCTTTTGATTTCCTTTGTTTTCTCGTTTAGGTCAAACGTATCCTTTATCTGGGACCATACGCCGCTGAAAATGGAATGGTTTTAATCTGAAAATACCGCATTGAAGGTTCCATGTTCAACGTCATATGCATACCATCGTTTGGGATGGATCAAAATGGTACTGTTTATTGGTATAAATATTGAGTTCCGCTTAATCCGGGGCTAGGCAGCATGGGCAGTAATATGCATTACCGCACATAACAGGCTCAATCAAACCGAGCCTGCAATATGAAAAAAATATTTGAACAAATTCCCAAAGAACTGCAAACAAAGTCTGGTTAACAATATAAATGATTCCAACAATTTCATTGCATTTGATATAATACGAAGATACAACTGTGAACATTTCTTTTAACGATTAAGTGCAAGACTAAGTTTTTTGGCGGCAGACATATTTATTTCAAGCTTAACAATCTAGATAATTTTTCATTATCCGTGTTTTATTATTCGTATTATGCATGTTGATTCGCTCTCCCATCATGAACACAGTCAACCAATCAGCTTGCATAATAGATGTAAAATATCTGAAGCTCCTTCATATTTGTCATTTAATATTATATTACACACAAATAAGAATGAGAAGTTACTGTTTTCAATCAACAGTTTAATCATTAGTTGGATTCGTTAATAAAGTTGATTTGAACGATGGCTATACAGGAAAGTGAAATATGCATATCAGAAATGTCCGCATCCAGCTGACACAGCCTCCCTACACAGCCAAAATGTAGGCAGAAGAAGAGACTTGAAACAGTTTGGCGAGAGTTATCCTTAATTTTGCTAAAAGTGCATTTCATGTTTCAGGTTAAGTTAATAGAAAATTGCTCTAAATTTCTTGTTTTCTTTTAATAGGACACCCTTAAGCAGGAAAAACAAAATCCTAATTAACCAGCAGCATTTTGTTTTAATAAATCCCCATTCAAAGTACCCAAATTTATTTGACCCTGCGGTGTAAGTAATTGGTACCGGATTCATTTAAGAAAACAATCAATAACGATTAAATAATAAATAAATTGATTTCAAGAAAAAAAAACTGTTACAGTAACAGATGGTGACAAATTAAAAATTTGGGTGAGTGAATAAGTATATTGCATGGGTTTTGATGCGAACATGAACAAATCTGTCACCGAGGGTGAACAGTTGTTGCGGGAACGAGGATGACCCTAGGTAGCAGAGTTTTCTATCTTTAAGTTAACCGAATGTCTAATACAAATACTTTTAATTGCATACATTAATTGTTCATAGGATTTCTGTACATGCATACCGTCTAAATGTTGTTCCAATGCGCTAAAACGTCGATATTAACATTATCGATTCATTCTACATAGGGGTGTAGGATCAAAATTTCATACACTGATGAAAACACCGGATGACCTGTTGGATACCTCACTCTGGTATGCAAAAATAGCTTGCTCGTGATGCTCCTGTTGCAGTCTTCTAGTGCTTTGTTTACCTTGACTTAGCACCTGTTTACCTTGAATTAGCACCTGTTTACCTTGACTTAGCTCCTGTTTACCTTGACTTAGCACCTGTTTACCTTGACTTAGCACCTATTTACCCTCACTTAGCACCTGTTTACCTTGACTTAGCACATGTTTACCTTGACTTAGCAACTGTTCACCCTCCCGTGCATCACTGATACAGATTCCACGTGCAACTTCTTCTGCCGGTCCTGCAGCTCTGCGTAGCGTTACCAATGTCGTGCAGTGATTATTAGGTATATCAGGGCTATCCGATCAACCTTTTGTTGGTGTTTTCCCGGTTAGCTCAACTGGTTGCGTCGTCGGAAGAGCAGGGCTAGGCGCTGTCGCCGTGACGGTGCGGGTTCGCTCCCAGGTAGAGGCAATATCATTTAAAATTCACAGTAGCGCTATTTGTGCAGTTTTGCGGCCGTAAAAAGTCTCCACGTACATAAAATCAGTACTGTTATCAGTAAAATAACCCGATAACGATGTCTTGCAGTGATGATACCGTACATCAGGGCTATCCGATCAACCATTTTTGGTTGCTCAGTTGGTTGCGTCGTCGAAATTGCAGGGCTGAGCGCTGTCACCGTGACGGTGCGGGTTCGCTCCCAGGTAGAGGCGATGTCATTCCATTGTGCCAATCAACGGCAGCTGATCTTAGTACGATGTGCGTGAAACCCGGATCTCAGGCAGAAGACATGCAAGTATTTTTAAATAATAATTGCCCATTGTTCCCCTTCTTTAAGTTAAACCAGACAAAGGGTTTAATTAGCAATGAACAATTATTGATATATTACTAAATATTATGTGCCAACTTGTTTTTGGAGAATTTGTTTTCAATTCACAATTGTGTATGACGATATGATCTTATATAGTGTCTACAACCAGACAGAAAATCACTATTTTATAGAAACTTTGGTACGAAGATTGTAATTTGGGTACCAGCCAGCGATGAAATGGAAATCAATTTCCCAAGAAACGTATTTTGTAGACAGTAACGTTAATAGCAAAGTTACAGACAATCCTCCAGACGGTACTTGTAGGGCTGTAGATGGTGATGACGAATGTATAATCAAGACCGAAAAGTGAAAATCCTGAAATCACAGACTCGAAGCAGACAATATAAAAGAGGATTTATATGAAACCAGAACGTATGCATATTGTGATTACTTCATGCCAGCTTACATAAATATCTTTAATAGACTTGGCATTACAGACAAAAGCATAAAAGGTGAATACATGTAAACTCGCACAATTTCGACTAAATTTGTATCTTTCACAGTAACCTGTGCCTAAGGTTATAAAACTGAGCATGGAAACAAGCCTCAAATCTCAAGCATCTGATGATCAGTCGCCATTTCAGCCAATCAGATGCTTGAGATTTGAGACTGGTTTCTAATCTCAGTTTTATAACCTTGGTGCCTGACTTCACTTGACTATGAAGTAGATTGTAGGTTTTTGAAACATGTTAAATGCTTGGGCAGGTAAAACCCCGGTTCATCGCTGTAGTTTGAAAATTGTATACGCTTGCAGTAGCATACAGGCATTACCCCCGTTTGCAACAAAAGCTGAATTATTTTTATACAATGTAAGTGTTAACAGCATCATAAGCAGCATCTGCGTATGTCTTTGTAGCGACAGTAACAGCAGTATTTGCAAATTTACTATAGCCAGTAAACGCAAAAATAACGAACATACAGCTGGCATAAAAGGCGGTGGTACTGAAGACGGTTACAGCAGAAACAATGGCGATACTGTCGATAGGAGAAAAAACTGCTAGTTTAGCAGCAGTATGGGCAGTAGAAGTAAAACACCAAACCTACAATTGCATTAAAAGCAGTAACACCGTTGTTGCAACAGGTAGTATTAGCACAATTACAGGTATCGCTAAAGCACAATTACATGTATCGCTAAAGCACAATTACATGTATCGCTAAAGCACAATTACATGTATCGCTAAAGCACAATTACAGGTATCGCTAAAGCACAATTACAGGTATCGCTAAAGCACAATTACATGTATCGCTAAAGCACAATTACAGGTATCGCTAAAGCACAATTACATGTATCGCTAAAGCACAATTACATGTATCGCTAACATTTAAACAGTAAAATCAGTAAAACAATTAGCAAAATGTTCACAATTACCGGATATAGCCAACTTATTGTTTTTCGAATTGTTTACATGTTTTGAAAAAAAATCTTTAGTACTACGATTATCAATGCATATAACATTGAAACTATTTTTGTTGATAAAACTTTTAAATTTATCTGTAACAACAACTTTTGATCAATGAGAAAAAAGATTGTTCATAACATTATTTATTAAACACTTACTAAATAAAAAATGTAATTGTATTTCTGGAAATCCACGCAATTACAATGTACCATTAGTAGCAACGGATTGTTTGTTCTTTTTCAAATTTGTCATGCGCCATAAAGCATTCAGCAATTATAGTAGCAAGCAATTAAACTTTAAAAGGCGGATATTTCTTCAGCTCCTAACTAATTTCACAAATAGAAACAACGCCGTCACCGATAAATCGGTGAAAATGACATTGACTGTTTTGGTGACTAAAATAAATTCAATCAATTTACGTTTTATCGAAAGAGAAGCTGCCAAACGTCGGCATTTCCATCCATGACAGAGCGCAAAAGACATTTTCGAGCGATTTACTTTAAGTTATCATTTACAGTTTTTGTGATTTTTCGATCAATTTTCTTGTCAACCGGCTGGAAGCAGAATTGACAACATGTCAACAAGTATTAATTATTATTGTTTTGTATGAGTATGAATCTTGATCTCTTCCCTAATATTCCGACAGTTACCAGATTTTGAAAAGCTATAATTGATAATGATTTTGTAAAAAAATGCTACTTTTCTGTCAGGCATCAGTAAAGTATGCTGATGTAAACCCTTATTGTATCAACTAGCCTTCATGGATCTGTCTTTTGGCATCTTGACTGAATCCATTGGGATACATGCTGATAAAAATAGATGTTACCAACGAACGCCATTATATTCAGAAGTGTTGGGCGTTTCTACCTGGCAATTTACGCAGAAAGTCTACCAACTAAACCCTGAACCCTAACTACCCCCTTACGCTGTTATACGATCAAGCTGATAATCAAAAACCCAAACTTCAACCCGATTTCTAAACGTTAACAGTCGATATGTGAGGCTTGCCACGGGAAAAGGTACCTTCGATCATATTTTGTGACATTTTAGTTCTTACTAAACTATTGTTTAGAATAAACAATTGTTTATTTTTTCCCATAACTAACAGATTATTTTGTTACACCTTTTGAAGATGAAATGCTATTTTTACCGCGAAATGAATAATCATTAATATTGTCCGTTAGACTTTATGACGTCATTTCAAGGATTGACGTCAACTGGCCGAAGTTACCTTTTCCCGTGACGCGCCCCATATGTGCGCGTATGATTACTTTTATGATAACAACCGTGAAAATATAAAAGATATTTCAAAGTTTTAAAACACCTTGATACCACTTTTATTTCATCGAGAAGATTCTATAATTCACTGAAAAACATTAAATCAAATATTTTGATCATGTATGTCCGAAATTAAAACCACTTATGGAAAAAGACAATCGCAACGACAAGGCAAGACTAGCTAGTGTTAGCTGAATCCCTGTGGAATTTATGGAATAAGCATATTGATTTCTCACTTAACTTCGAGTTCTGAGTCATATGAACATATCTTTCATCAGCAATCTACGAACATTTATCAAAAGACAGCTGTCGCAAATTCATAAAACTACATTCACTATGTAAGATGAATTAGTTAGAATAAAACGTACATTAACTGTCACACACAAACCATGACGTCATCAAATACGTTCACCTGATTATTATGATTTTAGTTATCGATAACTTGAAGTACCAGTTACGCTCCAAAAGTGAACTGTGTTTTACTGTGCCCAGACGTCGAAAACTAGCAGATAGGTCACTGGCAGGGGTCGGTCCAAAGTGGTGGAATGCCCTTCCCAGCAGTTTAAAAAATATTCAGTCAAAAGCCAGCTTTAAATCAAAACTAAAATCACATCATTTTAGACAGTTTCATGGGATTTAAATTTTTGATTCATGTGTAATATCAGACTGTGTCTAAGTGTATGTTTCATGGTCTGGACTGTGCTGTCCTGAATAGAACATTCAATGTGATTGGATGTATTTGTTTTGATATCCATATTTGCTATATGTGTTTGTAAAGCGAAATAGAATATTTTATTTTTTGCGCTATAGAAATGTCATGTATTTGCATGTATATAAAGTTTTATGAGTTAAGTTTTCGATAACTTGAAGTATGATACATTTGCAAAAATGTATCACTTAAATTATGTTCTGAAATAGATGAAAAGGGAACTTTGAAAGCCATCGAACACGACAAATATGAAAATATTGCAGGCTCGGTTTGATTGAGCCTGCTCGTGGACAGTAATGGAAATGCAAATAACTGCCCACGCCGCCTAGCCCCGGGTTGAGCGCATCTCAATATTTACACCAATAAACAGTACAATTTTGACCATCCCAAACGATGGTGTGCATATGGCGGTGAACATGGAACCTTCAATGTGGTATTGAGTTAGGGTAAATACTATTCCTTATTACTTTTTGGCATTTTTGGCAAATCTATGCAAACGCGCATTATAATGATTTTGCTGGTGTTCTTTTTTTTATAAATTTGTAATTTTATGGTGAATATACACTTCGCTTGTATTTTAGACATGTGACGTTAAATAAAGTTTCGAAAGCTGCGAAATCGTTTTAAAATAATCCAGGTAAATAGAAAAAAGGCGTGAAAAAGAAAATATTTGCAATTTGCAAAACTGATTTGGAGTTACAATACAGTTCATGAGTAGTTTAACTTTGAAACTCTACTCATCAACCTCACATCTTTTCAAAGATAAATATTTTTCTATACTTTCACTAAGGCCTTAAGCCTTAACCGGGTTGTTTTCCGAAGGGAACTTTAATCAAATTTTAAGGTTAATTATCAATGTAACAAGATGCAACTGACAACCAGCATTGCTTACTACAAATATTTCAAATATATCATATAAAATTTGTAATATGGCCGTGTATGAATTATACAACGATGTCATTGATTTTGGAAAATGCATGGACTGTTTCCCATGGTGCATAACTTTTTAAGGTTTTTTTTCTAAGGCATGTCTTGGGTAACACAATTTAAAAGTGAACATTTTTAATCAATAAAAGAAATATTTATTGTTTAGCCAGGGACTTTATTACCAAGCCGGGCACTTTATTACCAGGCCGTTCGCTTTATTACCAGGCCTGGCACTTTATTTCCAGGCCGGGTACTTTATTACCAGGCCGGGCACTTTATTACCAGGCCGGGTACTTTATTACCAGACTGGGCACTTTATTACCTGGCTGGGCACTTTATTACCAGGCCGGACACTATTCATTATCCCTAATATCCCCGAATGTTATTTCGTTACTGTTAAAATGTTACTATGTAGTTTTCAAGTATTTGTGGTTTGATCACTGTGCACGAAAAACGGTGCTTAAGTGGAACGCTTGATTGCTAATTAATCTTCTCGATTTTGAAATAAAAAAATGTAAACACAAACATTTAGTTAAAAATCCTTACCAATAACAGTCTTCCATTACAGTCTGGAAACAGAGAAAAAGCTGAATATTTAATTTTGTATTGAGCATCAATTTTTCTTCCGGGCACGTTTTGTGAACTCTAGGAAATAACAAAACAGTCACAGTGGAGCAATACAACTCAATTATGTCCGTATTCATCACATACTTCCCATAAAAATGTATTTCTCATTTGTATTGAGCTTAGTTTTAAACACTAATACTCAAGCAACAAAGTCGTTGTCGCTGTCAGTATTCCTTTTCCGATTAAATACTTCGAAATGTACTGAAAACATGTTTTTGTATTAGTTTTTTTTTTCAAAATGGTTAAATTCATTTTCCATTCTTAAATGTTGTATTTTCTATGTCAGTTTAAAGGTACATGTATGTAAATTTGTTTGGTCATACCCCGATATTAGTGAAAAAGAAAATTTCTATCATTTTCTTTTTCTAAAATAGTGATGGTACCCTCATTAAATGGGGTGCGTCACGGGAAAAGGTACCTTCAGGCAGTTTTTGATGATATTTTAGTTTTATCGAAATTTAGAAAGAACTTATAAGTATAAATCAATTTCTTATAAACTAAAAAGTGATTTTCTTACACATTTTCTTACACATTTTGACAAAAATATGGTAGTTTTACCGCCAAATGCATAATGAAAAATGTCGTCTGCTGAAATTTATGACGTCATTTCAAAGATTGACGTCAACTGTCCGAATGTACCTTTTCCCGTGACGCGCCCCATATATGCTATGAAAGCGTATGAAGCAGGTCTAATCAGAGTGCATAATTCATTAGTTGAAGCGTGCGATAAGAAATCGCGAAGACAGTTTGTACCCAAAGAGGAGATACGTGTTCAGTTAGTTTTTTGCCGTTGTACAAAGGAAAGAATACATTTTAACAAACTCCTGATGAAAACAAAACCAAAACAAAACGAATATTCATTGTAAGAATGTAAGATCTTAATTTAAATAATCACACACAGTCTCAATTTAATTTACCTCACAATAAATAGGGGAGGTTACTTAATAAAACTCAACACCTTACTTGGAAAGACTTTCTAAAAACAGTAATTTGAAAGCGATAGAAATTGAACTTTTAAATTCCGAATAAGCCTTTTGTCGTTGTATCTTGATATTTTCATAACTACGTGCTGGTAAATTATATGTGCTAGTTAGTTTCGTTTTTTGATCAATATTTAAATAATAAAAGATGATCATTTTATGGTTAATTCAACAATGTGGTTGTTCAAATGTAAATGGAAGTGTGTATTCTTCTTGGACATTGGTAGAGAGAAAGACAGAGAGAGAGAGAGAGAGAGAGAGAGAGAGAGAGAGAGAGAGAGAGAGAGAGAGAGAGAGAGAGAGAGAGAGAGAGAGAGAGAGAGAGAGAGAGAGAGAGAGAGAGAGAGAGAGAAATGAAGAAATTTAGTATAATAAAGCATAATTAAAATAACATTTTCAAACAAGTTTATTCAGTGGAAAACAAAAACAAGACAACCGAGTTGTTTTTTTCTCACGAAGTAATGTTTACCACTTTATTACTTACTTCATCGTTAGGGTTCGTTACATTTATTCTATATGGTGTTTATGCTTAAAGTTACTAGATTTTTCATCAACTTGTTGACATTTTATGCAGCGATGGCTTCTGAGATTGAGCTATTTTAATATCCATTATGACATTAGGATTTAATAAAGTATCTAAAATCAGACAAAGTGTCACAT
This sequence comes from Corbicula japonica, assembly GCA_038501625.1. Classification (NCBI taxonomy): domain Eukaryota; kingdom Metazoa; phylum Mollusca; class Bivalvia; order Venerida; family Cyrenidae; genus Corbicula; species Corbicula japonica. Next base: position 718,690 of record JAZAYU010000169.1, read on the forward strand.
TGTGATGAAACTATCAAGAGAAAACTTGGGGACCGGCCAAATATAAAATCCAAATCAATTTCCGTTTTACTCAGCAAAGCTTACAGAAAAGGCTGTGTCTTTATAATCCGTGTTGTTTCATCCAATATTAACCGTCAACAGACGTTTTCCCGCCGAGAGAGAGAAAGAAAAGATTTTTTCTGCGACTATTTTTACCAGAGTTATGGCCCTTTATTTCAAATGTTGTTGCAGCAGTGGGGACATCGGTGTCCTGATGAAACAGCCTTGTTTCTAAAGCGCCTTTTTTTCCCTTGATGTTGATTTCGATAATTTGATTTGTAATATATTCTCGTAATATTATTTTTAAGACCCGTTAAATAACAAATCACTCACAAGGTTATATAACTGACATTCGTTGTATATCTGATAAAGAACAGAATCGTGTAGATAAAAGACATTCAGCTTGTCCATCGTATTATTTTGAAAAAATATAATATGCCTAAATTTTACATTGTGTAGTGATAAGACTGTTTTCCATTTCAATGCTGTTTCTCGTAGACTAGTTATTTTATGAAGAGTGATTTGAGATTCTTTATATAGTATAACTTGATAAACGAGTAACGTTTTCAAATATATTATTTCTAACACCCAACATAAATATAAAATCTATGTACTGAGTGTTTTCACAGAATGATTGCATGTAGTATATCATCTCAAATAAGACATTTTCATATGATTTCTTAACTTTTTTTGCAAAATAAAAAAGGAGAAAAACTTTGTAATTTTGCTTGTAAAGACAATAAAAATGAGTATTAATACATTATATTTGAAATGTATGAGAACGTAAGAAGAACCCGTTCCTACCGAATAACACATGCCCTGAACTTAAAATGAATGCCCTATTACGGGATGCACATTTCGTCGGTTTTCCACAGCCACCTGGGATTTGGGCTGTGTTTAATCTCAGTTTTTGCATCAGGGAATGTACACTTACATGTAAAAACACGTCCTTCGTCGAAATGCATTGTGCTCTGTGTTTTAGAGACGCACACTTTCAACTTTATCTTAAACGACGAGATTGGCATAAATGGGAAATAACCTTATTCCATTAAAATAAGTAAATAATTAATTTGTTCTTTCCTAGGTCATATGTATAAGGCATTCCTAGATTTAAACAAAAAGCCTTGATTTCCATTTGCGGTTTTACTATTAAGCTTGTTCATTTGGTTCTGACAGATCTAATGTATTATTTAGAGAAATTTAAAAGCACTTAGGCAGTGCATATTTTCCGGCTTAACTACTTGCAAAAGCCCTCAAGGCTGACAGTGTTGTGTGCACAAGTTTTTAAGCATTAGATGGAATTAGCAGAAAAGCAGGCGGCAATGAGAATGACAAAGCGGATGCCCACGCGTTTGGAATAAAATCAGCAAGATCATTGGTTTAATTTCATAAACAAATTGAAGAAAGCATGCTCTGGTTGTTTCAAAATGGATATCAAATATTCTCAAGCTTAGACATATTTGGAAATTGCAATAAATTAATATATTGTGTTATAAATCACAATACATGTATATCATACCAATGTTCGGATTTATTGCTCAAAATTGATATTATCCGATATGTTTTCCCGCTAATTTCATACAAATCGAGATTTTAAAGATTGTTTGTTTTTAATTTTGCAAATTATTGTGTAAAATACACACTATTTAATATAAAACACAATATAACCTTGGCAATTGAATAAACAGTCATTTGTTGATGCAATGTAGTATCGTAATACTGCCGAATGCTAGAAGTCACATCATAAGGAAAAGTCTTTTGACGATGTTTGTTTCTTACAAACATAGTCAATATGGCGTCAATTTGGTTAACCTATTATTGGACAAAGGTAATGTTTAGCTTGGCGTGTTTACTTTGAAATGTATTGTTAATAAACCTCTTTATCCAAAGTGCAGTGCATGCATTTTAAATAAAGCGACAGGTAACACTTTGCTAGCTTATAGCTTCAATCTAATAAAAAACAAGCATATTTGGCATGTTTGGTAATCTGTTACCTGTTTTCTATGCATAACTTCTGAATATCCCAAAAAAGTATAGTTCACCAGTGATTGGAATCCTGCTTTGTGAGAATAAATCTTTTCTTGACATACTATTACGTCTGGAATATAAAATTTACTGTGCAGTACTGTAAAATGTCATACAAGGCTTCGAGGTTATAAAATTGAGCTAGGAAACCAGTTTCAAATCTCAAGCATCTGATTGGCTGAAATGGCGACCAATCAAATTCTTGAGATTTCTTTGGTTTCTTTGCTCAGTTTAATAAACATGGGACTTGTTTCACGTATCTTCTCCATTCACACCCAATGTCGCTTCCTTTCTTCAGCTGCATTTTTGCATTTCCGGAATTTTTGCATTCGCCTCTGTTTTTACTTTGTGACAACACTCATATCAAAAAAGTGGAAATGCATATCAGGATTGACTACATTCAGTAAACACAGCCTTCCCTCACAGCCAAGAAGTAGAGGAAAGAGAGTGGATACAAAGGTCAGTTTCAAAAGGGACGCCCCAAACAATTAACCAAATTAAGAAACCGAAGAGATAACGTCTTAGAAAGGTGTTTGAATTTTCGGGAACACAATATTAGAATTATGCTAAGTTATCTTCATATTAACTGTTAATCTTAAGATTTATTTCGACTTAATTGGGGTCGTTTGATTGACAGCCAACAATAATGACTGTCATGAACGCGCTCATTACAGAGAAAGACTGTCATGTTCTCGACGCTAACATATATATTTATCCACGGATCAAATCAAAGTGTCAATCTGCGCAGGAAATTACCAGGATTTAGAACTGAAAAGTATGTGAACTCAAAGACAATCTGAATAATCCTTAGTTCTCGAAATTATTGATAATCAGCCTATAAGTTTGTTTTTTGACATGAGAGAATAAAAGGAATTTGATTTGACTTTGTACATTTGTTGGGATTTTTCCAGTTCGGTTCTATTAATTTCTCATAAGTCTAGTCTCGGTTATTGTTGTTATGTTGTTTAAACAGCTTTGCTTTCCTATCGTTGTTTGCCTTGTGTAATTCCTATCTACAACTGTGTTATATTTAAGGTTACATAAGGTTTACCATAAAGTTAACCTTTCTAACCAAAAGTGGAGGTAAGAGAAAACGTCTGTGCTGTTATCGATTCAATAAATAATGGAACTAAAGCTAAAATCATAAAAGAGTGTGTTTATAGACAGTTTCATTTTAAGCTTCTGTAACAAGCATATTTAACTAGCTTATAACCGAACAATAGGATTTTCACATATTGTACCAGACAAAACTAAGATATATAAGATTGATTGATACCATCAATAACAAGAAACAATTCCTCGTCAGACAATGTGTCTGAATGAACAAAACAGTATCCCATAAAAGCAATGTTTTGCAATTGCCTTTGTGTATTGCAATCTCTTTTTTGTGGTATTGTAAATATATTACACTAAGAACAATTAATGTGTCGTATTACATTATTAAACAAGCTTTCCACTTCAAGTGTGTTATTCTTACTGACACTCGTATCCTTGTAAAGTGTTTCGTTTGCACTGATGATTTGTTGTCCGGAGCTTAATGCCGGATCCGTGTGCAGGTTGATGCCATACTTTAATTTAATATCACTAGATGTGTCCCTAATGTTTCTGAGTGAACATTTAGGAAAGTAGGTTGATGCCAGACTTTAATTGAATATAACCTGTCCCTAATATGTTTGAGTGAACATTTAGGAAATTGTACTAAAAAGTATATCGTTGATTAAACATTCCAGTTCCCTGTGTTGGGTGATACGTTGGCAGAGTTGTGCCAGTGCTTTTCAAAGGTTTGAAATTGTCGTTGCGTATTCCAATTTCAACTGGCTGGTATTGTAAATAAACTGCACTATGAACAAGTCATGTGCTGCATTTCATTAACTGACAAGCATCCAATAACAAGTGTTGTTCTGCCAGATATTTGTGTCCTTATTAAGTTAGTTTGCACTGATTGTTTTTGTCCTGGTCTTAATGCATGACCCGTTGGCATTGTGATGCCAGACTTGTATTTAATTTCACTATTATTATGAACTGTCCCCTTTTGTTTTTGAGTGAACATTTACAAAAGTGCAGTAAGGATTATATTTATCGTTGATTTAACATCCCTGTTCTCTGAGCTGGGTGATGTGAGAGCAATATGGTGCCAGTGCCACCTGTAATTACAAGTACACAGACAGATTTTGACTTCACCGGACACTGATTTTGGAAACATTTAATGTCGTGTTCATTTGTTATCCCTACCGTTTGAAAATTATCAGCTTTAATAAAGTTGCGATAACTATTTATTAAATATAATTATTCAACGTCACATAGCATACACCACGTTAAAATTGTAACAACTGTATTAAACGTTAAAAATTGTCTTAAATAAACATGAGTGGTATTTTTTAATTTGGCAGGATTCACATTTTGCGCGTGCATTCAGTCGCGCACATGCATAATTGTCGTTAGAATAAATATTTTTAATGGTTTTATTTCGCTAGGGTTTGAGCTAAGCGCACTTTTAACAGGGCGAAAAAGTGGAAATGAATCGCCCGCGAAATATGGTAATACCGCAATTAATTATTGCACATGATCAATTTTAATCTCAGTAAACTGTTAGTTCATCTTTCTTTATGATGTCTCTGTGGAAATCATGATCTCAGATATTCAAACAAAACACTTCAATTTGAAAGTGCATTTTTCTACATTTAAGCTTGAAAACTCTCTTCAGTTACATTAGGTCAGAGAGGAATGCATCAAAAAGCATTTAAGTTACCAAAAACATGTGAGTAGTTATTTCATTCTGTTTACTAGCTTGCAGCACTCAATAAGCGGAAAATGGATAAAATCAACATGAAAATGAATTAGTTCCTATTTCGAGATGTCTGTGGTTTTGCTTTAATCAGTCCACGGTATTTTAAGAATTGAAGGATGATTTCACGATGAGGGAAAGTCAAGGTTCCAACTTATGCAAACATAAGTTTAACAACTATATATGTATCAAAATCGAACAACTACGCGACCACACATTAATTTGGTATTGCCAGAGGTACTACGTCACGAAGTCATTTTGTTTGTGACTATATATTTTAAATTTTTTAAATTTTATGTCCGACAAACCTCCAAACCTATGCATATCGGAAAATTATTTTACACGAAACTGTTTCCCTGTGTTGAATTTTAATATTTATGCTATAATTTGATGTTTTCGAAAAGAGTTTGTGTAAAAGTGCACAGTTTTTTACGAAAGAAGAACCTCGTACTAACTGCTCCAAATTTATTGATGATTAATGTAAATCTTTTAGAATAATTTCAAGAAACTTGAGCTGTTTGAATGACGGCTGACGATAATCATTCCCATAGAACGTGCTTAAAACAGGAAACAACAAGTATTTTCTCAATGATAAATCATATAGATCATGTAAGCTTTGTAATTTCCGTTCATGTCAAGAAAAATAATTAAATCACAACTGAACGTTATGCGAATAAAAAAGACAGTTAGAAAGGCCTAATACAGTACTTCTAAAATTTGGCCGTTGAACCCTTCATAATGTTTAATATATAAACAGACCGACACGACCACCAGTTTAAAAATACGATTACATATATCGAAAATAACTTAATAGATGTTTACATTTTCTTAAGCCAATTTTCGTTTTACTTCAAGCAATTGTCAAATATTTTAGCAAATCAATAGATTGTGATAGAGAGAAGAAGAGATTTCATGCGCAATCAGTGCTATCAGTTTGACTGAAGCCAATTATAATATCACGCAATTCCACTTCGTGCAATACCTATGGGTAAACAAACCAATATACACTTAACTAAGCTAAGTATACACCTTCGTACTGGGGCATGTACTGGCTTGATATTTGGGCTATTGTCCTAAAACTTTTAATCAACCATGCAACGAATACTACTGAAATGATTTATTTGTAAATCTTTATTCAAAATGGCAGACAACCGACTGCTCAAAATCATTTAGAATACTGAAACCCACAGAATACAAATTCACAAAATCAGTTCATAAAGCGTATGTTCAACTTAATAAACGAATTCGTGTATATATACTTGAACATTTGGAAAATAGACATATGCTTTTCTTCTATTTCTGTTAAATTAAATTTATTTCGTTCTAATCTTAATATTAATGTTTATAACTGTTTATAGTCCAACCCACTTTTTGAGCAAATCAGTTTGAATGCATAAAATGTAGTCGCCTATCTTTTAGTTTTTCAATATACCTGTTAAATTCGACCAATTTTCTTATAAATCAGTTAGTATTTATTGCATTTTTATTGAAAGTTTTAGAGTAGCTTAATAGCTTAATTTTCAAGCCAGTAATGCCCCAATACGAAGGAGTATACTTGGAAATGTTGTTAAGTGTATTATTATAATTATAATAATTAAAAAAAGTGAAAAATGCATATCAAACATGGCCACATCCTGCAGACACACCCTCCCCACATAGCCAAAAAATAGAGATGAAGAGAGCATGGTTATACAATAATCAGTTTCAAACTAGACGCCACAAACAATTAACGAAAGTTAGAACCCGAGGCGGTACCGCTTTGAAACGGCCAGCGGCAGAACAATAT